>NDFG01000066.1:456829-487610 GCA_002167245.1 Sporophila hypoxantha | reverse complement strand
AATAAAATAAAATAAAATAAAATAAAATAAAATAAAATAAAATAAAATAAAATAAAATAAAATAAAATAAAATAAAATAAAATAAAATAAACCCAGGAGTTTTTATTTTATGGAGTGACAGGAATCCCTGATTTCCCCCTTTCCAGCCTGGATTTGCCCTCCTGGGCTGCTCCAGCCCAGCCAGCTCAGCAGAAAGCAGCCACAGCTTCATCTCACTGGAAATTGTTTGTTGTTTTTGCTTAGTAGAGAAGAGATTAAAATAAAATAAAATAAAATAAAATAAAATAAAATAAAATAAAATAAAATAAAATAACCCCCCCATGATGGAGGATTGCTTGGCACTCAGCAATGTTAAAATCTTCAGTCGAGATTTTCAACCTTCTGATTTTCTTTCTGCCTTCCTCTAATAACAGCCAACCAATTATAAATATTATTAGCCAGGTAAAAAGTGCTGGCTCAGACACAGCTTTCAGCCACACCAACTCCCAGATCCTTGTCACTCTGCCTTGCTCCAGCTGCCACAGAAACAAAGGAGCTGACAGCTTCAGAATTACAGAATTAGAAACTCTCTGCCACCTTCTCTTTGCTGGAAGCAGTGAAACCTCTTTCTTTTTCTTTTTGGTTTTTTTTTTTTTTTTTGGAAAAAGATGTAAAAGAAAGGTGATTTTTTTAGTAAGCCAGTGTAGCTCAGGTTCCAGAATTAGGAGACCACCTTGGAAACAGGTGGCTTCAGAACTGGGTGTAGAAGCAGGGTGGAGGAGTGTGGCAGCAAACCCCCTCAGCAGTCAGGGAACTGTGGAGAGTTTGACATTTATTGCCTCAGTTCCCAGAGGAGAAGTGGGGCTTGGTCTCCCAAAACTTGCAGGGAAGCARTTCTAACATTCAGTAGCTGTTAAGCTTAGCTTAGCTAGGACAAAGCCAGCCTGCAAGGCAGGACTGGTTCTCAGCACACCTCACACTTATTCTCAGTGTGGGAAGGGTCTGGAGCTCCCAGCAGCCTCGGCAGCTCTGCACAAGGAGTAGAAGGAGGGAAGAATTTGTCACAGCTTTGTTGTTTTCACATGAAGCTGTTCTGAAGGYTGAGGGGAGCTGACAAAGGTTTGGGGAGGAGGATCTGGCTGAACCGGGGCTTTCCTCAGTCCCACCTTCATCCTCCTCCTCAGCCCCCCCTGTGTGCCCCTCTGGGACTGTGAGCACTCTGTGATTTCCCCAACACCCCTGTGCCACCCTGAGGTGTCCCCAGACCCTGCCCCTCACCATCCTCCCCCTCCCTGCTCCCCCCAGGCCTGGCTTGAGCATTTCTGCTCTGGGAACCAAAGCAGGAGCTGAGGGGGCTTTGTGGAAAGGGCAGGGGCCCTGCAGTGACCCCCCAGCTGCTCTGGGAAGGTGCTGGAGCCCAGCCCAGCCCTGGGAGCTGTGGGTTTGTCCTGCCAGGATGATGCAGGGGGAGCAGCTGTGGGTGCCCCAGCTGTGGGCACAGCCAGGAATTCCCTTATACCCACTGTCCATCCATATATCTATCTCTATATATATCTATATATATATATAGATATATATCTACATTCCCTTATACCCACTGTCCATCCATATATCTATCTCTATATATATATATATATATATATATATATATATATATATCCACATTCCCTTATACCCATTGTCCATCCATATATATATTTATATATATATATCTACATTCCCTTATACCCATTGTCCATCCATATATATATTTATATATATATATTATCTACATTCCCTTATACCCACTGTCCATCCATATATATATTTATATTCACATTCCCTTATATCCATTGTCCATCCATATATATATATATATAATCTACATTCCCTTATACCCATTGTCCATCCATATATATATTTATATATATATATATCCACATTTCCTTACACCCATTGTCCATTCCCAGTGCCTGCCTTTCCCCTTCCATGGGGAATGAGCAACTCCTGAGGAAGGCTCATGGCCAAGCAGGTGCCCAGATAGGGCTGTGCCCTGGCTGGGGAATGAGAGCAGCTCCATCCTGACAGAGAAGCAGCACTGAGCGGCATTGCCCTGATCTCCAGCAGGTGAGAACGAAGCCAAGGCAGCATGAAAGCCTCTGGACAAGTCACCAGTGAATCYAAGCCCTCTGTGATGCTGTGCTCTCCACAGAAAGGCTGGAAAATGTGTCTGCCACTGCAGTGCTCCATCCAGAGCACCCTGCTCCTCCCTGGAGTCCCTGCAMGTGCTTCTGTGGGACAGGACACAGCGGGGACCACTGTGGCACCAACCATCAGCCAGCACAGGGAGGCACTGCCTGGGGGAATCCCAGAAAGGTTCAGGCTGGAAAAGCCCTGAGATCATCGAGTCCAACCATCCCCAGCACTGCCAAGGCCACCACTGACCCTGTCCCCAAGTGCCACATACAGGGCTGTGAMATCCCTCAGGGATGGGGACTCCAGTCCTGCCCTGTGCCAGGGMTGGACAACCCTTTCCATAAAGAAATTTTTCCTGATATTCAATCTAAACCTCAGGGACTCTGCAGCTCTGGGAAGAATTGGGGCAATGGAAGCTTGGCTGTCCTRGAGACAAAGAATCACAGGGTGGTTTGGGTTGGGAGGGGCATTAAAGGTCCTCTTGTTCCATCCCCTGCCATGGCAGACACACCTTCCACTATCCCAGGGTGTYCCCAGCCCTGTCCAGCCTGGCCTGGGACACTGCCAGGATGGGACAYCCACAGCTCTGGGCAGCCTGTGCCTCCCCTCCCTGACAATAAAGATTTTTTTATTTATTTCCCATCCAACCCTACCCTCTTTCAGTTTGAAGCCATTCCCTGTGTCCTGTCTCTCCACGCCCTTGTCCAAAGTCTCTCTCCATGTTTCCTGTGGCTCCTTCAGGCCACMCTGAGCKCAGCCCARAGCTTCTCCTGTGCAGGTGAACAATGCCAGCTGTGCCAGCCTTTCCTCCCAGCAGAGCTGCTCCATCCCTGGGWCCATCCTGGAGCCTCCTCTGGGCTCTCCAGCAGTTGTGCAGAGTTCTGCTCTGCTCTGAGCCACCTCCTGCAGCCCCTGCTGTCCCTCCCCTCTCCCAGAGCTCCAGACCATGGGAAGGCCAAGGCCCCTGGCCCTGGGGGCACAGCTGCCCACCTGGCAATGCTGCTGAGCAGCTTTGTGCTCTCCTCATTGCCCCAGACAGCCCGGGTCAGGCTGGGATCACGGGCACTGAGCCTTCATCCCAGGAGTGCTCTCCATCCCAGCAGGGCTCTCCATCCCAGCAGGGCTCTCCATCCCAGCAGGGCTCTCCATCCCAGGAGGATTTCCTCTCTGCTGGGAGGGCTGCCAGGCTGGACAATGAGTGATGGGAGCTCCCCAGGAGCCAGCACAGCCCTGGTACTGCTCTGTGCCTGTTTCAAGTCCCTGATAGAACAATCTCCCTCATCCTCCATCCCTCTCCAAAGGCCCAGCCTGCAGCTGTACAAGCAAATGACATCCCCTTCATTAATCACCATCAAAGGGAAAGCAAGAAGGGGAAAAACTCAGCCCTCGATGCTAAGAGCAGGCATTAAAGTGTAATTAAATCTTGGATTTCATTTGCACAGCTGGAGCTGTGCTGGTCTCTGGAGGAGCAGGGACAGGAGCAGAGGATGCCCCTTCCCCGCTCTGCTCTSCAGAGTGTCAGGGCAGGATGGATGTGTCCCCAGGCTTCCCAGGACTCTGCTCTCCTGCCTGCCCCAGCCAGGTGTGCAAACAAGCTGCAGGGGCTCTGCAGGGCCCCTGTGGAGCCGGGAACCCACTCGAGCATCTCCGGCTCCCAGCTGGGAGCGAGGGTGAKGGCTGTCCCTTCCTCGGGCTGTGCTCCCTCTGTGCCAGTGCCAAACAGGACRGACTGTCACCTCCTGGGCTGCTCACTGCAGATCCAGCCCAGCCTGGATGGAGGAGAAGCATTCCAGCTTTTTCCAAGCACACAGGTGAACCGTGGGCTCAGCTTTGCTTTCTGGAGGGCAGAGACCCCCAGTCTGGGCTTGTCTTTGCATCCCAGAGCTGGAAAAGCTGAGGGGCCTGTGTGGGGATGTCTTGCACTCATTCACTGGGGGATTTTTAAGGAAACACTGAGGGCTTTGAAAGGAACCTGCCCAAATCCCCAATTCTCCTCACTGCTAGCTCACAATGCACACCCACAGTGGCCCTGCTGTGGGGGCTGAGGGTGTCTGGGGAATGAGGCCACCTTACAGGCACAGGTGCCACCCCAGCTGGGACTGAACTGCASTGAAAAGGCACTAAAATGGTCACAGCTCTGCAAGGCTGGCTGTGCTGGACAAAGCCATGGGGGTGGATTGATGGGGGCAGCTTCCRTCTCACTGCTGGCTGGTACAGACCCCAACACATCAGCTTTTCCTCCCCAAATCCATCTTTTGTCRCCCAGTTTGCTCCTTCTCCGTGTTATTCTTTCCCCTGGAGCTCAGTACCCATTTCTGCTGCCGTGGGGCTCTGCTGTCCCTGCAGATCCTCCAGGACAGGGTGAACTCACCACACTGAGCTGGGAAAACCAGTTCTGCTCTGCCATCTGAACACCCAGGGCAGGCCTGGCAGGGACCAGTCACAGGTGAGGACAGAGAAAGGTGAGCTTTGGGCTGGGAAAGAGCCTTTGCTGCTCTGCACCAGCTGGGATTGTGCAAAGATCAGTGGGGATTGTTCCCCCCAAGCCCAGGCACCAAACCCAGRAGCTGAGCTGGGCTGGGAAGGGGGAGCAGCTCCAGGTTCTGCCTGGCCAGCTGCAGAGCAAAAGGGCCAAATTCCTCAGCTGGCTGTGGCAAGGTCACCCCCTGGCACCCCAGCTCTGGGGGGTGGCCAGAGACTCCAGGGGACAGKGACACCCTGGGGAAGGGCTCCCTGTGCCACCATCCCCSTTCAGACCTCCAGAGGCAGGATGGCACCACGGATGGGTGTCACTGTCACATTTTCTGGAAAAATCCCTTCACCAGGATTTCTTCTCCTGGGAAGCTGAGAAGCCTCAGAGAAAAATGAAAACAATAATTATCTGATTGCTGCTCCAGCGTTTTGCTGCTTTGGAATGTGGTTTGGAGATTGTTTGTCCAACATGTGAATTGTTTTTACTTAATGACCAGTCACAGTCAGGCTGTTTCAGGACTCTGGAGAGTCACAGGTTTTTCATTAGTATCTTGTTAAGCCTTCTGTAAGTATCTTTTCTCTATTCTTTAGTATAGTTTTAGTATAGCATTCTTTTATATAATATAAGTACATAAAATTAGCCTTCTAAAACATGGAGTCAGATTCTGAATTCCTCCTTCATCCTGGGGACCCAGCAAATACCACGGATGGGCAGGTTTGAGGACCCTGGAACTGCCAGGAGAATGTTGTACCTGATCTCCAGGGACGTGCTGCCACCAGCCAGGCTGTGGGTGAGATGGTGACAGCCTCTGTGTCCCTGCTCTCCCTGTGTGTCCCTGCTCTCCCTGCACGAAAAGAGCACAAACACCAGCTCCAAGGAGCTCATTGCCTGGATGTGCAGGGAATAAAGCAGCCTCTGTGTGTGTGTGTGTGTGTGTGTGTGTGTGTGTGTCACACCTGGGGACAGCCCAGGACAGGCTGTGGGTGACATGGTGACAGCCTGTGTGTCCCTGCTCTCCCTGCAGGCAAAGAGCTCAAACACCTCTCCTAGGAGCAGGAGTTAATTCCCTGGCTCTGCAGGGAATAAAGCAGCATGTGTGTAGGTGTGTGTGTGTGTGCATGTGTGTGTGTGTGTGTGTGTGTGTGTGTGTGTGTGTGTGTGTGTGTCACACCTGGGGACAGGGAATAAAGCAGCATGTGTGTAGGTGTGTGTGTGTGTGCATGTGTGTGTGTGTGTGTGTGTGTGTGTGTGTGTGTGTGTGTGTGTGTGTCACACCTGGGGACAGCCCAGGACAGGCTCAGCTGTCCCCAGGTGCCACCTCTGATCAAAGGCAGAGCCAGTGGGGCACGATGGAGGGAAAGCCCGTGGAGGAAACAGAATCTAAATTCATGACAGCTCTGCCTTTTAATTTGATGATTCCAGGGCCATTCATAAATTTACATATTTAATTAAATGCTACAAGCAAATGATTTTTCCATTAGGCTCTGTGTTCCTTACTGCACTCCACAGGGCCTGGGCTCTCCTGCCTTGTGTGCAAGGCCAGATAAGGCTCCCCTGCCATCCCCAGCAGCAGCAGGAGCAGCTTGCCAGGGGTTTGCATGCTGGGTGGTTTCTCTCTCCCCCACTGCCTCCTCTTTTCTGAACAAGCCTGGAAATAAAGAAGAAGGAAGTTTCCCCTCTCTGCCAAAGGTGTCTTTGAAAGCGTGAATAAGAAAAGGAGGAAGAAAAGGAAGAAAGAGGAGGCTGAGAGCTCTACAAGAAAGGAAACTGGAGATAAAACAAATAAAAAAAGCCAAACGGGAGGTGAAATGGATCCTCACAGGCTCAGAGTTACTGCTCCACAGCTCCCTCCTGGCACAGGAGATCCCAGGAAGAAAATCTCCCCATACATCAACTGTGCCCTTTGAAGGAAAATCAACAACCAAGCTGCACGTGTGGGGCTGCACCATGGAAATAAAGGGCACTGGGATGAGGTGCCCGGTGCTTCCCACCCACCCTTGCCTTGCCTGGTGCTGCCATCACTTCTCACCAGTGKGCCTTGTTCCCAGAGGAAGGGAATTCACTCCACGGAAGGGCTTGGGGAAGGGGAAGTGTCCTGGTTTTGGAGCAAATTTGAGAGGAAACATACAAAAGGAAGGGGAAGGGGAAAGGGGAAGGGGAGAGGGGAAGGGGGGAGGGGGGAGAGGAAAGGGAAAAAAAGAGGGAAGGGGGAAAGGGGAGAGGGAGAAAGGGGGGACGAGAGGGAAAGGGGAAGAGGGGGAAGGGGTGGAAAGGGGAAAATGGGGGAAAGGGGGAAGGGTAACATGGGGAGCGGGAGAAAAGTGGGAGGGATAAAGGGCGGAGAGGGGGAAATGGGGAAAGAACGAAGGAGGCGGGGAAAGGGAAGGGAAGGGGAGCCAACTGGCTGCCCTGCCTTTGAGCCAAGAGACATCTCCTTCTTATCTGCAGATGGAAGTCTCATTGTCTAAAACTCAGCGCGCAGCTCATGCACACTTGCTGTGAGAGCAGGCTCAATGTGGCCTCTTCCCATGCACAGAATAAATAAGGCTTCAGCCATTTATTCCCCACTGAAAAGAAAAACCCATTCATCCTCAGCATGGTCTTCGGATGTCGGCCTTCTGCGAGGATGAGGTTCCTGAATGCACAGGCAAGTTAAACAAAAGCAGCGTTTGGCTGTGAAAGATATTTAGAAGTTATTTGCCTCTAATGTTGACTGGAGAGAGCGAGTTAAACGCAAATTGTTCCTTAGGAATGTCCACTGATGACACTGCAGGAGCGTGTGTAATAAAGAGTGTGATACAAACCCTGGTTCATTCCTATAGAACGGAAATATGACCCTCTGCTGGAATTTAGTCGCTGGGGATTATCGGATGATTTTTTATTTCTTTTTTAACTGGCTTGCAGCACTCCAGGAGCCTGTGAAGGTGAAGCCTTGGAGCGCTCTCACCCAGCTCAGCGCACGGGACAGATGAAGAGCTGTCATTTTCTCTTTTTCTCTACTTTGCCTTCTCCCAAGGAGGCCTCATTTCTGCCAGGCCTGGAGGGAAAGAGGAGCAACATTAACCAGGCTCTGCCAGACCCTTCCCTAGGCCAGGATGAGTATTAGGGTGGGGAAGTGTGAGTCACCCCCTGCCGGCTTTTGGTGTCCAGCACAGGGTTATTTCATAAAACAAACCCAGGCACTGTCCCTCCGAGCTGCAGCTACATCCCGTGGGTGGGCCAGGTGCATCTCAGCTGGCAGGTGGCAGGTGCCAAACACTCAGGGGTCACAGTTTATTTGGAAATGTAATTGCATTTGTACAATTGGGATGCACTGGAACTATTGTGAGATAAAGCGGCCGAGCCTCTGCCGCGTGTGTGGAGAATGTAAATGAACCCATGTGCGCACTTGAGCCAGGGGTTGGCTCAGCCCTTCTCCTGATCGTACCCTGAGTCCTGAGGACGCTCCGCTCTGCTTCCTGTCCTGTTCGCCTGAAGAGCGATCATCTCTGGCTGGTCCCTACTGGCAGAGCTGTGGCGAGCCCAAGGGCCCCTGAAGCCTCCTTTGTCGCAGTGAGCCCTTCCCGCTCCTCAAGGCTTCTGCAGCCCTTCCAGCTCCTCAGGGATTCCGAGCCCTTCCAGCTCTCCTCAGGGATCTGGCAGCCCCTCCCAGCTGCTGCAGGGATTCTGCACCCTTCCCAGTCCCTCAGGGAATTCTGGCAGCCCTTCCCAGCCTCCTCAGGGATTCTCAAGCCTCTCCAGTCCCTCCAGCGGATTCTCACAGCCCTTCCAGCTCACTTACCAGGGATTACGCAGCCTCCCGCTCCCTAGGGATTCTGCAGGCCCCTCCCACAGCTTCCCTCAGGGATTCATCCCACCTCGAGCAGCTCCCTGTGTTTGCCCTGGCCTCACTCCAGCTGCCTGGGCATGTTCTGGACAATGGAGGCACTGGGAGTTCAGCTCATTTTTCACCTTTGCTCCTTGTCCCCTTCCATGTCCCCACTGTCCCCGCACCATGCCGGGTGTGTGCAGGCAGGGAGCTGTGCGCGGATCTCTGCCGAGCTGGCTGCAGCCGGTGCCATCTGCCGTGGCATATGCTGCTGGCAGGACGTGCCYGCCGCGCTGGCACAGCCGCACCGCGGAGCCGCGCCCGGGAGGGCTCCCGCGTCCCTCCCGCGTCCCTCCTGCACCCTCCGCGGCCGGCATGGATCCCGCATCCCCCGCATCCCCCGCACCCGGGAGGGCTCCCACAGCCGGGCAGGATCCCACACCCGGGAAGGATCCCGCACCTTCCGCACCCGGGAGGGCTCCCCCATTCCCCGCACCCTCCGCACACGGGAAGGCTCCCGCATCCCCCGTATCTCCCGCACCGGGGAGGGCTCCCGCACCCTCCGCACCCGGGAAGGTCCCCGCACCCTCCGCACCCGCGGAGCTGCGGAGGCTGCGAGGGGACCCCAGGAAGGCTTTTGGGGACGGTGACCCCGGGTGGTGGCTCAGGTCCTGTCCAAGGAGGGGATTTGGGAGAGATCTCGGAGCGGAGAGGCGGCGCGTCACCCGCAGGGGGGGAGAGATGTGGAGCAGCTTAAAGCCTCACTCCGTTAATGACGGCAATTAGCACGGAGCTCCCATTAACAGAAACACAATTTTGTTGTGTACACGAGCGGAGAAGAGTAAATACCCATTACCTTACCCATTTTATCTTCCGCGGGAATGGGACAACCAGAGGCTGCTGTTACAAACGAGCTCCTTCCCGCGGGGCTACGGGGGGCTCCGGGCCCCCCGCGCTCTGTCCCGTCCCTCTGGGCTGTCCCCGCCTGTCCGCAGTCCCTGGAGTGCTCCTCCCGTGACCCATCCGAGGTCCGGCTGTGTCCCTGTCCTGGGCTGGCCGGGAGGGTCAGCGGGGCTGCACAGCTCCAGCCTGGATGGTCTGGGTGTGTCCTGGGTGTGTCCTGGGTGGGTGTCCTGCTGGGTGTGTCCTCTGGGTGTGCCATCGGGTGTTGCCCTGGGTGTGCCTGGTGTGTCCCTCGGGGTGTCCTGCGGTTGTCCTGGGTTGTGGTCCTGGTGTGTCCTGGTGTGGTCCTGGGTGTGCCTTTGCGTGGCTGGGTGTGGCCTGGGTTGTGGCCCTGGGTTGTGGCTGGGTGTACCTGGGTGCATGTGCTTGGGTGTGCCCTGGGTGTGTCCTGGGTAATGTCCTGGAATGTCTGGGTGTGTCCTGGGATGTGTCCTGGGTGGTGTCTGGGTGTGTCCGAAAAAGATGTTTCCAGAGATGGCCTGGGTGTTCCTGGATGTCTGGGATGTCCTGGATGGCCTGGGTGCCCCAGCCTTCCCTCCATGTCCCAAGAGCTGGAGTGCAGCACACAGGAGCTCGGAAAGGGCTCCTGGAACAGCGGGAGAAAGGCTGAACCGAACCCTGGAATCAAACCCAGGGAACCAAACCCTGGAATCAAACCCAGGAACCGAATCCAGGAATCAAACCCAGGGAACCAAACCCAGGAATCAAACCCAGGGAACCAAACCCAGGAATCAAACCCAGGAACCAAATCCGGGAATCAAACCCAGGGAACCAAACCAGGGAATTCGGGAATCAAACCCTGGAATCAAACCCAGGAACTGAACCCAGGAACCGAACCTGGGAACCAAACCTGGGAATCAAACCCAAGGAATTCAGGAATCAAACCCAGGAATCAAACCAAGTGAACTGGGAATTGAAGCCGGAAACCAAACCCAGGGCTCCCGCTGTCCCTGCTGCCCCCGCAGGGCTCCTGCTGTCCCCGCTGTCCCCGCAGGATCCCCACTGTCCCCGCTGTCCCTGCTGTCCCCACAGGTTTCCCGCTGCCCCACGTGTTTCCTGCTGTCCCTGCAGGGTTCCTGCTGTCCCTGCAGGGTTCCAGCTGACAGGAGGCCCTTGTGCCCCAGACAATGTGAGAACAGCAAGGGGGCACAGAATGGCCCCATGAGCAGCATGGGCAGCCGGGCAGGTTCCTTCCAGAACCTTCCACAGATGTGGAGCATGAGGAACGGTGCTGGTCAAATTGTTGATAGTGCTGAAAATGGAGACTGGGCTTGAGCCAAGCTCTCAGCTAACCAGTTCTCCAGTCATTGATCAAAAGCCACTTATGGGATTTTTTTCCCCATTTTTTGGGGCTGATTGTAAAAATTATTCTGAAACAGGCACAGCAGTTCAATTGTAATAATTTTGTCACGTGGAATGTTTTGATTTTTCATTTTCATTTTCCAGTGCTGCTCCGTTTCAAAATTTAGCAAAAATGCGATGATTACTGTACAGTTAAAACGAGGGGAGGGAAGCAACAAGCTGAAACCTTTCCTCTGAGATAGGAAAAAAATAATATCCTATCACTGTGCATCCGGAAATGGTATTCTTTCTGATTTGAAAAGGGGGGACAGGGGTAATGCTGCATTTATAATTTTGTTCTATTCTTTGAGTTTTATTCTGAGCCCAAAATGCATTTAAACAAGTTATTTCTGCAATTCTCCCAATTAAAACAGAACAGCTTATTTCCCGGAGCAGAGAAAAGGCTGCAAATAGAATCCCGAGGAATCGGGAGGAGCAGGAGCCTTTCTTATGGAAACGCAGGGGTTTCCAGCCTGGAACCCGATGGCTGCTTTGCCTTGGGATGGGGCTGATTGTCCTCTTGGCTGGTGCAGAGATGTGTCCTGTGCAGGGCAGTGAGATTCACCTCTGGGGCTGCTCCAGGGCTGCTCCAGGGCTTTGGCTGTGGCCTCTCCCTTTCCTGAGCCCAAAGTGACCCAGACACAGCAGAGGGAGGGCTCTGCTGGTGACGGAGCCACAGAGCCACAGAGCCACAGCCAGGGTCCTGCAGGAGAGCAAAACCCCCCCCAAGCACCAATTCTGCACAGCCAAATCCCTGGCAGCACACCTGGTGTGTGCTAATCACAGCAGCATGGCTTGGCACAGCTGCCCAGGGCAGGGCTGCAGTCCCCAAACCTGCAGATGGGGCAGTGGTGGCCTTGGTACTGCTGGGGGATGGAAGGACTCAGCCACCTTTGAGGGCCTTTCCAATGGTTCTGTATTTCTGTATTTCCATATTTCTGTATTTCTGTGACTTCAGAGACCTCTAGGAGAAGGAGGGGTGATGGCAGGGCAAGGGACATCCCCCAGCAGTGCCTCTTGTCCCTGGGTGAGGTTCCCCTGTGCAGGGAGCAGCGAGCTGAGCTTCTCTGCCTTTCCCTGGGTCTAATCCCAAAACTCCCTCAGACCCCAGATTCTGTTGGGATCTCCAGCCCTGGAGACAGGGAGCCCTGAGGCCAYATGTGTCCCACAGAACAAGGGGGCAGCAGAAAGGGGTTCCTGCCAGAGRGGCTCAGGGAAGGGGTGGGAACAGACCCTACAGGTCCCCCTTCCCARAGGTCTCACCATGAGCCACAGACCAAGCCCCGTGTCAGAGCCCCCTCCCACGGGCACAGGGAAGCAGCTCTGCCAGACCCACGGTGCTCATGCTGGAACAGAGCCTGCCCGGGGCTGGAACGGCCTGCAGGCACAAAAACCAGGCTCAATCCTCAYTTCTGAGCTAAAGACCTGAAAGCCCTTAAGGCCACACAAAGGGTGGCAAAATCACAGGGCAGCKCTCCAGTGGGAGTCTGTAATTCTGCTGTTCCACCTCACAAAGGCCTAATCAAGTGTCTAAATAAAGGSTGTGGAGGTGCAGGGAGGGAGAGAAGGAGCCCCTTGTGCATGTGCCCACYCCAAACACCCCCAGCTCTCCCTCTGCCCGCCCTGTGCCCTCTGGCTCATTATCCACCCTCCAAGAGCTGCTCTGAGCCCTCCTTCTGCTGCTCCTGGTKCTGCCCCAGGGCTGCCTGGCCACAGCTCACCCTCCTGGCTCATTCCCAGCTCCAAACCATCCCTCTGTGCTGGCAAAATGCACATTTCTCCCAGGCATGGCCCTGCCCCGCCACTCTGCGGGCTCAAACCCAGCTTGGGGCCACAAATGGCATCAGCTGGCCCCATTACAGCCCCAAACTCAAACCCCAGTTTGGGGACACAAATGGCATCAGCTGGCCCCATTACAGCCCCAAACTCAAACCCCAGCTTGGGGCCACAAATGGCATCAGCTGGCCCCATTACAGCCCCAAACTCAAACCCCAGTTTGGGGACACAAATGGCATCAGCTGGCCCCATTACAGCCCCAAACTCAAACCCCAGCTTAGGGGCCACAAATGGCATCAGCTGGCCCCATTACAGCTCAACCTGGAGCAGCTCTGGCAGGAGGAATATCTCTCCCTGTGAAATCAGCTGATTTAAATACTAATGAGCCAATAAACGCGTTTGAGTAGAGTAATGGCCATAGTAATAGGAGCCRTAAAAAGCTGCAGTGCTCCCAGGAATGGTCCCAGGCTCCTTCCATCCAGGTGTTGCCCCTGCTGGCAGCYTCCAAAGGAGAGGGGAAGGGATGGCCAGCAGTGCTCAGACCCTCTGCCAGAGGTGTTCCAGGGCAGCAGAGCTGCAGGAGCTGAGCTGGGTCTGTTCTGTGCTCTGTGGGAGGGAGAAATCCCCGGGTCTCAGTATTTGTGGGATGGTGACACTGCCGTGCTGAGGTTTGTCCCCTCACCTGGAGGGCACGGTGGACCTTTGGGAAATGTTTCATAGAGCACAGAATCATGGAATCACTGAGGCTGGAAAAGCCCTCTGAGATCATGGAGTCCAACCATCCCCAGCACTGCCAGGGCCACCACTGACCGTGTCCCCAAGTGCCACATCCACAGGGCCGTGAAATCCCCCCAGAGATGGGGACACCACCGCTGCCCTTCTTAGGCACTTCCAACCCCTGACCCCCCTTTCCATGGGGAAATTCCTCCCAATGTCCCCCCTGAGGCTCCCCTGAGGCCGCTCCCTCTGCTCCTGTCCCTGTTCCCTGGAGCAGAGCCCGACCCCCCGGCTGTGCCCTCCTGGCAGGAGCTGTGCAGAGCCACAAGGGCCCCTGAGCCTCCTTTGCTCCAGGTGAGCCCCTTCCCAGCTCCTCAGGGATTCTGCAGCCCCTTCCCAGCTCCCTCAGGGATTCTGCAGCCCCTCTCCAGCTCCCTCAGGATTCTGCAGCCCTTTCCCAGCTCCCTCAGGGATTCTGCAGCCCCCCCAGCTCCCTCAGCGGATTCTCCAGTCCCTTCCAGCTCTGTCCCTGCCCTGCCACGCTCCAGCCCTCCAGGGCTCTCCAGAGCTGCCAGCCCTGGAGGTGCCCCGGCAGAGCCAGCACAGGGACACATGGCACTGCCTGGCCCTGCTGCACCCCAGAGCTGCCCTGGCTGGCCCTGGCCTCGCCTGTGTTTGGAGAGAATGAAGCTGGATGAGGAGGAGGAGGATGAAGGTCTGGGTGAGGAAGAGGATGAAGGGCTGGATGAGGAAAAGGATAAAGGGCTGGGTGAGGAAGAGGATGAAGGGCTGGATGAGGAGGAGGATGAAGGGCTGGATGAGGAGGAGGAGGAGGATGAAGGGCTGGATGGGGCTGGCCTGTTGAAGTCCCCACCTCCTCTGCCCCGTGTGGTGCCATGGACCAAATCCCCAATTTCCCCGTCCTGGCAGAGCCTTGGGCACTGCCCCAGGTCCCCTCCAGCAGCTCCTGGAGCACTCCATGGTGCAGAAGAATCTGTGGACTTTGAGGAATCAAGTCTGCTCCAGCGGGCAATGCAGGATGTTCCCATTACAAACCTCTGGATCAATCCATGGCCAAGCTCAGCTCTCAGTGCTGGTGTTTACAGCCACTTCCCTGCCCTGAGGCTGCTCCAGCTTTATCTACTCTTGCTGTTGTTATTGTTATTATTATCATTGTTATTATTGCTATTTTCATTTTCCTTCTCAGACTTATGAATCTTGGCTGTGAGTAGGGGCTGGAAATGGGAAAATCCAGTGCTGGGTTACATCAGAGAGCCAGTACAGCAGGAGAATGTGAAATGAGGAGCAGCAATAAAATGGATTATTAAAAAAAATAATTCTCCTATCCCTGAGTTCCTTGGTCATTTAGCAAGACTATAAGTTATTAAAAAAGGAATAAGAGAATTAAAAAGTGAAATCAAGTGAGGGATAGGAATTAATTGGAGAGGAATAAAGCACTGGTAAATAAATGAGATGTTAGGGAAAGATGAGCAGGGGGTGGGAAATGACACATTTGCATCTTCCACCTGGCCAGGTGTCACAGGGCCATGGGACACTCGGGGACACTCAGGGACACTCAGGAGCACAGCAATGACCCTTGAGAGGAGGAGCCACCCTGGGGCTCAGGGCAGCTGGCTGCAACATCCCATCCCTGCATAAATCTGAGTCTCTGTACAGTTCTTCCCTCGGCGTGAGCATAAATTAATTGGAGTTTCTGAGGGGCCTGGACTCATCTTCCAGCTCCAGGAGAGCCCCCAGAGGTTCCCCAAGGTGAGCCTGTGCCACAGCAGGTGCTGGGGAGAGGAAGGGGCTGATTSCCCCAGGTTTCCCAGCAGGAAGGCCACAAAGGGAGCCTGGAATGGGTGTCAGGACTGGATCTGCTGCATTTGTTCTGTCTCTGAGGCACAGGAGCTGTTCAGGCTGCCCTGGCTCCAGGAAGGCTGGAGGAAAGCCCAGCCTGGGGTGAAGGGACACTCTGTGCTCACTGAGGGGACATGACTGGGTCCTGCAGGGCTTGGGACAGGGCAGGGCACCTGTGCACTGAGGGGCTGAGGGGCTGCACCAGCTCCTGGGGTTGTTCCAACATCCCTGTGGTTACACCTGCCCAGGTGTGCCCCTGTGAGCCCACAGCCCCTGCTGATGGAGCCACCCAGGGCTCGTGGGGCTGTGACTGCAGCAGGGCTCTGCACTGACCCCAGGAAGACCCAGGGCTGTGCACTGACCCCAAGGAGCTCCTGACCCCCAGGCAGGGCAGTGCAGTGACCCCCAAACAGCCCCTGGCCCAAGGCAGGGCTGTGCACTGACCCCAGAGAGCCCCAGGGCTCTGCAGATAAGGTCCTGCCTCACAGATATCTGTGATCCCACAGATAAGGTGCTGCCTCCCCCAGGAGCCCTGTGATCACAGAGATAAGGCCCTGTGATCCCACAGATAAGGCCCTGCCTCACAGATTGCTGTGATCCCACAGATAAGGCCCTGCACAGATTGCAGTGATCCCACAGATAAGGCCCTGTGATCCCACAGATAAGGCCCTGCCTCACAGATTGCTGTGATCCCACAGATAAGGCCCTGCACAGATTGCAGTGATCCCACAGATAAGGCCCTGTGATCCCACAGATAAGGCCCTGCCTCACAGATTGCAGTGATCCCACAGATGAGGCCCTGTGATCCCACAGATAAGGCCCTGCCTCACAGATTGCTGTGATCCCACACATAAGGCCCTGTGATCCCACAGATGAGGCCCTGCCTCCCCCAGGAGCCCTGCAGGGCACAGGGGAGCAGAGGGAGGCTCAGCCCCAGGATGGAGTGTGCTTATCACACAGTACCACACTGCTGGCTCTAATCCACCATGGGAAGCTTCTCCCTGAGCCGGTTCAGGGAAGAGCTGATAAGGTGATAGAGGAGCCCAGCTCGCTGGCAGTGACCTTTAGAGGGATGTGACAGTCACTGTCACAGCAGCTGGGGCTGGCACAGGCACTCCAGGGCACATATGGGGGCTGAGGAGGGAGCTGCTGGCAACAAAGCTTTGGCACACTCCTGTGACTGTGTTCACAGGGGTCCGAGGATGAGGGAAGAGACAAGAATGTTGACTCTATGTGTCAGAAGGCTTGATTTATTATTTTATTATATATATTACATTAAAACTATACTAAAATAATAGAAGAAAGGATTTCATCAGAAGGCTAGCTGAGAATAGAAAAAGAAGGAATGAATAACAAAGGCTTGTGGCTCGGACAGAGAGTCCAAGCCAGCTGGGCTGTGATTGGCCATTAATTAGAAACATCCAGCATGGGCCAATCACAGATGCACCTGTTGCATTCCACAGCAGCAGATAATCATTGTTTACATTTTGTTCCTGAGGCCTCTCAGGAGGAAAAATCCTAAGGAAAGGATTTTTCATAAAAGATGTCTGTGACAGACTCCCCCTTCTCCCCTCGGCACCCCTCAGCTGGACATGGACAGGGCAGCCCAGGGCTGGAGGATGGACCTGGACAGGGCAGCCCAGGGCTGGAGGATGGAAAGGGACACAGCAGCCCAGGGATGGAGGATGGAAAGGGACACAGCAGCCCAGGGATGGAGGCTGCCCCCTCACCTGAGGGTTTCTCCTGGCCAGCCCCACCGTGTCCTGCAGGCAGGGATGACAGGGCTGCTCCCAGCTGGGCAGAGAGCAGGGCCCAGAGGCACAGCTGTGTCCTGTGGGCTCCAGAGCCACTGCCACGTGCAGAGCTGTCACCAACACTGCAGGGAAAACAACAATTCTGCAACAGCATCTTCGAGGGTTAGAGAGTCAGGACGTGACTTTCTSCTGGCCAGGATGTGCTACAGAAACAACTTCATCCACACAGTGCCCAGCTTGTGCAGAGGAAATAATTCCATCCCACATGGCTCTTTACCAGATTGAAACACATTTATACACCAAAACCCAGRGACAGGGACAGGACAGGGACAGGGGACAGGGACAGGGATGGGACAGGGATGGGACAGGGACAGGGACAGGGGACAGGAACAGGGGACAGGGACAGAGACAGGTTCAGGGACAGGGATGGCACAGGGACAGGGATGGGACAGGAACAGGGGACAGGACAGGAACAGGGGACAGGACAGGGACAGGGCAGGGACAGGAACAGGGACAGGGAGCCCCCGGATGGAACCCTGTCCCACCAGGAGAGCATTTTCAGTGCAGAGGGAAAAGAGTCAGGAGGAAGAACAGCAACCCAAACCTGTCCATCCATCCCAGCCCTGCCAGGGCACCCAGGGATGCTGGGGACATCATCCCTGTCCATCCCAGGGCACCCAGGGATGCTGGGGACATCATCCCTGTCCATCCCAGGGCACCCAGGGGTGCTGGGGACATCATCGCTGNCCATCCCAGCCCTGCCAGGCTACCCAGAGGTGCTGGGGACATTATCTCCAGGCCTTTGGGGCTGCAAAGCCAAGCCCAGGCTCTGCTGGCTCCCAGTTTCTGCACCTTACTGCAGGTGAGAGACTTTTTTACCCACACCTGACTCCAAGTCAGGGTTTTTCACAGAATTTCACTGTTTCTGCTTGCTAATGAAGATATATTTGTATGTAAAAAAAAAAAAAGAAGAAGAAAATATCCAGGCTCCCCCAGAGCCCCCCATCATTTTGAATGCAGGCTGGGCAAAGCTAACTGGAAAACACCCAGTGGGGGACAGAGCTCTGCGAGCAGAGAGGGAGATGAGACTCTCTAATAAGATCTTTTCCCATCTCTAATTTCTCTGAATCGAGCTGCTCATGCAGAAAGCAGCACTGGGAGATTTGGAAAGCTATTTGTGTGGGTAATTGACATTATTTTCTCTGCTAGGCACTACGCCCAACTTTCAGTGTTAATATAAACATTTTTTTTTTAAATGATAGCTTGTGCTTTTTGGTGGGCATAAAGCAGCATTTGTATTTACAGCCAAAATGCATAATAAATAAATGAATACATTTGGTAGAATATTTTATCTGCCTGGATGAAAAGGAATAAAATCTATTCAGGCTGACCAGAAATGCTTGTTCATTCTGGCTGGGCTTAGCAAAACATTTTGGTTAAAAGCACACAGCGAAGAGGGGAATTTTTTKGGGGATGATGTAAAATGGATTTTGATTTCTAATTTCAGCACAAAATCCTTCCTTTTTGGAGGCTTGAAGTGATATTTCAAATTTGACCCCTATTAGCCTGTATTTTTAGAAAAAAGCTGAAACAACAAAGGGTTTATTACAGGTTTGGCTCAGCTCACAATCAAGTGCATTATTTAGGGTTTTTTCCATATTTTGTTTGTGGCAGAGMGGTTTTTAAAAGCTGGAGCTGCAGCCCCACATTTTCTGCCGTGCCTGCCATGGGGAGCTGCAGCTGCAGGGCCCCTGTGGGGTGGAAGTGGCACTGGAATGGTGGAAGGAGGGATTTGTCCCCTCCTTCTCCAGGATTGTGCCCATCCTTCCCCTCCCAGGGCCACACCCTGGTTCTCCTGCTGGATCCTGGGGCTGAAGGGAGGGAGGCAGATGTTTGAACCAGCCCTGGCCTGGTCCCACTCTGGCAGAGCTTCTGTGAGGTTCATAGAGGTTCTGTGAGGTTCTGTAAGATTCACAGTGTTTCTGTGAGGTTTGCAGAGTTCTGTGAGGTTCTGTGAGGTTCTTGTTGAGTTTCCTGTTTGAGGTTCTGTGAGGGTTGGCAGAATGTTCTGGAAGTTCTCAGAGGTTCTTGTGAGATTTATAGAGCTTCTGTGAGGTTCACAGAGGTTCATTGAGGTTTTCAAGTGGTTCTTATGAGGTTGTCGCAGAGGTTCTGTGAGGTTTCACAGGCGTTTCTGTGAGGGTTCTGTGAGGCTCACAAGAGCGTTTCTGTGAGCGTTTGCAGAGGTTCTGTGAGGTTTACAGAGGTTCCTGGAGGTTCAGAGTTCAGAGGTTCACAGAGGTTCACAGAGGTTACAGAGGTCACAAGAGGTTTCTGTGATGTTTTGCAAATAGAAATCAGCTGACAAGAAAAAGAGGGGTGAAATCCCAACTGTCACAGGTGGAACTCAACCTGCCCCAGTGCAATGCAGAGGTGAATACATTAAACACCAAACAAACCTCAGTGTGCTTCAGAGGGGGGCTGTGAGTCCATGGCTCCATCCTGGGACCAGGGATGTATGAAATAATGTGCATTTTCCTGGGAAGGCTGCAGCTGAAGGCTGGGTTTCATTGCAGCCCTGCCCTCAGAGCCCAAGCCAGGACATGTTCCTTGGGGAGGAGTTGGAGATGAGTTGGAGATGTTCCTTGCAGATGTTCCTTGGGGATGTTCCTTGGAGATGAGTTGGAGATGTTCCTTGGAAAGGAGTTGGAGATGTTCCTGGGGGAGGAGTTGCAGATGTTCCTTGGAGATGTTCCTTGGAGAGGAATTGGAGATGTTCCTTGCAGATGTTCCTTGCAGATGTTCCTTGCAGATGTTCCTAGGAGATGAGTTGGAGATGTTCCTTGGAGATGTTCCTTGAGGATGTTCCTTGGGGATGTTCCTTGGGGAGGAGTTGGAGAGGAGCTGGAGATGTTCCTTGGAGATGAGTTGGAGATGTTCCTGGGGGATGAGTTGCAGATGTTCCTTGCAGATGTTCCTTGGGGAGGAGTTGGAGATGTTCCTTGGGGATGCTCCTTGCAGATGTTCTCGGGGAGGAGCTGCTGTGGGCTGGGAGCAGCAGCAGTGCCCAGCCCGGGGTGCAGAGGGGGCTCACCCCGGGGCTCAGGGACACTCTGAAGGGCAGAGCCCTGGGGCAGGGGCTGCTRTGTGAGCAGAGTGGCCAGGGACAGCTCCCTGCTCAGCCCTGGCTTCACAGCACACTTATTCCAGATAAACCCCTCAGGAAATGCACGGGACACATCATTCCCGCATCTCTGGGCAGAACCCCCGGGGCTGACACATGTGAGAACTGTTATTAACTGYCACTATTCCTACTATTGAAATATGTTGGAGATTTCATTTGATATTAAACAAAAACCCCACAAGCCGCAGAAACTCGCCTGTGGTGAGATTCCCATTGACCAAGACTTGTCAAAGCACAAGGAGGGCACAGCCTCTCTGGGGCTCTCCCATGGGACCAGGAAAGAARGGACTGTTCTCCTCACCAAACACAGGACCGGGGTTTGACTGATCTGCTGTAAACCTGGGAAGAGCCAAGGTTTGATCTGAGACCCTTTAGAGCAGCCCAGTGCCCCAGTCCCAGCTGTGACAGCACTTTCTGGGTGTGACTGTGCCCGTGTCCAGCCAGGCTCTGGAACCACCCAGCCCCTTGGAGGAGGAGGAGGGGATGTGCAGCCTCCCATCGGATCATTGTTCCTGCTGCAGTTCCCTGGCAGTGAAATAGAGATAATACAGCAAAGAAACAATGCCACCAAACTTGTTATCAGTCCTTCCTTGCTTATTCCTCCCACCAAACATTTCCTATCAGCATTCACTAGCTAATCTTCTCTTTTTGTCACTGACACAAAAACACTTGCTCATTTTGTGTCATCTCCAAATACCGCAACAATAGAAGAATGCAGCCATTAATTACTGAAATTACCGTTACAAGACAAAATTATAGTCATTAAAATGGAGGTAAAACTCATTTGTACTTTCCTCAACTTCTCCTTTTTTTGTGCAGCTACCAACTTAATGCCTCCAGTAAAGACCCCAGAGTGCAGCAAACTGAAAAGTCTGGGAAATGTGAGTGGTGCTGTCACTGCAGGAGCTTCACTGAGGCAAAGGCTCCTGTGCCCTCCCTGAGCTGTGCTCTCCTCACAGAGCCATGGGATGGGATGGGATGGGATGGGATGGGATGGGATGGGATGGGATGGGATGGGATGGGATGGGATGGGAGGGACCTCAGAGCCCACCCAGTGCCACCCCTGCTGCCATGGTTTGACGCTGGCACAACCAGCGTTGGGATTATAATAATTTGGGATTATTATTGATAATAGTCCCAAAAAACTCACTTCCTCTCCAACCAGGACACCTGCCATGGCAGGGTCACCTCCCTGTGGTGGTGTTCACAGGGGTCCCAGGATGAGGGAAGAGATGAGGATCTGACTCCATGTTTCAGAAGKMTGATTTATTATTTTATGATATAYATTATACTAAAACTATACTAAAAGAATAGAAGAAAGGATTTCATCAGAAGGCTAGCTAAGAATAGACAAAGAATGATAACAAAGGCTTGTGACTGACCGAGACAGTCCGGACAGCTGACTGTGATTTGCCATTGATTAGAAACAACCAACATGGGCCAATCAAAGATTTACCTGTTGCATTCCACAGCAGCAGATAACCATTGTTTACATTTTGTTCCTGAGGCCTCTCAGCTTCTCAGGAGAAAAAAATCCTAAGGAAAGGATTGTTCAGAAAATATCATGGCTACACCTTCCACTGTCCCAGGGTGCTCCCAATGYCCAGCCTGGCCTTGGGCACTGCCAGGGATGCAGGGGCAGCCCCAGCTGCTCTGGSCTGTGCCATGAGAGGGTTCTGGAGCTCCACTGCAACCCAAGCCACYCTGGGGTGGTCTGGTTCCATGTTTCTGTGAATGTTGGAGTGAATACAGGAGCTCCTGCTGTAACTGAGCTCTGTGGCAGATCCAGTGGTGCCAGTTCTGCTGGTGAGAGCTGCCAGGAGCCCTGGGAGGAGCAGGATTTGCCCAGCACTGCAGAGTGGAGGGGCTGGGATCAGCAGTGCCTGAGCCTGCTCAGGGTCTCACCCTGCCCCAGGGACAGGCTGGGCACAGTGGCCAAGGGGGATTCTCGAGAGGCCAAAATCCTCCTTGGGGGATCCCTGACCCTTAGCAGGGGCTCCTTGCCTGTGGGGGATAAACAGCAGGCCTGTAAAAGCCTCCCAGACTGAATCTAACTGGATTCAGCTGTAACTGTGAGAAATCTGTCAACCTTTCCTGAAAATAGAATCCTACAATGGTGAAAAACAGCCTGTTTCCCTGGGAAAGTATTCTAGGACTGACACTATTACCTGCACCTATGTAAACTATTCTAAACCATCAAAGACAAAAACGCCAACAACATCTGCAGCCAGACCCTTGCCAGCAGGTGGGCATCCCTGGTGAGCTGAGCAGTCATTACAGGACAGAGCCCATTCCTGACCAGCTGGAGACAGGCACAGTTTATTTATRAAACTATAGAATGGGGGGCGGGAGTAAACCTGTACCTTTCTGTGCTACAGAAACAAGTGCCTCATCTCCCCAACACCAGGTCACAGCCACACTGCCCTGCTCCTGGGAACAGGATGGCTCCAAGGATCCTGTATCCAACCTCCCAGAGCCCTCTGGTCCTTGACAGGAATCCAGACAGGACCTGAACGCCTGGAGCAGCCTCAGCCAGGGAACAGCACCAGAATGTGCACTGCTGTGCTGAGCTGGGCTGCATCAGCTGCCTCTGCTGATCAGCAGTGCTGATATCAGTGCTGATAGCAGCAGTTCAGGGTTCTGATTCCTGATATCAGAGCTGATAGCAGCAGTTCAGAGGTCCTGATTCCTGTACCAGTGCTGATAGCAGCAGCTGATTCCTGATATCAGTGCTGATAGCAGCAGTTCAGAGGGTTCTGATTCCTGATATCAGAGCTGATAGCAGCAGTTCAGAAGGCTCTGATCCTGATGCCAGTGCTGATATCAGGAGTCAGAGGGTTCTGATTCCTGATAATCAGAGCTGATAGCAGCAGTTCAGAGGTCCTGATTTCCTTGGATTGCCCAGTGCTGATAGCAGCAGTTCAGAGGTCCTGATTCCTGATGCCAGTGCTGATAGCAGCAGTTCAGAGGTCCTGATTCACTGATCTGATGCTGGGTGACAGGTCCCTGGCCTAAATGCACATGCAAACATTACACACATGCATACAAATTGAATTTGCCATTTTCTGCAGACTTCAGCCACAGGCAAACCTCGGGAAAAAGAAGAGCAAGAGCAGTTGATGTGATGAAGATAAAGGTTAAACACCCAATTATCCTGTTTACTACCAAGGTTATGGGCCAGCACGACGAGAGGCTTGGTTAATATCTGCCTGGAACTCAGGCTCTGAGGCACAGAGCTGGCCTTTCCTCAGTGCTGCTATCAGCAGCAGTGCTCAGGTTGTGTTTCAGCAAATATCTCTCCAAAGGATTTTCTCTACACTTGGTTTTAACTCTTAATTTTCATTCTTATTTATTCACAGCAAAATAGAAAGGGTTGATGTTATGATTTTCTGGCAGGCTCTATGGCCAGTGACAGYCCATCTCTGATTTCTCTGGTGATTTCTCTGGGCCATTGTCCTGCTCTCAGATAGCTCCCTGCCTTTTGATCAGCAAGGATCTTGAATTCCAGGGCTTCTGCCCTTGCTGGTTTTGGACAAWGCTGCATGGACACGACTCCAGCACATCCCACAATGGATCTGTTGCAGTGGCTGGGCAGTGTGGGACCTTTCCCCAGAGGGACTGGCAAATCCTCTCCTAACTGGGAATTTCCCCTCACATTGAGTCCCAATGTCATTTTGTCCCAGTGTTTYCTCCCTTGTGTTTTATTCATTATGCAAACCCCTTTTCTTTTTTCCCCCGACTTTCTTTCAACAACCTGTAATCRAGTGTTTCTCTAAAAGAAGTGCCCAAGGTTTGTTTGGGTTTTTCCCCATCACTGGGATGAGCACGTGGTTGGAGAGTTCACAGGCTCCTTTCAAACAGACGGCTAATTGCTCAGGAGCAGGCACCGAAGTTAACGATAAATATGTAAATTGGGGAAGAATGAAACACTCGTTAAACATCAGGCATTTACTATGGAAATTAAGTGTCATTAGATGCATAAAAGGCTTTCCCAGTTTCCCTTCAAGCCTTCATTAGTGCACTGATCCCAACAAACACAGAGGGGCCACCCCATCCAAACAAGAGCACAGCCATCCTGAACGGGTGCCCAGAACTCAAACCCAAACAGTTTTAACATCAGTTTTGGGCTTTGGAGAAACTCCACAGCTTCCCTTCTCTTCCCCAGTTGCATTTCCCCTTTGCTGCTCCRTCCCATCCAGCCTGAGGAGCAGAGCTGGGACAGCCCAGCCCCAGGAAACCTGCTCACTTCATTTTTGGCTGAGCTGGAGCTGGAGCTGACAGAAGCAGGAGGAGTTCTTGGGAAGGTGTCTAGGAAAACATTTATTTATTTCAGGGCTTTGGAGTAGACAAAGGCAAGGGTAGAGCAAAAGTCTTGGAGAAAGGGTTGGAAATCCATCTCTGGGAGCTGGAGAGCAGAGCATCTTCCCCAGAAACGAGATGGGTTTGGATTATCCACACTCATTTTCCATGAGTCTGTGAAACCCCTCCTCATCTTCAGTCTTTTCCAGGCCACCCTCTCTCATCTCTGTAGTGCCAGGGCACAGGGATTGGATCCCACTGCCAGAGGGCAGGGCTGGATGGGATATTGGGAATTAGGAATTCCTGGCTGGGAGGGTGGGCAGGCCCTGGCACAGGTGCCCAGAGCAGCTGGGGCTGCCCCTGGATCCCTGGCAGTGCCCAAGGACAGGTTGGACAGGGCTGGGAGCAGCCTGGGGCAGTGGGAGGTGTCCCTGCCATGGCAGGGCTGGCACTGGGGGGGCTCTGAGGTCCCTTCCAACCCAAACCACACCATGATCTTCATKCAACATCTTCTGTTCAGCTCAGCTCACTCCATCTATAATCAGCCATGAGTAAAAATTCAAATTATTCCCTTCCTCAACAGCCTTCCTGGAATTTAAAGGTACTGATGTGGAAATCCTCGTTTGGAGGTGCCCCAGAAACCTGGAACAGGTTCCTGAAGGATTTCCTTAGGGTTGCCTTGCTCCTATAAATCCCTTCCAAGCCTGTCTGCTCATGAGGATCAAAGTGCAGAAGTTATCAAATGCAGGAAATTCCCTGAACTCACCTTCAGCCAACCAGACAAGAGCAGGAGACCTCTGTGAATGGTGGTGGGGCTTGGCAGAGTTGCTGTCCCCTGTTCACACCTTGAGGCACTTGCAGTGGGATGGGGAGGATGAAGTTTTCCCTCTGCACCTTCGTGCAAAGCAGTCAGTCCCAGTGCACACCAGCTCCAGCACTGCAGGCAGCCAAAAATGTCATGGAAAGGTGAAAATATTTATTTTTCTGCAGTTTTTTCCCATAAACTAGCATTGATATGTCAAAAAGAAACTAAAATAAACCAGAGAAAATCACAAACTGGGAAGAACCGTGTGGAGAGCAGAGTGATTTTTGTCCTTTCTGTAACACCCACCCACACGGAGCCAGCCTGCTGACAGCAGCAAAGGAGGATCAAAAATAGCCGAGGTTTTGTACAGAACTTTCCRGACTGTCCACTAGCAACCATGCAGGTGTAGCTGTGGGTTCTGCCAGGCTGGTCCCAGCAGCCAGTCCCATTTCTGTCCCCCAGGCAGCAGCAGGGGTGCCAGGCTGGGATGAGCCCCAGCCTGGAGCAGCCAAATCCCAGTGCTGAGGAGGAGGAGGAGGAGGAGGAAGAGTCTCTCCATTTCCCTGACAACCATGACACAGGATTTTAAGACACTTTAAGGGATTTTTGAGACACTTCATGAGCTAAAACCTGTTCAAAGGTTGTGGGTGCAAAGCCAGTGCCCACAATGTACCTCTGTGCATTTCCATACAAATACAGTCAATACAAATACAGTCAATGCAATACAATTCCATACAAATACAGTCAATACAAATACAGTCAATGCAATACAATTCTATACAAATACAGTCAATACAAATACAGTCAGTACAATACAATTCCATACAAATACAGTCAATACAAATACAGTCAGTACAGTACAATTCCATGCAAATACAGGCAATGCAATACAATTCCATACAAATACAGTCAGTACAATGCATTTCTGTGCCAGGTTGTTCCTTTAGAGTTTAATTCTTTGTTCTGCAGCAGTACCAGCCTAGTCTGGAGAACCACCATGGGATCACAGGATGGTTTGGAATGAAGGGACCCCAAAGCCCATCCAGTGCCACCCYGCCATGGRCAGRGACACCTCCCCTGTCCCAGYAAAGGCAGAGATGCTCAGCTCGCTGCTCCCTGCACATGGGAACCTCATCCAGGGACAAGGGGCACTGCTGGGGGAGCTCCTGCACCATCCCATTCCTGCCTCCTTCTCYGAGAGCTCTCTGGAGTCAYAGAAACACAGAAMAATTGCGGTGATTAATAACTATAATAATAACTATAAYAACTAATAATGACTAAGGAAAAGCCCTCTGAGATCAAATCCAGCCATCCCCAGCACTGCCACCACTGCCCCTGTCCCCCAGTGCCACATCCCCAGGGCTGTGAGACCCCTCAGGGATGGGGACTCCAGCCCTGCCCAGGGCAGATGGGCCGAGGTTCTCCAGGAATAAGAGTCTCTCCATTATAACACAGGGGATTGCATCCCTGGATTTCCTCACAAGGTTTTTCTGTTCAGCCCTTGCTGGSCTTCTGGAGGCTCTCTGCACCTGGCCTGGGCCCTTCCTGCCCGGGCCGTGTCCCTGGAGGATGTCTGTGCTCTGTCTGTGTGTCCTGCTGGGAGCTGTGCGGAGGCCTTGGGAGGGAGCCTTGGGTGACATGGGAATGGAATCTGCTTGGTGGGAATGGGATCTGTTTGTGGGAATGGGAGCTCTGGGGTGGGAATAGGGTCTGCTTGGTGGGAATGGGATCTGCTTGGTGGGAATGGGATCTGTTTGGTGGGAATGGAATCTGCTTGGTGGGAATGGGATCTGTTTGGTGGGAATGGGATCTGTTTGGTGGGAATGGGAGCTCTTGGTGGGAATGGGATCTGCTTGGTGGGAATGGGATCTGCTTGGTGGGAATGGGATCTGTTTGGTGGGAATGGAGTCTGGTGGGAATGGGGTCTGTTTGGTGGGAATGGGATCTGCTTGGTGGGAATGGAGTCTGTTTGGTGGGAATGGGGTCTGTTTGGTGGGAATGGAGTCTGGTGGGAATGGGATCTGCTTGGTGGGAATGGGATCTCTTTGGTGGGGATGGGGTCTGTTTGGTGGGAATGGAGTCTGTTTGGTGGGAATGGGAGCTCTTGCTGGGAATGGGATCTGTTTGTGGGAATGGGATCTGCTTGGTGGGAATGGGATCTCTTGGATGGAAATGGAAGCTCTTGGTGGTAATGGGAGCTGTTTGGTAGGAATGGGAGCTCTTGGTGGGAATGGGATCTGCTTGGTGGGAATGGGATCTCTTTGGTGGGAAATGGGAGCTCTTGGATGGAAATGGGAGCTCTTGGTGGGAATGGGATGTGCTTGGTGGGAATGGGATCTGTTTGGTGGTAATGGGAGCTGTTTGGTAGGAATGGGAGCTCTTGGATGGGAATGGGAGCCCTTGGGTGGGAATGGGATCTCTTTGCTGGGAATGGGAGCTCTTTTCTGGAGGCTGAAGAGCAGAACTGGGGATATGTGCAGTGGGAGCTGCAGTGGAACACTGAATTCCATCTCTCCACAATCCCTGAGCCCTGGGGATCAGTGTTCTCTGGCCCCTTTTCCCTCTGTCAATAAACAGACACAAGTGACCATAAACTCCTTCCTCCCAGCCACAGCCTGTCCTGCCCTGCAGGGCCATCAGTCACAAACCATCTCTGTCATCTCCCCTTTGCACCAGCACTGGTGCCTTCGGGAGGAACTTTGATGTCTGATGCAGCTCCAAAAAAATGACATTGAGCAGTTCACGGGCCCAGGGCTCGAAGCACAAACACTCTGTGACTGCACACAGATGGCTGCAGACCTGGATCTGGCTTATTTATGCTTCTTGGAAAGAAGTTATTCAATATTCTGTTGGGGATTTAAATGTTTATTCTGAGCAATTCCCAGGCAAAATTTAACGAGCAGTCAATGGAGGAGCTTAATAAGGGGTGGGATGAAAAAAAGTATTTTTCTGTGTCTCTGGGCAATAAATCACAAGTCTTGCAAGGGCCACAAATCTTGGCTCTTTGTGCCATTTAAGCTCAGYTCCCTCGCTGCTGCTGAAGGAGATTTAAAGGCTGCCAGTCAGCTCCTGTGAGACACAGCTGTGCTCATTTGTTTGTTCCTTAAAAACTGAGACAAGTTGGAGGCTGGCAAAGGCTTCCACCAGCACAGAATTGTGTCCTGGGCAGGGGGAATGTGTTCCCCAACCCAGCTGAACATCCCCCAGGCCCTGGGGCTGAGCCTGCAAGGAGTGAAAAGGTCCCCTGGCCTCACATCTGATCTCAGCCTGGCTTAACCAAGACACATCTTGCTGTGCAAAYGTTGAGATGTTGCTACATTAATGTGGTTGGTGATCAAGTGTCTCCTTTAGGTAAAGATATGATGTGCCTTATTCCTCTCTAAAACATGCCCAGGATCCACTCCAACTATTGGATKATGCAGTCTCAAGTTCAAAAGTGAAACAAATCCAAAAGTCTGCCCAAAAAACAAACACATTCTTATTTGAAAACCTGAACAACCCCATAAAAGAGTTCTGTGTACTCTTTTTACTTCCAAAAGCCCTAAAAAAGGTAAAGAGATTTCTCCTTTTGAAGTCTCTTTAGCCTGAGTCCTCCCAAAACCAGCTTTGTGCTCCCTTTCGTCATTCTGGGCACTTTCCAGGAGTCCTTTCCACCTCCCTGCCCCTGGAAGCCAAGGCAGGATTTAACACATTTGCCTTTCTCCTGGAGACAGCTGCAGCTGCAGGCAGGGCTGGCAGCACAGGAGGAGCTGAGCTGGCCTGGCAGGAGGGGAGGAACTGCCCTGGGTAAAGCTCTGCTCAGCCCTGGCCTGGCAGGAGGGGAGAACTGCCCTGGGTAAAGCTCTGCTCAGCCCTGGCCTGGCAGGAGGGGAGAACTGCCCTGGATAAAGCTCTGCTCACCCCTGGCCTGGCAGGAGGGGAGAACTGCCCTGGATAAAGCTCTGCTCACTCCTGGCCGGGCAGGAGGGGAGAACTGCTCTGGGTAAAGCTCTGCTCAGCCCTGGCCTGGCCTGTCTCTGCAGATTGGCAAGGCTCTGTCAGCCTGTGGAGCCAGGGCACAGCCAGGGGCATGGGCCAGCCCAATGTCACCTCCGTGGTGCCAAAGGCTGTCCCTGCCAGCCCGGGATGCTGCAGAGCCTCCCGGATCTGAGAACCCATCCCAGCCTTTGGAGAGGGACTTGTGCTGGTGCTGTGGGTGCACAGGAAAGCTCAGCTGTCCGTGGTGAGGCTGAGGCATAACCAAGAGCGTTGCCAGCAAAAAACCACTGCTTTTAGGAAAATCCAGTCCCAGTGCTGCTCACTGTGCAGCCAGACTGAATTCCTCCCCTTGCTTTACCTGCTTCTGCCTTGGAGTTAGCTGAAACAGCAGCTGCAGCTCAGAGCTCTTTGATTTTTGCCAGCTCTCAGGCAGGCATCAGGTCCCCCATGCCATGCCATGCCATGCCATGCCATGCCATGCCATGCCATGCCATGCCATGCCATGCCATGCCATGCCATGCCATCCCATTATCCTATTGATCCCATCCCATTATCCCATTTTTCCATCCCATTATCCCATTCCATCTCATTGATGCCATGCCATGCCATGCCATCCCATTATCCCATTATCCCACCCTACCCCAGGCTGTAAGGGGCTGCTGGGACACCCCAGGGCAGGAAGGTCCCTGTCCCTGTGTCCCCCCAGGGCACTCCTGCCYTCCCTGCAGCCCCCAAAGGGATCAGGCTGGGCTGTTTCTGTGGTTTCTGTCTCCCTGGGGGAGCTGAAGCACTGCCCTGAGCAGAACCACAGATTTCTGGCTCAGAGAGGGCTCACAGAGCTGCTCAGACTCACTCTTCCCCCAGGCTTYTGTTGTACACAGCTCAGAATTCAGCAGCACATAAATAAATTACCTCCAAAGCCCRAGCCCTGCTGGTTTTACACCTGAGAGGCCTCTGGGCAGGTGTTCAGGASGACGGTTCATGGCCCTGGGGAGGGATTTGTTTGCACTCCTGACAAGATGCTTTATTAAAGGACAGAGGCCATTTGGTGCTGGTGCTTTATGTGGTGGCAGAGTTTCCCTCTGGCCCTCTTGGGTTCCCTTGCCCTCCACGCCACTCATGAGCCAGGCAAKGTGAGAGAACAGAAAGGCTTTTACACCCTCTTGATCCACTCACCTGACAGACCTGCAAGGTCTCTGTGTGCTGTGACATTCCAGGCTGATCCTCGGGCTGGAAAATTCCCCATTAATGGGAATTTCTTACCTTTCCTGCCCCAAATCCCTGCCTCCTTAGTGCAGRGAGGAAACATCTGGACCGCCTCAGAAATGTGACTTCTAAACTCTCTGGGTCTCCAGAGGAGGTGGAGATGATGAAACCCATCTCATCAAGACACATTCGAGGCCAGGTTGGACAGGGCTTGGAGCCAGGTGTCCCTGCCATGGCTTTAAGGGACCAGATGGGCTTTAAGGTTCCTTCCAAACCATTCTGGGACTCCATCACTTCATATTATTTAAAAAATAAATTCCTCACCTCTTTCTGATCCTATGGTTGGCCCCCTGAAGCCTAAGGTGTCCCTTCTGACTGTAAGTTTTTATTCCTAGAAGCAGAGTGATCCACTCAGGCTGTAAGTTCTCCCCATGGCTCATCCTCTGGGTGCATGGAGGTGGGA
>NDFG01000066.1:428868-448606 GCA_002167245.1 Sporophila hypoxantha | reverse complement strand
TRTTCTGTGTTCCTGTGTTCCTAYGTTTCTGTATTCTRTGTTCTGTGTTCTGTGCTCTGTGTTTGTGTTCCTGTACTCTGTTTCTGTGTTTGTGTTCTGTGTTCCATGTTCTGTGCTCTCTGTTCCTGGGTCCTGTATTCTGYGCTCCTGTGTTTGTGTTCTCTGTTCCACGTCCCTGTGCTCCTGKGTTCTGTGTTCCATGTTCTGCACTCTCTGTTTCTGTGTTCTGTTCCTGTGTTTGTGTCCTGTGTTCCTGTGTTCCTATATTCTGTGTTTGTGTTCTCTGTTCCATGTCCCTGTGTCCTGTGCTCCCTGTGTCCTGTGCTCCCGTGACCGAGCACTCAGGGTCACAGGGGATCCCATGTCACATGCTGGCCTGAACTGCCACCCGTGCTGTGGGGCAGAGGGTGAGAGGCYGGGTCATGGCTGGGATTCAAAGGAGCGTTTTTGCCACGCTCCATGCRGTGCCTTGGGCTGCAGGCACCCAACAATCCTTCCCTTCATTCTCCGCTGAGCCGTGTTTTCAGAAAGACAGGCACATTCACTTCCTTCAGAAACACAAGCAGCATTCACTTCCTCCATCTGACTTTTCCCCTCTTCTTAAACAGTTTAACACACTCCCTGCTTGCCCAGCTGAAGGGTGGGATTCACTTCCAGAGCAAGAACTGCATTGCAGAGACAACAGAAYCCTCAGGTCCTCTCTTCCTGCAGCACCAGCAGAGACCACAGACACCTTGGGCTTTGTCTTTGCTCATCCTGGRGTGGTGGGACCTGCCAGGAGCTCCCTGTCCCACCTAGAGTGGCAGCACTGTCACAGGAGTGACCCAGAGCCACCAGGGCTGCGACCTGCCCTGAGTTCCCTGTCCTGAGTTCTCTGTCCCACCCAGAGTGGCAGYAGCAGGCACAGGAGCACCCAGAGCCATGGGCTGTTTCTGTGCCTGAYAGGGCTGTGCCTGGAAGGAGCAGCTCACCTCAGGTCTGGCTCTCTGGGCAGGGACAGGGGGCTCTGGGATGTTTCACCACCCCCTTTGTGCCAGGGGCTGTTTCTGTCCATGGGAATGGGGGATGTGTGCTGCTCCCCTCTCACTCACACTGGCTGCACTCCCAGCACGTTCCATCAGCAATGTCCACCCTCAGCTCTCCTCAGGGCCCTTCCGGCCGTCAGAGTGGCCCTTCGCTGCCTCACTCCTCACACCGAGCACTTGGTGCAGACATCGGCCCATGGGCACCTGGGCAGGCGAAGCCACCACAAGCCTAGGATGCTTGGATAAAATGGGCACGCTGCGCGGAATGGACACCTCGCCGGGCCATGGGCACCTTGGGGATGGGCACCTGGGGATGGGCACCTGGGGGAGAAACACACCTGGGGAGAACACACCTGGGGATGGGCACCTGGGGGTGTGCTTATTTCCTGCTGCTGGACACCGGTGAGCCAGGAAGGACCAGCTCAGCTCCAGTGGGTGAACCACTTGCTACGTCCACTGTCTCTTGCGGCTGCGCCACAGCCCAAACCTCATTGTCCCGATTGTGGGGCTGACAGAGGAGCTCCAGTGATCCCGTGAGAGGTGGGTACACCCACCACCTTGCACAGTCATCAGACCCTGGCACAGGCATGGACTGCGGGGTCGACAGGAGCCCTTTTGCACTCAGGACCCAGGGCACTACTGTTTACGCCGCAGCTTTCAGGTTCAGGGAACCCCAGTTTCCCTCCTCCTGGGTCCCCAACAGGGCTGGGAAAAAATTGGAACCGACTGGGCTCCTGGCCACCTCCGTATGCCGCTTGGAGGACAACAGCCCGTGGAGCTCAGATAGAGCCTTGTCGTGTATATAGGAGATTGTGCAGTCTGCACGGTGGTGCTGCAAGCTCCATGGTGTGTCTCCCGCGCAAGGCTCTCCCTTAGTAGCTCCCAATAGACACTGCTCCCCTTGGCCCCAAAAGGGAATGTGATGTGTGGCCTGCTTAAGTAAGTTCCTCAGTTTTGTGTTTTCTCGCGGTATCTAAATTGATCTTCCTTGCCTAAGTCCGGTGTGCGCGCGCGAGCCAAGAGGAGAATCTGTATGTTCTGTAAGAAATTTCACAGTGTGGGGGTAGTAATCGACCTCCACTGTCTGCTCTCCCCCCGTGCGCTCGATGCGCCAGTATGGCTGTGTCACAGCCAAAACCGCACGGAGTTCCATGCTGCAGAGACAGTCTAGTATGGTTTCTCGCCCAGGACATGTGCACCCGGGTGGCTAGATAGAAGGCTGTCTCTCTCGCTGTCATGAGTAGAAGGAGCCACCAGGCTCAGCTATCTGCAGACTCGCTAATTGCCCTCGTCTTAGATGCTACTTCTGGTCATTATTCGCTCATGCGAGGGTTTATTCTGGTGCGGGAGATTGCTCGGAGTGTAACATGTTTTTTACTCTCGTATCTCGGCTGCTTCCATGTCTCATTTCTGTTCACTGTCTCTGTCTCTGGTTCCTTGCTCTGATGGAAATTTGCCTATGTTTTTGAGTGATGAGAGCCCCGTGCGCTTCCTGAGAGCTCTTCCCACTCAAACTCAACAGAACAAACTTCTTTTTTCTGAATATATGGAAGAAATGTTTTTGCTAACGGTTTTTATTCTCTCATATTGAGTCTCTTGGGGATCTGAATGAGTTTTCTTTGTTCTGAGGTGTTGACTGTAGCAGGTTCTTACGGTTCTTGTTCTTCCGTGGTGTTCTATCTTTCGTGGTGGATTTCCTCTCTTTGGGCATCCAACTAGTGCTTCCAGGCGCTTGGGTCGATAGATAAGGATGTTCTTTTTCCATTGTTTCATGTGTTTTTCCCAGAGTATCTGATTTACATGTTGCCTGTTGGTTCTGGACTCCTATTTTTGTGTGTGTGTGCTCCGTTAAACCAGCGGCTCCAAGGCTTTTGATCCTGGGGCAGTCTGGGCCGGCTGATTGTGATTTTTGCTGGGCTACTTCTGTCCCATTGATGGGTTCACCATTCCGAGACCTCAGTCCACTCATCTCACAGACAACTTCATGCGAAGACATGTCTCATCTCAGCGCTTCAAGGATTGTATTACTACATCGATCATCTGAGCCTTCCCACCAGAGTCTACTGTGTTTTGGTGCGAATTTGGTTCATTTCCTCAAAACGAGGAAATATATAGCTCGTAAGCACACCTCATGATTTTGATCGCTCCGCAAGTCGGGCTCTGTTGTTTTCTTGTGATATACTCCTGATTTTTCGATTAGCCACTCTCGTGATTAATTAGGGCATAAGCCGATCTGTTCCTGGTCCCTGATTATTCTCTTGCTGCGTGTCTATATGTGGTTCTGAACAGTGTTCCGAAGCTCCTTTCATTGGTGTTGCTCCCCGAGACCGCCGATTTCTATTAGCTTATCCTGTGTGTCTCCCACGGATTCGCTGGAACTCTTCTGCTCTATGCTGTGCTCACAGCTTGGGGAAAGAGCTCAGGTGTGGACTACAGAGCCTGGGAAGGGTTTTGGAGCCCAGGTGGCAGCTAAGGGAAGCTGGGTGGAAGGGCTGCGGGGAGAATCCCCTTGAGGGAGCTGGGAAGGCTGCAGATTCCTGAGAGGGCTGAAAGGGGCTCTGCAGAATCCCTGGGAGCTGGGAAGGGGCTGCCCAGAATCCTGAAGGGAGCTGTGGAGGGTCTGCAGAATTCCCCTGAGGGAGCTTGGGAAGCGGGCCTGCAGGAAAGTCCCTGAGGGAGCTGGGAAGGGGCTGGCGAAATCCCCTGAGGGAGCTTGGAAGGGGCTGCAGAACCCTGGAGGGGAGCTGGGAAGGGCGCCCAGAATCCCTGAGGGAGGCGCTTGGAAGGGGCCCTGCAGGAATCCCTGGGAGGCTGGGAAGGCGGTGCAGAATCCCTGAGGAGCTCTGGGAAGGGGCATGTTGCAGAATCCTGAGGGAGCTGGGGAAGGGGCTGGGAGAATCCCTGAGGAGCTGGGAAAGGGGCTCACCTGGAGCCAAAGCGAGCGCCAGGGGCCCTTGTGGCTCTGCACAGTCCTGCCCAGGAGGCGCACGGCCGGGGGTCGGGCTCTGCTCCAGGGAACAGGGCAGGAGCAGAGGGAGCGGCCTCAGGCTGGGCCAAGGGAGGTTTAGATTTTGGGCACCAGCAAGGAATTTCCTGTGGAAGGTGGTGGATGGCACTTGGCAGGGGCTGCCCAGGGAGGTCTGGAGTCCCCATCCCTGGAGGTGTCCAGGAGCACCTGGACGTGGACTCAAGCTTCTGGGCTGTTTACAGGGGCAGGATCATTCACGGTTGGACCTCAATTGACCTTGGAAGGGACTTTTCCCGCCCCAGTGGGTTTCCGTGGTTTCAGTGACATGATACCCGGAGATGCCCTGCATGGGAGGGAGCACAGCACAGTGGGCCCAACTTCAGAGGGGCAGCTTCCTGCAGGATGGGGCCAGCCTGGGCAGCACTGGGACCTTCCTGCCAGCAGAAGCAGAACTGAGGGAGCAGCAGGATGGGGTCACCCTTCCTTCACTGCTTACAATTATTTACTTCACTTGTTTTCTCTTCTCCTGCAGCTGATTTTCGTCAGAGGCAAGTGAAGCAGCTCCCAAAAGCATTGTGGCAGTGGCAGGGAATATTCAGCAATTAGAAGGAGCCATAAACAGTTCCCTACGTAATGAAGCTGCTCATTGAAGCTGACAGGCTGCCTTTGCTGACTCTCTCCCAGCCCCAGGACACAAAGCAGCCTCTTCCTTTGCCCCAAACACACTTCTCCCTTGCCTTCATTCCCACCAAGCCACCGTGCAACTGGGTTCAACCCTCCCTCGGACTGAAAGGGAACCCTTTCTCCTGTGCTGTGGGCAGAGCTGGCACTGCATGGAGTGTCGTCACACGCCTGCCTGGAATGCAGACACCCAGCACGAGCTGCTGCCCTGGCTTCTGTTTCCAGCTCCGATGTACTGATGTCACGAATAATGCATACTCGGCAACCACGGCGCCAGCAACACAATCAAGAGCTCCCATCACCTACGCCTCGATACCAAAGGGTGTGTGGTCAGAGAAGAGGACAGAAAGAAGAAGACAGAAGGAGTCAGATGGCATGCACTAAGGATCCTCTTGAGATGTGCCTCACTGTTCAACGTTGTGTATGACCCTCTGAGCAACCCCCAGGAATCCGCTCTTCAGCCATCCATCAACAGTGTAATTACATAGAAGGTGTGCCATATCACATTCAAGCTGTGAATAGTTGATAGCAACAGGTTCCAAGGCACAATTATTGATCCTCGTTTTAATTACTAAGAACGCAACATATTGAGGTGCTCTAGTATATGATTATTGTAAAGCAACAGTCATAGGCCAAAGACCAAGTCGATTCGGATCCCAACACTATACATATATCAGAGTAGTACGTTCATTCTCTACATTGGGGTAATTAAGTGACCTACTTTTCCTATATCTAAAGGCACTCTCAGTATGACGTGTCATGGCTTGAAGAAACTGTCAGAGGCACACATCCCTGATAGTCGAGGGAGATGTAACAAGTGGAAAACGCAAGATATATAAGGAATCCCTGCACCCCAACCCTGAACTTACATTGGCACAAATGAGTAGTCTAGAAGGGAATGGACCATACAGCCAGTAGGCAGGACACTCCCACTGTAGAAAGAGTAACACTAAACTCAGGCACCCTGTGACGACAGGAAGAATACGAGGGCCTACTCAGCTCACGTAGAGATGTAGGCCGCACAAACAAACGGTCCAGTCAATGTCCATCCGTCGTTTGTGCCACATGTTCCTGGGACGTCGCGCAACAATCCAACCGGTTTGGAAGAAGTTTTGAAGATATTTAGCTACATCCATGAGGGGGGCTGCAGAGAGGGGCTGGGAATCCACAAACCCGTGTTATGGAACCCCTGAGGAGGAGTCTGGTGTGTGTTTCAGCTGGGATAAAAGGGGAGACTCCGGGGATGCCCCCATCACTCTGGCACAGGCTCCTGAAAGGTGCCTTGATGCTCAGCTGGGGCTGGGCTCTGTCTTGCAGGAGCTGACAGAACCAGAGCACACCAGGCCTCGAAGCTGTGCCAAGGGAAATTACAGGTTGGATAGCAGGCAAAAGTTTTTCACAGAAAGGTGATAAAATTTCTTGGAATGTTCTCTGCCCAGGAGGTGGTGGGAGGTCCCCATCCCTGGGGTGTAGTTTAACAAAGTCTTGGATTGTTGGCACTGGGTGGCCAGGATTTAGTTGGGGAGGGTCGAGGCTGGGTTGGATCGATGATCTTTTGAAGGTTTCTTCTTCAACCTGGTCCAGTTCTGTGCATTCTGTGAGCATCTGCCCTTTTTGTTCTCCAGCCCAGCCTTTATCCCCTCGATGCTCACACCATTCACACCTGGTGTGCCCTCTTGTGTTGCCCAGCACACCTGGCACTCCATTGGCTCCCGTGCGTAGTGCGCTCACCTGTCCTGCCACAGCTGTGCCCAATTAGGGATGATGAAGGGGCCACAGCACCACTGCCAATCACCAGTAAACTGTGCCTACAGACCAGCACTCCCTGACAATGGAAACCACGATTCCATGAAACAGCAGCCACCATCCCCGAAAACAGAAGCCACCTGTCACAAGCACATGTCCCAGTCAAGATGGCCACAGTGCACGGAGTGTCACCACACAATTTCAGAAGGGCTTCAACCCGCCACACAGCAACACCCACCTCATCAAGAAGGCTTCACTAGTAACACCACTTCCACCTCAAGACTTCTTCCAAGTGTCTGCTCTGTTCTTTCTTCTCAGCCCAGGCCTTTTTATCTCCTTCATGGTCACACATCACACCTGTGTGCCCTCTGTGGTTTGCTCAGCACCACCTGGGCCACTCCATGGCTCAGTGCTGTCAGTGTGATCAACTGCGGCACCCCATGGGCTGTCAGTGCTGCTTCACCTGGGAACTCCCATGGCTGTCAGTGCTGCTCACCTGGGCACTCCATGGCTCAAGTGCTCTCAGTGCTGACTCACCGGGCACTCCATGGCTCATTGCTGCTCCCTGGGCACCCCATGGCTCACTGCTGTCAGGTGCTGCTCAACCTGGGCACCCCTGGGCTCACTGCTTGTCAGTTGCGTGCTCACCTGCTCTACAGCTGCAGCCATTGGGGGATGAGGCTCACCCCACTGGCAGTCACCCCTCCCTGTGTGCCTGCAGCATTCCATGGCCTCTGGAAGGATGGGTCAGGTACCATGGGTGCTTGCCTGCCCCTGCCCTGCCTGCAGGCAGGAGGTGAGATCAGGGGCAGAGAACGCCTGCCAAGGCTGTCTGAGCTCCTGTGCCTGCTTGGGCCACCAGAACAGGGAACTGAGGACATCCACCAGGTCAGGACAGGACTGTCCAGAAAATTACTCCATGGCACATTGAGTGAGGCAGAAGAAACCTTGTCAGGGCTTCTCCACAGTCCCAGGGGAAGGGCTCTACCCCTCCCCAGGCTCCCTGCCATCTGTGCATTGGCCTAGGGCTGGAATCTTCACAGCAGTCCAGGAAAAAATAGGACCCCCAAGTGCCTCTTCTAGCCACCTCTTCCTTGCATGAGAATAGACATCAAACCCCTCCCATCTCCCAGTGGTGGCAATCACCACATTCAACCTCACACAGGGGGAGAGGGAGGGGAGGGGAGGAGGACGAGGAGAGGAGAGGCAGAGGAGAGGAGAGGAGAGGAGAGGAGAGGAGAGGAGGAGGAGAGGATTAGGAGAGGGGAAGGGATGAGGAGGAGAGGAGAGGAGAGGAGAGGAGAGGAGCAGGGAGAGGAGAGCCGGATGAGGAGAGGAGAGGAGAGGGTGTTTTAGGTGCCCTTTTGGGAAGGCAGATAGTGGCCATTCCGGAGAGGATGGTTGGAGGATCTCACCCAAATGGCTGAGGAGAAGCAGAGCCCCAGGAATGTGCATTGCTGTGACAGGGGCAGCAGCAGCAGCCCAGGACACTGGGGGGGCACTGGGCTGGTTTAGATTTCTGGAACTTTGGCTGGGGCCTGGCTGGGGCTCAGCTCTTGTGCTCCAGGAAGGAAGCCATTTCCCTGAGAGCAGCCTCCCTGGAGCCCCAGCAGGCCCCAGAGGGTGGGGACGGCAGGGCGGGTGAGGGACACGCCTGTGCTGCCTGGTGCTGTGAACAAAGGTGAAGGGATTGGCCAATTTGATTTTGCAAATTGTCTGTTGCCGAGGACCTGCCACGTCAGGAACACTAATGTGAAGTGGAGGCTGTTTCAGTATTAGTGTAGGCACAGATGGGGGATTAACAAAAGGATTCTGCTGGCTAGGATGCTGACATGAGGTCAGGTTCTGTATTTTCAGATGGACAGGAGACAGAAGGCTGGATGCAAGGTGCCTAGCCTCGCTGTGGGGGAACCCATAAGTTGCTTCCACTGCCGTCCAAACTGCCAGGGTGCTTACAAGACCGTCCTCTTGCTAGTATATGTGGCTGCAGCGATGTTTCTCTCTCTTGAGCCCATTCATGCAAAAACTGTCAAAGGCTCCTTTCAGCACAAAAGAATGGAGAATTCCTCCCCTCCCCAGGAAATTACCAAAATTGCCAAAACTGGCGTCAAAAACATTTGCCACCCAAAATTATCCCTTCCATCCCAGCAATTCCCAGAAACCCAGATTGCCAGGTGTTTTGGCCTCTTAGCGGGGATTGGGGAATTTGAGCATTGCCACTTAAATTCCCAAAGAATGACAGATGCTTTGAGTTCATTATGGCCACGTTTACAGCACTTCTGGCTGGAAGCCACCTCCTTTTTTGGCAATCTGTGTGGGTTGGCCATGGACACAATTCCTTTGGAATGCTGTTTTGGGCCACGTGCACTCTCTCTGTGGCTCCGTTGACCTTGCTTCCTTTGGCTGAACTGCACCATCAGCACGGAGAGGCCCTTTGGATTTGTTTTTTTCCCCCGCCCCTCCGCCCCTAGCAGCCCCCCCAGAAGGCGGGGGATCCTCAGCTCAGGCCAGAAGAAAAGCCTTTTGGCATGTTGAGAGACAAAAATCACCTTCAGGCACCAGTCAGCTCCCCAGATGCCCCTCAAAAGTCTTGGAGATGCCTCATTGGCGTCTCGCTCCATGGTCGCACAAGGAAAGAAAAATGTCACCTTGAGATGGAAATCACCAATCGCAAGCCAGGCTTCTTCCATGTCACAAATGTACTTGTTAATAGAGCAGGCACGAAAATAGAGCATATTCATTCATTCAGCTGTGCACATTTGGGAATCCACAATCTATAAGGTTTTCTGCACCAGCTCCTCAACATATGGGCTGGAAATGCCCTCTCTGAGTCCCTGTGTGACTGAAAGTTTCCAAGGGCCTGTCCCTTCACCCTCTAGGAGCATAGATCCACATCCAACCACGGACCAGGTCGCACTTTATCCCCTCTCGCTCGAGGGACCAACGCGAGCTGTAAAACAATGAGTTTTTATTTGCGTGGATTGAAATAAAAAAGCGCCAGCAGCTCTGCCTTCAGCTCTGGCCTCTTGGCTCTGTCTGTGGGTGTTTTGTGGTACTCCTGTCCCCCAACAGTGGGACAGACCAGTGGTGTCCCCACTAGGGCATGGCCAGGGGCCTGGGCAGGTTAGGGGTGAGTTGCCAGTTCTTCACCTCACAGACTGTCTCGCAGTGAGCGCATGTCATGTCCCACGTTTTGGTCTATCCAAGGCATCTGAGCGAAATGTGGGCGAATGAACTGCTTCATCTCCAAACAGCAAGAGGGGAATAGCATCCCTCGCGGCTAGGACGAAGTGCCACCAGGCAGGCTCAGAGGCTACGCCCTGATGATGGGGAAACACCTGGGACTGGAGATGAGTTTCCCCATGCGTTCACTCCACTTGTTTCCCTGGACTATTCTGGGTGGGGTGTTTCTCCATTGAAATTGGGAAAGTGCAGTAACTTCTGCTCACAGCAGACCCAGCTGGAAGCTGGGGGCTGCTCACCCCACAGGGAGTGGAGAGCATCTCGAAGAGGGACCACAGTTTTTACTTGCGGGCGTCAAAATCATCCAAATAAATACTATTCCATGGCCTGGAGGTGTCTCCATGGACAGGACAGCGTGAGAAGAGCTTTGGGGAGTGGCTATTCTCAAGTGGAGGAGAAGCAGAGAGTCTGGCTGCCTGACAGCTGACCCATTAGAGAGAACAGAATATAGGCGGAGCAATCACCAAAGGAATTTCACACCTAGACACCCCAGGAGGACACCTCACTTGGAATCACGAGTAGGCAGAACACCACCAGAAAACGCCTATGGACTCAAGTGTTCCAGATACCCGAGAGAAAGGCGGCTCGTGGCTAGCTCGCCACCAGAGCCATAAGCCTCGTTGCTTTTCACAGCCCATTGCGAGACAGAAGCTGCATGGCCAGAAGGAGCCAGGCTCTGCTGGGTTGAAGCTGGGAGCAGACAGCGGTATAGCTCCCATCTGTCCGCCTGGACGTCACAGCCATGGGCCACCGGCAGAGCGACGAGGGGACATAGCCGATAGGGACAGCACCTATTGAAGCAGCCAGATGTCGGGGACACAGCCGGACATCAGCCGTGGGAAACCTCGGCCAGCGCTAGGGAGGCAAACACGACAACCTGGCATGAAGCACGGACAACACGACACTGGCCACAGCAGTGGGAGGACCCAAAGCCATGGACCACCCATGGGTCAGAGCTAAGAGCGACACAAAGCCACATGGACGGCACACTACGTAAGGCCGTGGATGGGAAGACCACAGCCTGGGAACTACCTGGCAGTGTGGGGACACAACCTGGGGACACCTGGCCAGAGCAGGACAAGCCTGGGACACCTTGGCCAGTGTGGGGACACAGTGCCTTGCGGACACAGCCTGGGACACCTGGCCAGGCCTGGGGACCACAGCCTTGGGGACACCTGGCCAGCCTGGGGACACAGCCTGGGACACAGCCTGGGACACCTGGCCAGCGGACACAACCTGGGACCACCTGGCCGGTCCCAGCACAACGTCTGTGCAGGCAGGAATGTGGGTTTGTGCTCAGGGACACAACCAGTGGGCTGGGATGCTTTTCAGAAGCCCTGAGATGCTTCTGAAAGTGGGGCTGTTGCCAGGCAGAACTTGGGCTGAGGGGACATTTGTCACGCTGGGACTTTGCCGGTCCGTCAGCTTCCCACATACAACATGGATGACAGTGCCTTTTTCACCATGCTGCAGTGTTCTCATCTCCAGGTGACAGTGTCCATTCTCCACAGTGGACATGTTCCCATTCTCCAGGTTTGACAGTGTCCCTCTCTCCATGGTGAACAGCTGTCCCATTTCTTCCTTGGTGACAGTGTCCCTCTCACCCTCTGGCTGTTTGTTTGCTCTGAGGAGGCAATGCCCACGTCCCCCACACCTTTTCCCCTCCCTTACTCCAGGAAGAGCAGCATCCTCACAATCTGTTCCTGCTGTGCCTCAGGAGGGGCTGTGAGGACCTGCTCAGCTCGTGCTGAGTCAGAGGTGCTGGAATGTGACCCCAGGAGTGCTGATCTGATCCCCAGGAATGAGATCCCAGGGAATGCAGATCCCAGCGGAATGCTTGATTCTGATCCCAGGGAATGCAGTATTCCCAGGGAATGCAGATCCTAGGGAATGCAGATCCCAGGGAATGCAGCATCCAGGGAATGCTGGTCGTGATCCCCAGGGAATGGCAGATCCCAGGAATTGCCAGATCCCAGGGAATGCATGGTCTATCCCAGGGAATGCAGATCCAGGGAAGCAGATTCCCAGGGGAATGCAAATCCCATGGAAAAGCAGATCCAGGCCATTCTGAAGGCAGCAGCAGGGTCTACTGAATTGTGTCAGCACCCCTTCCCAAGAGCCTGGCTGGGAGCACAGTGGACAGGGGGCAGGACCTTCTGCAAGCACAGGAACAGGGACCCTCTGTCCTGCAGCAGCCATCCAGGAGCCCAGGGAGCACATCTGTGCCCGTGTGCCTGCCCGTTTGTCCTGCCTGCCCCCTTGGTGCTTCCAGGCCAGCACCCCCCAGCCTGGGCTCCTGCTGCAGCGCTCCCAGCGCTTGCGTGGAGCACGGAGCAGCTCCTGAGCCCAGACAGGGCAGTCGAGCGTAGCGCAGACATCTCCCTTTGACTTGCTCCTCAGCGGACCAGAGCAGCTGTGTACCGTGAGCCAGGACCCGTGTGCCACTCTGCCCAGGGACCCTCGAGTGCCAGCCCCACGAAATGTCCCCAAGCACCGGTGCCATGGCCCACCCTCCCCGGCCCTAAGCAGGGGACGGGCTCCCTTCCTCAAGTGACACTTGCCCATGGGACCCCCAGCCAGCCTGGGCAGCAAGCCATCTTTAGGCCAACTACTCGCCAGGAAGCAGAACGACATATGGGAACACAACCAGCACTGGAGGGGAGAAGGAACACTCTCATGGAGAGAAGACAATGAGGAGTTATATGCAGTAACACAGTGGAGGCACCAGACACAGTAAAGAGAAACACGAAACACAGAGTAACCCCAAACACTGGAATTCTTTACAGCTACTCATTCCCTTTTTGGGGCCAGGGGAGCAGCAAAGGATGTCAGTACCCCAAACACTGGAATTCTTACAGCACTTCATTCCCTTTTGGGGGCCAAGGGGAGCTAGAAGGATGTCAGTAACCCCAAACCACTGGAATTCTACAGCACTCATTCCCTTTTTGGCCAAGGGAACGGGTCCGATCTTAACAGTCTCCTTTTGCGGGGGCAAGGTTTTGGGCTGAGCATTGGGGAAATGGAGCTCGAGGAAGCCAGGCTGCTCCTCCTTCAAAGGCTCTGAGCTCCAGGCTGTTGTCTTCCAAGGGGCTTGGGCCAGGACCAGTGGTTCCCATTTTCCACAGCCTGTGGAGGAGCCAGGAGGAGGAAACTGGGGCTCCCTGCCCTGAACTGGGGTACGTGTGCCTGTCCTGCTCAGGCTCCTGTGACTGCAGTCCTGCCTGGCCAGGTGCTGACTGTGCCAGGTGGTGGTGACACTTCAGGGGCTCTGAGCTCCTCTTCAGCCCATGGGCAATGAGGTTTGGGCTGCCCCAGCCGAGAACTGGACTGCAAGGGTCACCAGCTGAGCTGAGTCCTTTGGTCACCTGGTGTCCAGCAGCAGGAGAATAATGCAACCACCCAGGTGCCCATTTCCAGTGTGGTTCTCCCCAGGTGCCATCCCAGGTGTGTTGCGTCCCCAGGGTGTTCTCTCCCAGGTGTGTTCTCCCCAGGTGCCCATCCCCAGGTTGCCCATCCCCAGGTGTGTTCTCCCAGGGGTGTTCTCCCCAGTTGTGTTCTCCCCAGGTGCCCATCCCAGGTTGCCCATCGCCAGGTGTGTTCCTCCGCGCAGGTGCCCATCCCAGGGTGCCCATCCCCAGGTGTGTTCTCCCCAGGGTGTGTTTCCCAGGTGCCATCCCCAGTGTGTTCTCCCAGGTGTGTTATTCCGCCAGGTGTGTTCTCCCCAGGTGCCCATCCCAGGTGCCCATCCCCAGGTGTGTTTCCCCAGGTGTGTTCTCCCAGGTGCCATCCCCAGGTGTGCTCTTCCCAGGTGTGTTTCTCCCAGGTGTGTTCTCCCCAGGTGCCCATCCCAGGTGCCATCCCCAAGGTTGCCATCCCCAGAGTGTTCTGGACAATGCTGGTGGGATGAGGCACGGGAAGGGCCTGGAGGAGAGCTGAGGTGGACATTGCTGATGGAACTGGCTGGGAGTGGCAGCCAGTGTGGTGAGAGGGGAGCAGCACACATCCCCATTCCCATGGACAGAAAACAGCCCCTGGCAAACAAAGGGGGTGTGAAAACGATCCAGAGCCCTGTCCCTGCCCAGAGAGCCAGACCTGAGGGAGCTGCTCTTCCAGGCACAGCCCTATCAGGCACAGAAACAGCCCATGGCTCTGGTGCTCGCTGTGCCTGCTGTCTGCCACTCTGGGTGGACAGAGAACTCAGGACAGGAAACTCAGGCAGGTCGCAGCCCTGGTGGCTTGGGTCATCCTGTGACAGTGCTGCCACTCTAGGTTGGGACAGGGAAGCTCCTGGCAGGTCCCACCACCGCCACGGAAATGAGCAAAGACAAAGCCCAAGGTGGTCTGTTAGGTCTCTTGCTGGTGCTCTGCAGGAAGAGCAGGACCTGAGGATTCCTGTTGGTCTCTGCAATGCAGTTCTTGCTCTGGAAGTGACATCCCACCTTCAGCTGGGCAAGCAGGAGTGTGTTAAAACTGTTTAAGAAGAGGTGGAAAAGTCAGATGGAGGAAGTGAATGCTGGCTTTGTTCTGAAGGAAGTGAATGTGGGCCTGTCTCTGTCTGAAAACACGGCTCAGCGGAGATGAAGGGAAGGCATTGTTTGGGTGCTGCAGCCAAGGCACTCAATGGAGCCTGGCAAAAACGCTTCCTTTTTGAATCCCAGCGCATGACCCGCCTCTCACCGTCTCGCCGCACAGCAGGGCGTGCAAGTTCAGGCCGCATGTGACATGGGATCCCCTGTGACCTGAGTGCTCAGTATCACGGGAGCACAGACAGGAGCAGCAGGGCCACAGGGACATGGAACAGAGAACACAACACAGAATATAGAACACAGGAACACAGGACCAGCAAACACAGGAACAGAACACAGAAACAGAGAGTGCAGAACATGGAACACAGAACACCAGGAGCACAGGGACGTGGAACAGAGAACACACACACAGAGCGCAGATACAGGACCCAGAACAGAGAGCACAGAACATGGAACACAGCAACACAAACACAGAAACAGGAGTACAGGACACACAAACACAAGAGCACAGAACACAGAACACAGAATACAGAAACGTAAGGAACACAGGAAACAGAATGGAACACAGAACAAATATGAGAAACACAGGGCACAGAACACAGAAGAGAACACAGAAACCCAGAACAAGAACAGAACACAAGAACACAGGAATAAAACACAAAACACAAACATAGGAACTCCACAGAGCACAGGAACAGAGAACACACGGAAGCACAGAAACAAGGACATCAGAACACAGAAACACGCACAGGACCACAGAAAACACAGAAATACAGGAGCACACAGGAGCACAGAACACAGGAACAGAACACAGAAACACAGCACACAGAGCACAGCAGCACCCTGGGCTCCCCGAGGGCCTCAGCTGCAGAGGCAGTGAGCCCTTCAGGCACTGGGAATGCTCTTTGGCTGCAGGGCCCCCCAAGGCGACAAGGCCAATCAGCATATTATCACTGCCCACGATATTCTTTTTACTCTTCCCCTGCGGGGTGCTGAGATCAGGAGCTAGTGTTGGTGGTTGTCTTTTCCTCCCCAGAGCCAGTGGGATCAGGCTGGCTGGGCCAGGGCTGCAGGCCCCAGCTGGAGCTTTGGGGCTCTGCAGGCACCAGGGGCACCAGCAGTGACAATCCCTGTCCCCTGTCCTGTGGGACCCTCTGCAGCAGGTGTCCCTTGGCAGCGATGTGAGCCCCAGTTTGCGTGGCATTGTGTTTTTTCCAGGGCTGTAAAGCCCAGTTTGGGGCAGTGTGGTGTCCTTTTCCAGGGGCTGTAAGCCCAAGTTTGGGCAAGTGTGTCCTTTTCCAGGGCTGTAAGCCCAAGTTTGTGGCAGTGTGTGTCCTTTTCCAGGGGTGTAAGCCCAGTTTGTGGCAATTGTGTGTCCCTTTTCCAGGGGCTGGTAAGCCCAGTTTGGGCAGTGTGTGTCCTTTTCCAAGGGGCTGTAGCCAGTTTTGGGGCAGTGTTGTGTCCTTCAGGGGCTGTAAGCCCAGTTTGGGGCAGGTGTGTCCCTTTGCAGGGGATGTGAGCCCAGTTTGGGGCAGTTGTGTGTCATTTTCCAGGGGATGTGAGGCCAGTTTTGGGCAGTGTGTGTCCCTTTTGCAGGGGATGTGAGCCCAGGCAAGGGAGGAGGCAGACATGAGCTGAGTGGACCTTTGAGGGTGGCATGGGGCTCCTGGCTGGGTGCTGGCTCTGAGCACTCCTTGGGCTGTTAATGGCTGTCCTCATCCCTGGGATTTACTCACTGAAAGGAATTGCTGGCAGCTCTCTCACCACACTTGCTTGTTAAACAGGCTGAGCTGTAAATATTTACCTCCCTTTTATGTTGCCTCTGAGAACTGCAGCTCTCTGTAGCTGTGGGTGTTTCTCCATGAGAGCTCAGCACAAGCCAGGGTGCCTCAGCTCAGGGTGCAGCCTGGCTGGCCCCGGTGACCCCGGAATTGGGCTTTGTGGCTCAGCTCCCATTGAGAGCCCAGCAGGTGTGCCGTGGCAGGAGGCCTGCAGCTGCCCATCCCAGAGCAGGGCTGAGGTGTCCCGCAAACCCCAGGGACAGGGGCACCGAATTTAACTGATGCTGAACGCTGGAGGAGCTCAGAGGCCACAGAGCCACAGAGCCACGGCTGGTGCTGAGAGGGGAGGAGCTGTGGTCCTGGCTGGGCACAAGCCATCCCTGAGCACCTGTGGGAATTGCCAACTGCCTGTGGGGCTGTGAGCATGGACTCACAGTCAGGGAGTTGCTTTGGCTTGGAAGGAGCCAAATCCCCTCCAGTGCCACCCCTGCCATGGCAGGGACCCACCTACGCACTGTGCCCAGGGTGTCCCAAATGTCCCAGCCTGGGCCTGGGGACCACTGCCAGGGATCCAGGGCAAGCCACATGGCAAATCTGGGAATTCCGCCCAGCCAGGAATTCCTTGCCAAGTGCCAGCCCAATCTCCCCTATTGCCCAGTGGGAGCCATTCCCTGGGCTCCTGTCCCGCATGCTGGGCCCCGCCCCGGGCTTGTCCCCAGTCCCTGCTCCACGCTCTCCTGGAAGCCCCTTCAGGCCCTGCCAGGGGCTCTGAGCTCTGCCTGGAAGCCTTCGCCTTCTCCAGGGGGAACATGCCCAGCTCTTCCGCCCGGCTTCAGCCCTGCAGCAGCTCTGCCCCTCCTGATGGCTGTGCTGTGTTCTCCTGAACGCCAGCTGTGAATTCCCAAATTTGAATATTTCCCCCAATCCCAGCCCCGAGGGCAGCCATTGTGGATGTTGGCAGGAATGGCTGTTTGTGTGGGATTGTTGCAGGGGGCGCGAGAACAGGAGGAGGGTGTTTTCTTTGAAAAGCTCACTGTGTTGGAACAAACAGTGCCTTGATGCTCCTTCCCTGCTTTGGCAAAGCGATTACTCTGGCTTTAGAACCATTCTGTTCTCTTGATTTGTCTCCAGCCTTGCTTGGGGGGATTTTATGGAATTTTTCTGCCTCATATAATACTTTATCGCTGCAATCATATTGATTTTAACATATGTTTTGTTTTAAGACTCCTTTGTTGTTTTCGCATTCATTCTGCATTCGCTTAATAATGGTTTATAAAATCCATGATATTTTCTCCTTTGTGAATCTTATTGAGATAATTACCCTGCTCTGCTGACCAGATCGTTTGTGTCCTGAATTATACAGAGAGCACCACCACTGTTATCTGCTTTCCTTTCATCTCGGGAGGGATGCTGTCCCACCTTGATGTGCAGTGTGGTGAAGTAGCAGAGTAAACACTGGACAAACTGTTCCTTGGTAACCTATTGTACTTCTGTTCCTCCTGCAAGGGAACTCCCAGTGCCACCCGTGCTTAGCAGGGTGACCTTCGCTGGAAATGGGAATCCAGCAGATGAAGGGACAATGGCCAAAGAGCTCGGGCCAGGGAGGCACCCAGGGATGTGTGATCCACACCCAGCCAGAGCACAGAAAAGCTTGCCGCAGCTCTGGAGTGCCAGGAAAGCCTTTCCCGATGGAGCTCTGTCCTGGGATGGTGTCCAGAGTCCTTCGATTCCTTCTGCCTTCTGGACATTGCCTGGACAGAGCCACATGACCCATGTCGCTCTGTTGGCTCAGGCAGTCTGCCCCAGTCCAGAGCTGTCCCTGCACGTTTTGGAATCACAAAACCAGCAGAGCTGTTGGGGTGCGCCCAGCCTGGAATCACAGCATCAGCCAGAGCTTGTGGGGTTGCCCCAGCCGTGCTCCTGTTGCCCCCCTCTCTGCTCTGTGGACCCAGGCTGTTCCGCAGGCTCCTCTCCACGGGCTGGACATGAACAGTCCCTCAATTCTGCCCGCAGGGATGATTGAAGCAGGGCCCAGGCTTTTGGTCTGTTTTGAGGACCGCATTCAAGATCTCACACCCATGGCAAGGGAAAGGAAGCTGGGAGACCTGAGGTCCTCTCCAGGCCAGGCTCTGTGGGCTCTGCGTGGGCTCTGTGGTGGTTCTGTGGGTCTGGTGGTTGGTTCTGTGGCTCTGTGGTTCTGTGGTTCTGTGGCTCTGTGCGTTCTGTTGGTTGGTTCTGTGGTTCTTTGGTTTCTGTGGGCCTCTTGTTTCTGTGTTCTGTGGTTGGTTCTGTGGCTCTGTGGTTCTTGTGGTTGTTCTGTGGTTCTGTGGTTCTGTGTTCTGTGGTTCTGTGGTTTGTTCTGTGGCTCTGTGGTTTGTGGTTCTGTGGCTCGTGGTGTCTCTGGTTCTGTGTGTCTGTGGTTCTGTGGTTTCTGTGGCTCTGTGGTTCTGTGGTGGTTCTTGGGTTTCTGTGGGACTTGTGGGCTCTGTGGTTCTGTTGGTGCTGTGGTTATGTGGTTGTTCTGTGGTCCGTGGTTCTGTTGGTTCTGTGGTTCCGTGGTTTGCGTGGCTCTTGGTTTGTGGTTGGTTCCTGTGGTTCTGTGGTTGCTCTGTGTTTCTGTGTTCTGTGGCTCTTGTTGTTTGGTTTCTGTGGCTCTGTGCTCTGTGTGTTGGTTCTGTGGCTCTGGTGTTGGTTCTGTGTTTCTGTGGCTCGCTGTGGCTCTGTGGCTCTGTTGGCTCTGTGGCTCATGTGCTCGGTGTCTGTTGTTGGTTCTGTGGCTCTGTGGCTCTGTGGCTCTGTGGTTGGTTCTTGGCTCTGGTGGCGTCTGATGGCTCTGTGGCCTCTGTGTTGGTTCATGTGGCTCGGTGGTTGGTTCTGTCTCTGTGGTTAGTTCTGTGGTTCTGTGTTTCTGTGTCTCTTGGTTGGCTCGTGTGCTCTGTGGTTCTGGGCATGGCCAGGAGCAGGGAATGAGCCCATTCCCAGAAAGGCTGGCAGTCACAGCATGATAACAAGAGGAGCACTGTGTGTGCGACAGCCCAAAGGCTGACCCTAATTAACTCCATGGACAGAGACTCCCTGGCCGGGGCTGGCTGCTCCACTGTGAACAGGATGGATTTGTCAAACTCTGAATTATTTTCTTCCTTCTGTCCTTCCTTGGGTGATGCCTCCAGGACCAATCATCTCCCTATGAGTCAGACTTGCCAAAGCCATTGCTCCTGGGATCTCTCCAGCAAATGCAGAGCACAGAAAGATTTTGCTTCACTTCCATGTTCCCCACACTCCTGCAAAACTGTCCCTGTGCTCAGTGCGCAGAGTGCCACTGAACCCACAGACAAGCGGGACTCCTGAGCTCCAGAGACACAGCGGAGGCAGAAATGTGATAGATAAAAAACTGTCCTGCTGTTGGGATAATCCCAGGCAAACAGCACTTTCCCTCTAATTCCTCCCAGGATGCTTTATTTGTGTGCCTGGGCTTCTAGCTGCTGTTCCAGGCGTTTGCCTCCTCAGTAGTAAGCACAGATTTCCTGGTAAATGCCTGGTGCGCCCCAAAACAAGCCCGTGAGAGCAGCTCTGGCACCACAGAGCCCTGGCACCACACAGATGGACAGGGCAGGGCTGGACCCCTCTCTGGGACCAGCCGTGGGCTGCCCTTGCCAACAGCTCCCAGCCTCCCTCTGCAGTGCTGGGCAGCACCACTGCAAGCCAGGAGTGCAGCAAAATGGGATTGTGCCAGTTCAGTCCGCAGGAATTGGTCACAGGTGGTGCCCA
>NDFG01000066.1:406468-427228 GCA_002167245.1 Sporophila hypoxantha | reverse complement strand
GGCACTCAGAGCTCTGGGCTGTTTCACAGGGCAGGGATCATTCACAGGTTGGACTCAATGACCTTGGAAGACTTTTCCAGCCCCAGTGGTTCCGTGGTTCAGTGATGAACCCGGAGATGCCCTGCATGGGAGGGAGCCAGCACAGTGGCCACTCAGAGGGGCAGCTCCTGCAGGGATGGGGCAGTCCYGGGCAGCACTGGGACCTTCCTGCCAGCAGAGAGCAGAACTGAGGGAGCAGCAGGATGGGTCACCCTTCCCTTCACTGCTTACATTATTTACTTCACTGTTTTCTCTTCTCCTGGCAGCTGATTTGTCAGAGCAAGTGAAGCAGCTCCAAAAGCATTGTGGCAGTGGCAGGAATATTACAGCAATTAGAAGGAGCCATAAACAGTTCCCTACGTATGAAGCTGCTCATTGAAGCTGACAGGCTGCCTTTGCTGCTTCTCCCAGCCCCAGACACAAAGCAGCCTCTTTCCCTTGCCCAAACACCACTTCTCCCTGCCTTCATTCCCACCAAGCCCCGTGCACTGGGATCAACCCTCCCTCGGACTGAAAGGGACCTTTCTCCTGTGCTGTGGGCAGAGCTGGCACTGCTGGAGTGTGTCACAGCCTGCCTGGAATGCAGACACAGCACCGAGCTGCTGGCCTGGCTCTGYTCCAGCTGTCAGTGCAATGGCAAGGGAAACAGCTCCATCTCCCCCGGGAGCACTTTGCTCTCTGGCAGCCCCTGGCCCCAGCTCTCATCACGTTCTGTCACAGCTGAGATGGCCCCGGTGCCCAGAGTGTCACCACACAATATCAGAGAGCTTCAACAGTGACATCATTGCACTTCAGGAGGCTTCAGGAATGAGCAGGGAGGTCCTTCTGCCCCTGCACTGGGCACTGGTGTGGGCACACCTCGAGTGCTGTGCCCAGTCCTGGCCCCTCAGTTTGGGAAGGATTTTGAGATRTTTGAGCMCATCCAGAGGGGGCTGGAGAGGGGCTGGGAACACAAACCCTGTGAGGAACCCCTGAGGGAGCTGGGGGTGCTCAGCCTGGAGAAAAGGAGACTCAGGGGTGCCCYCATCACTCTGCACAGCTCCTGAAAGGTGCCTGTGCTCAGCTGGGGCTGGGCTCTGTCTCCAGGCACTGACACAACCAGAGCACACAGCCTCGAGCTGTGCCAAGGGAAATACAGCTTGGATAGCAGGAAAAAGTTTTCACAGAAAGGTGATAAAGTTCTGGAATGTTCTGCCCAGGGAGGTGGTGGAGTCCCCATCCCTGGGTGTGTTTAACAAAGTCTGGATGTGGCACTGGGTGCCAGGGTTGAGTTGGGGGGGGGTGAGGCTGGGTTGGACTCGATGATCTTGAAGGTCTCTTCCAACCTGGTCATTCTGTGATTCTGTGAAGCATCTGCCCTTTTTGTTCTCCAGCCCAGCCTTTATCCCCTCATGCTCACACATCACCTGTGTGCCCTCTGCTCCCTGGGTGGTTGCCCAGCACACCTGGGCACTCCATGGCCCGTTGCTGTCAGTGCTGCTCACCTGTCCTGCACAGCTGTGCCCAATTAGGGATGATTAGGGGCCACAGCCCCACTGTCCATCACCACAAACTGTGTGCCTACAGACCAGCACTCCCTGACAATGGAACCACCATTCCATGAAAACAGAGCCACCATTCCCCGAAAACAGAGCCACTGTCACAGCACATGTCCCAGTCAAGATGGCCACAGTGCACGGAGTGTCACCACACAATTTCAGAAGGCTTCAACCCGCACACAGCAACACCTCACCTCATCAGAAGGCTTCAGGTGTCTGCCCACACACAGTAACACCATTCCACCTCAGACTTCTTCAAGTGTCTGCTCTTCTTCTTCTCCAGCCCAGCCTTTTATCTCCTCATGGTCACACATCACACCTGTGTGCCCTCTGTGGTTGCTCAGCACACCTGGGCACTCCATGGCTCAGTGCTGTCAGTGCTGATCACCTGGGCACCCCATGGCTGTCAGTGCTGCTCACCTGGGAACTCCATGGCTGTCAGTGCTGCTCACCTGGGCACTCCATGGCTCAGTGCTCTCAGTGCTGCTCACCTGGGCACTCCATGGCTCATTGCTGCTCACCTGGGCACCCCATGGCTCACTGCTGTCAGTGCTGCTCACCTGGGCACCCCATGGCTCACTGCTGTCAGTGCTGCTCACCTGCTCCTCACAGCTGCAGCCATTGGGGATGAGGCTCACCCCACTGGCAGTCACCCCTCCCTGTGTGCCTGCAGCATTCCATGGCCTCTGGAAGGATGGGTCAGGTACCAGTGGGTGCTGCCTGCCCTGCCCTGCCCTGGCAGCAGGAGGTGAGGATCAGGGGCAGAGGAACGCCTGCAAGGCTTGTCTGGAGCTCCTGTGCCTGCTTGGGCCACAGAACAGGGAGAGGACATGCCACCAGGTCAGGACAGACTGTCAGAAATKACTCCATGGCACATTGAGTGAGGCAGAAACCTGTCAGGGCTTCTCCACAGTCCCAGGGGAAGGGCTCTACCCCTCCCCAGGGCTCCCTGCCATCTGTGCATTGCCTAAGGGCTGGAATCTCACAGCAGTCCAGAAAATAGGACCCAAGTGCTCTTCTAGCCCACCTCTCCTGCCATGAGATAGAATCAACTCCTCCCATCCCAGTGCAATCACCACATCAACCTCATCCACAGGGAGAGGAGGGGAGGGGAATGGGAGAGGGAGGATGAGGAGAGGAGAGGAGAGGAGAGGAGAGGAGAGGAGAGGGAGAAGGAGAGGAGAGGAGAGGAGAGGAGAGAGAGGAGAGGAGAGGAGAGGAGGAGGAGAGGAGAGAGAGAGAGAGAGGAGAGGAGAGGAGAGGAGAGGAGAGGGTGTTTTAGGTGCCCTTTTTGGGAAGGCAGAGACTAGTGGGCCTTGGAGAGGAATGGTGGAGGATCTCACCCCAAATGTGAGGAGAAGCAGAGCCCAGGAATGTGTGCTTGGTGACAGGGAGCAGCAGCAGCCCAGGGACACTGGGGCACTGGGCTGGATTTCTGGAATTTGGCTGGGCCCCTGGCTGGGCTCAGCTCTGTGCTCCAGGAGGAAGCCATTTTCCTGAGACAGCTCCCTGGAGCCCCAGCAGCCCCAGAGGGTGGGGACGGCAGGAGCAGGGAGGACACGCCTGTGCTGCTGGTGCTGTGAACAAAGGTGAAGGGCAATTTGCCATTGTCTGCGAGGACCTGCTCAGGAACACTAATGTGAAGTTGAGAGCTGTTCAGTTTGTGGCACAGAGGGATACAAGATCTGCTGGCTAGGAGCTGCAGTTCAGGTTCTGTATTTTCAGAGACAGGAGAACAAAGAAGGACTGGAGAAGGGCAGCCCTGGGGGACAAAAGGCTCCAAGCCTCCACTGCCAGTGCTTAACAGGACCCCCTCTTCTGTAACTGAGGATCCTGACCCATTCTGAAATGTCAAGGCTTCCTTTCAGCACAAAAAGAATGGAGAATTCCTTCCCCTCCCCAGGAAAATACCAACATGCAAACTGGTCAAAAACATTGCCACCCAAAATTTCCTTCATCCCAGCAATTCCCAGAAACCCAGTATGCCAGTGTTTGGCTTGGGGAATTGCATCCCACTTAAATTCCCAAATGAAGATGCTTTGAGTTCATTGCACGTTTCCCAGCCTTCGTCTGGAAGCCACCTCCTTTGGCATCTGTGTTTTGCCACTGGACACATTCCTTTGGATGCTGTTTTGCCCACTGCCCTCTCTGTTGGCCTTGACCTTGTTCCTTGGCTGAACTGCACCACAGCACAATCAGCCCTTATTCCCACGGGCATTCCCTCAGCTCAGGCAGGAAGAAAAGCCTTTTGCATTTTGAGAGACAAAATCCTTCAGCACAGTCAGCTCCCAATGCACCTCAAAGTCTTGGAGAACCCTCTTGGCTCCTTGCCATGTGCACAGGAAAGAAAAATGTCACCTGAGATGGAAATCACCATGAAGCCACTTCTTCATGTCACAAATGTAATGAAGAGGCAGGCACAAAATGAGACATTTCATTCTTGTGCCATATAAATCTAAAGGTTTCTGCACCACTCCTAAATGGGCTGGAAATGCCTCCTGAGTCCCTGTGTGACTGAAATGTCCAGGGGCTGGCTTCAGGAATGATCCATCCAACACGGACCAGGTGATTTTCCCTCTGTGGGAAGCAGCTGTTAAACATGAGTTTTATTTGGTGGATGAAATAAAAAAGCAGCAGCTCTGCTCAGCTCTGCCTCTGGTCTTGCTCTGTCTGTGGGTGTTTGGGGAGCCCTGTCCCCAAACAGTTGGGACAGACCAGTGTGTCCCCACTAGGGCATGGCCAGGGGCTGGCAGCAGGTGAGGGTTGCTCCACCTCACTGTTCAGTGCTGCATGTCCCACATTTCAGCTACCAGGCACTGAATGGGCAATGAAATGTTCATCCAAACACAAGAGGGAAAGCTCCTGGGCAGCTGAATGCCACCAGGCAGCCAGAGCAAGGCTGATGATGGGAAACACCTGGGCTGAGATGGGAGTTCCCCATGCTCTACTTGTTCCCTGGACTATTCTGGGATGGTTTCTCCATGAAATGGAAATGCAGTCTCTTCCAGCAGCCCAGCTGGAGCTGGGGCTGCTCACCCCACAGGGATGGAATGAAGCAGTTTTTACTTCGGCTCAAATCATCCAAAGGAAAAACTTGTTTTCCATGGCCTGAGCCTGGTTCCTCCCATGGCAGTGAGAAAGCTTCGGGTGGTTTCAGTGGGAGAAGCAGAATCTGGCTGCCTGCAGGTGCCTGGAGGCAGCAATCCCAAAGGATTTCCCTGCACACAGGCTCCTTGGATCGTGGCAAACACCCTGGCAGTGCCCAGATCCCAGAGAGAAGGGCTCTGCTGCCAGCCTGGCTGTGCTTTCACAGCCCTTGCAGAGGAGCCTGCACGGCCAAGAGCAGCTCCTGCTGTGGCTGGGAGCAGCTGTCCCTCTGTCCCGCCTGGGTCACAGCCTGGGACACCTGGCCAGAGCAGGGACACAGCCTGGGACACCTGGCCAGTGTGGGGACACAGCCTGGGACACAGCCTGGGACACCTGGCCAGCCTGGGGACACAGCCTGGGACACCTGGCCAGCCTGGGGACACAGCCTGGGACACAGCCTGGGACACCTGGCCAGCCTGGGGACACAACCTGGGACACCTGGCCGGTCCCAGCACACGTCTGTGCAGGCAGGAAGGTGGGTTTGTGCTCAGGGACACAACCAGTGGGCTGGGGATGCTATTTCAGAGAGCCCTGAGTGCTCTGAAGTGGGGCTGTGCCAGGCAGAACTGGGCTGAGGGGGCATCAGCTGCTGGGACTTGGAGTCAGTTCCACCAGATGACAGTGCCTTTTTCACCAGCTGCAGTGTCCCTCTTCCAGGTGACAGTTGTCCATTTCTCCTTGTGACAGTGTCCCTCTCACCTCTGGCCTGTTGTTTGCTCTGAGGAGGCAATGCCCGACGTCCCCACACCTTTTCCCCTCCGTTCTCCAGGAAGACAGCTCCCAAAATCTGGTTCGCTGTGCCTCAGGAGGGGCTGTGAGGAGCCGCTCAGCTCGTGCTGAGTCAGAGGTCTGGGAATGCTGACCCCAGGAGTGCTTGAGCTTGATTCCCCAGGAATTGCAGATCCCAGGGAATGATGATCCCAGGGAATGCAGATCCCAGGGACTGCCTGATCTGATCCCAGGGAATGCATCCCAGGAATGCTGCCCCAAGGAATGCATCTTGATCCCAGGAATGCAGATCCCAGGGAATGCAAATCCCAGGGAATGCAGATCCCAGGAGATGCAGATCCTAGGGAAGTGCAATCCCAGGCCATCTGAAGGCAGCAGCAGGGCTCTGATGTGTCAGCACCCCTTCCCAAGAGCCTGGCTGGAGCACAGCTGGACAGGGAGCAGGGACCTTCTGCAGCACAGGAACAGGGACCCTCTGTCCTGCAGCAGCCATCCAGGAGCCCAGGGAGGCACATCTGTGTCCCCTGTGTGCCTGTCCCCTGTGTCCCCTGTGTGCCTGYCCCCTGTGAGTGCTCCAGGCCAGCACACTCCAGCCTGGGAGCTCCTGCTGCAGCTGCTCCCTGCTCCCGTGGAGCACAGGAGCAGCTCTGAGCCCAGCAGGGGCAGTGAGTGCAGAGCTCTCCTTGCTGCTCCTCAGGCTGTACCGGGGAGCCAGGCACCCGCTGTGCCTCTGCCCTGAGGGACCCTCCGAGTGCCAGCCCCACAGAAATGTCCCCCAGAGCCACCGGGGCCATGGCATGGCCTCCCCGGCCCCAGCAGGGAGGGACGGGCTCCCTTCCTCAAGTGACACTGCCCAGGGACCTCTCCAAGCCAGCCTGAGCAGCTCTTGGCCTCTGGCAGGGCACAGGATGGGGACACAACCCAGCTGGGAGAAGGATTTATGGGCAGACAATGAGGATTTTTCATGGTGTGACATTTTATTGTGCGCTGGTGTGTTGTCATGAGTCCCACGAGTCACCACCAAGGCTGATCTCCACTTGCCAATCCTCAGCTCCTCTTTTGTCTGCTGGGTTTGCCTCTACCAGGGATTTAGCACTAATGGAATTAAAGTCTTTTGCCTCTGAATGAATTTGTGTCTCTGGCTCRTGCCGGAACACAGGCCTGCAGGAGAGAGGGGAAACAGGAGCACCAGTGGGGCTGGGAGAAGGGTCAAGGAATGAGGGGCAGCRTTTTCTGTGGTCACAGGCTCTGTACTTGCCCTTCTGGAGTTAAATGTGTGACCTGAAGGAGACTCTGACCACCAAGGGCAGTCCACAGCCCAGGGAGGTCTGTGCTGAGGGACCCCGTTCCTGTAAATGAACCATTAAAAGATGTCTTCATCATGGAGAGCACCAGGTGGACAAGTTACAGACTCAAGGGCTGCTTTGTGCCTTTTGCCCAGAGCAGCTGTGGCACCCTGCATCCCTGGCAGTGCCCAGGGCCAGGTCAGACAGGGCTGGAGCAGCCTGGGATGGYGCAGGGGTCCCTGCCATGGTTACCTCCAGGTCCCTTCCAGCCCAAACACCCTGTGATTTTGTGACTGTGTTTGTCCATGCCTGCTTTGGCACAGCATCTGGAGCTCAGGGAGACCCTCTGTGGGTGGCAGGTGATGAAGCAGCCTGGCCAGTTGTGGTCACAGAGAAGGAAGCCCAGGGTGTTAGAGATTCCCTTCTGGGTTTGGTACACAGTGGGGAAAAAWCTGAGTTATTTCCATCACACTCTGCAGTGCTGCATGCCCCAGATTTTTGGCTACCAAGCAGTCATTTCTGGTGGAAAAGCACAAAGTTCTCAGAGAGGATGGTCCTTCTCCAGGCTCCAGGCTCAGGTTGGAAATGACGTGATGGACCCTGCAGGGGCTGGGAACAAGAGAGGAAAGTTCCTTCTTTCCTGCAGCTCCAGCACTGAGTGCCACCATTCTGGCTGCTGGACACCAGTGCATCTTTAACCAGCAAAGTGTGCAGCTCCCCTTTCCTGAGGGTTTCACCTGCACAGGAGGGCTCTGGGCCTGGCTGGGGCAGATTCCCATCCCTGGGAACAGCCACGTGGAAGGAGATTTACACAGAGCCATCAGGCAATTGTTCTGCAGGAAAGCCTGTGCCAAAGATGTCAGTGTTGACATTGTGTTTATCCTAATCCATAGCAGCTCCAGAGCTGTGATCCAGGAGCCAGGCAGGGCCCAGCCCTTCAGAGAGCACGGGGAAGCTGCTGGAATTTTATACAGATGTTTTATAACAGGTGTGCATTGACCTGTAACTTGAAAAACAAAAAAAGGCAAGCAGATTAACAACTCTCTTTTAAACAGAAGCTCTGTTTGTAGCGGGCCCCAGGGGGTAATACACAATTATGCACAGAAATGCTGCTTACAGCCAGCAGAAAATGACTACAGATGCATGAAGAGTGAGATTAATTCAGCACTAAACAATTTACCACCAACACATGTAGTGCTGTCTCCTGAAATGATCCTCCAGGAGCAGCCTGTGACCTAAAGCTGTGCCTCAGCTGGGCAGGCCACAGAGGCTGAGTTTCCCTCACCCAGGACAGGACAGGACAGGACAGGACAGGACAGGACAGGACAGGGCCTTTTCCAGGCACAGGAGCAGCCTGGGGAGCTGTGGCACCATTGCTGAGGGTGTGGGGGACACTGGTGGGACACTGCCAGCCAAGGGGTGAATTTCCAGAGCAGCAGCTGAGCAGGGCAGGCTGAGCATTCCAGAACACAATTCCAGGTGTTTCCAGGGGGACTCAGCTCTGGGGTCTCATTCCCACTGTCAGTGCTCCAGAACACAATTCCAGGTGTTTCCAGAGCACACAGGGTCTCATTCCAACTGTCAGCATTCAGGAACACACAATCACAGAATAATTCTATGCAGGTGCTTTTATTGAGGAGCTCTGGGTGTCAGGGGCACAGACCCAGAGCTGACTCCAACATGGGTTCAGGATGAACACGTTTTTATACACTTATCGTTATATAACTACATGTTAATTATTAAAGTTACCTTGTTCTACTGTATGCATTGATCTCATCTAAGCATGGATTCTTGTAATCTCCATCAAACCCCCCAAACATTGTTTCTTCTGATTCTTGTTACAATTAAACAATAATCATATCTAATTATCAAACAGTYATCACATTTAACAATCGTATCCTTTATCATATAACAATCATATAATTTATCAAATGTATAATCATTAATGATTATACAGGTGCAGTTTTGCATGATCCAGTAAAGCCCAACATTTTCCCAGGGCCTACCAGGCCCAACCTTTCTTTCCAACTCTCCTGAATATCCATCCCATGATTTTAGAACCATTTTATCCCCATACCATCACCACCACCCCTGAGTGCTGAGTGCTCATCCTGCTGCTACTGTCACCCYGGGGAAGGGTTTCAGTCAGAGAATCAGAGAATCACAGAATGGAAGGAACTTAGAGCTCATCTGCTTTCAGTCCCCTGCCCTGGGACACCTTCCACAAGGCCAGGCTGCTCAAGAGCCCAAGAAATAAAGAAGAAGAATGAGGAAGAGGAGGAGCAGGATGAAACTTGTCACTGTGATATTATCTGAAAAATCCCTTTGCCAGGATTTCTTCTCCTGGCAAGATGAGAAGCCTCAGCTTCTCCATGTTTTGCTGCTTTGGAATGTGATTTGGAGAATTGTTCACCCAGCATGTGAATTGTTTTTACTTAATGGCCAATCCAGTCCAGCTGTGTCAGATTCTCTGCTCAGTCAGGAATTTTTATTATTCACTCTTTTCTAGCCTTCTGATGTCTCCTTTCTCTTTCTTTAGTATAGTTTTAGTATATAATTATAATATAACATAACATAATATATATCATATCATAAAATAATAAATCAGCCTTCTGAGAACTTGGAGTCAAATTCTCATCTCTCACCTYGTCCTGGGGCCCCTCACAACAGCACAACAGAAACTCATAACTGATCAGTCCCTCTCCTCCTTGGCTTCCACCCAGTTCTGTTCTTTCTGGATGCTTTTCCCCTCCAGAGCAGAGGCCTTGGACATGCTCCCTTCTCACCCCAAGGGAGGTTAAGCTCCCCTCTGTGCTGAATTTGGGGGGAGCTGGAGCAGACAGGCCAAGAGGGCTCCACCAGCACCCCCCTAAGTGCAGAGAGCTCAGAGTCAGTCTCAGCTCTGTGTCCAAGCGTTTTGGGTGCTGTGGGATGATGGAGACACCTCCAGCCCTGGCTGAGCACTCTGGGGTCACCCAGGGACACAACCCCATCCTGTCCCGCGTCAGCCTGACAGAGCCCAAGCTCTTCTTGTCCTGCTGCTGCAGGAAATTGTCAGCCCTGCTCATTCTGCAGCAGCTACAAACAAGGGCGCGTCTGGCACCTGGCCTGGGGCGTAAACGGGGTGTAAACGGGGTGTGAATGGGGAAAAGGGGGACAGGACRTGCCAGGCTGGGCTTGCAATGGACTGGGGCTGTCCCAGATTGGTGGCACAAGGAGCAGCAGCTCATCAGGGGTGTCCTTGGAGCCCAGCAATGTCCCCCAGCCCCTCAGAACCTCCCTGAGGTCTCCCCAGGTGGCAGCTGCTGTCTGTCACCAGCCTCAGGAGCCTGTGCTGCAGCTGGGCTGGAGGAGCCTTTGGTGTRGCTGCTCCTGAATTCACCCCAGTACCTTCCCCACCTCTAATCCCTGGCCCCAAAAGAGAAAAGCACTCAGGAGGGCCCAGCAGAAAACCCCAAAGGGCCCCCAGGTGACAGGGGAGGTGCCTCAGGGTGTCCAGGAGGGCTCTGCAGGTCCCTGTCACACCCAGACCACRCTCACGCCCTTAGCCCCTGCCTGGAGCAGCTGCAATTTATGAACAAGATGATAAAGAAAGGAAAAAGAGTCCTGTCAAGGCTCTCTGTGTGTGCTGTAAATTGTCCATATATCAAAGATATTGCCCACATTCAGCATTTAATGCTATCGGTAAAAGTATAATGTGAGAGGCCGAGAAAGAAGTTGCTCACAGGGAAGGATGAATATTCGGTGTGAAATATTAAGCCTGTAAAAGAGGCATTTCTCTTTTTGGCTGGAGTGCTGGTATTTCTTCCTATTTAATTTACATAAATCAATGATGGAACAAAAAGTAATAACAGGACTCAGATTCTGTAGCTGCAGGGAACCTGGGGAACCTGGAGAAGGAGTTTGGGGATTATAGACACGCTCCAAAGAAAGCAGCATGGAGCTACTGATTTCTCTAAACTTTTCTAGTTTGCTTTGCTCAGAGAAGCCAGCTCCTGCTTTCCACATCCCAGGGGTGAGATCATGCCAGGAAAAACGAATAAAATTGTCATTGCAAACTCAGTGTTTGTTGGTTCATTGCTTTGATTTTCCACAAAATGTTGTCTTTTAAAATGGTGACTCAACCATTTCTGGCTAGTAAAAAAAAAAAAAACAAAAATAGAAGAAGATGGAAATAAACTGCATGATACTGGAAAATCTCACTGGAAAGCCACCAAAAGGGACAAATGACATCTTGCCATGGCCTCAGAACAAGAGAGGAGGGACCTGAAGGGGCAGTGCAGAGGTTAGGGCTGGAGGTCAGGGCCCCTGCACCCTGAGCCTGTCCTACACCTCCCACTCTGAGCCTTGTGACCCATGGCTGGGGCTGTGTGGAACTGAGCCCAGGCTCTCCCTGGGCTGCTCTGGCATGGGGAGCTGGGACAGGCAGGGGCAGAGGATCAGAGGAGCTCTGGGTGCTGCTGGAGGGCTCCTGCCCCTGCCTTGCAGCTCCTGCCCTGCAGCTCCTGCCTTGCAGCTCCTGCCCCTGCCCTGCAGCTCCTGCCTTGCAGCTCCTGCCTTGCAGCTCCTGCCTCTGCCTTGCAGCTCCTGCCTTGCAGCTCCTGCCTCTGCCTTGCAGCTCCTGCCTTGCAGCCCCTGCCTCTGCCTTGCAGCTCCTGCCTCTGCCTTGCAGCTCCTGCCTTGCAGCCCCTGCCTTGCAGCTCCACGTGCAGCTCTGCAAAATGAGAGCGTTTGGTCAAGACCCCAGAATTCAGCAAAGCCCTAATGCAGGAGGGCAGAAATGGGCTGGAAATGTGTTTTTCTAAGTGCCATGGGAAAAAAAAACCCTTCCATATACTTTTTTTCCTTCTGCCTTCCTTTGTTCCCCCCCTTGCCCTGAAGAAGCTGTTGATTATAATTTCAGTGCAGTTGGAGATGCAAAGCTTAATGGAGCGGGCCTTTCTATTTTCGTCCTCTGTGCATTGTCAGATGAAATAACATGGATTATATTTTGTTGTTGATGCACTGAATATTCTTGATATTTAAATCCAGCAGTGTTTATAGCAGGCTGAGATTCTGTGCTGGGATCAGAAAGGTTTGAGGCTTGCTTGTTTCTATTATTTATTTTGTGGGGAGATCGAGATTCTGCCTTGTGGTTTTGTGGGTTTTGATTTTCTTTTTTTTAACAAGGGGAAGTTAAAGAATCAATTGGAATGGCAGGGSTTGGAACTAGATGATCTCCAAGGTCGCTCTCAACYCAGAGCATTGTGTGATTGCATGAATTCTGCCCTCCTTACCCAAAGYAAGCACCATCCTGATCCTTTCTTGGTCCTACAGGAAACAACTGCTACCAGCTTTGTGCTTGTTAAACCTAAACCTCCAGGGGCAATTMTTCATGGTTACTTTTCCTATTTCTCCTTCTGGTGTGTGTTTTCAGTCTGAGGTCCCTCCTTGCCCCACGGGGTGTCCTAAGGAGTTTCATTCCAAAGTTGCTGTTCTCTGTTCTTTGGCCCAGGGGTGCCCCTGATCCAGGCTGAGATCTCTGAGAATTCTGCCTTCAGAGGCAGCACAGAGACCCTGCCTCAGCCAGGAGCCCCTCATGGGCTGAGAGCAGGGGTAAATGGGCTAAGAGAGCACATGGAGTGTCCAAGGGCAGTGGCACAGGAGCCCAGATCTAAACCCCCAGTTAAGGATGTTCTCCAGATTAATGGGATGGTTCAATTTCAAACAGAGCTCAGCTTGCAGAACAGGGCACAAGGGAGGCCTGTGCTGGGTGAATTCAGTTCCCACAGTGTCCCTGACTCGTTTTCCACACTTCTCTGTGTTCATTTGGAATGCATTCAACACCAAGGGTGCTCTGCAGCTGCAGGGAGATGATCCCTCTTTTTCTGGGCAATTGCTGTTCAGTCTGGATATTTTAGCTGAAAGACAGAGGCAAGGTGGGTTCAGAGCCCACAGAGATTTCAAACTGATGGATAAAAGCTAAAAATTCCCCAAGAATCCCATCTACCAGTATGGATTCACTAAGGGTGAGATCCTTCAGCTGTCATCTCTTATCTTGCCCCAAAGATCCATTTCTAATCCCAGATTTGGAACTGTGAAGTGGAACTATTTCGTGTTCCAAGAGCAGCCAGCCAGTGCAGCTCAGGTTGGAAATTGCAGGATGTCCTGTAGGAGGAGAAGGAGGCAGAAGGAAGGATTGGGTGCACGAGAGATGGCTCCTGGTTCAGTTTAGGAGTTGGTAAACTCCTGACCAGATGGACATGGAGGAGTTGGAACTGGATGATCCCTAAGGTCCCTTCCAACCCAAACCATTCTYTGACTCTGTGACTATGTGTGTGACTCTGTGATTCTGTGATTCCTTGGAATGAGGTGGATTCAGCTGGGAAAACTGGGAATAGCTGAGCTGTGCTGTGGGAATTAGAAGAACAAGGCAGGAATGGGGCAGTAAGACAGGGCAGGGTGCTGGAGCAGGGTGCAGGACAGTGAGTGCAGAGATCTGAGGGCTCTGACAGCAGTGTGGCAGTCAGGCAGCAACGGGGAACTGAGAGATTCTGGTGCATTGATGCAAACACACAAGAGCTCAAGGTCCTGAGGAGCCCTTGAAGCTGAAATAGCGTCCAGACAAGGCCCCACTCAAGGCTCAGCATTCAGGGCTGAGAGAATTTGGAGCAGCCCTGGCAGCTTTATCCTGCCCACTCCTCCCAGGCTGCCGAACACTCACAGCCCCAGGGGCTTCTTTAATTCAAATTAAGCTGTGCTCCTTCTTGTCCCTCTCTCAGTGGACAAGACAACAGCTGATCTCAGTCCCTTTCCGACAACCTTTTCCTCGTCAGAAGAAGTTGCCATGCCAACCTTTCCTTCTGTTGCCAAGCAGAGCATGGAGGGGCAGCTCCACTCCCGGCCCAGCCCCAGGCACAGGCTCGGAGGACCCTCCTCCTCCTCCTCCTCCTCCTCCTCCACATGGAGCTCAGAGCTCCCACGCTGGGCAGGGGTGACTCATCTGGCCCAGGTGAGTGGCACCACCCAAGCAATGCTCCCAGCTGTGCCTGAGCTCTTCCCTCTGCCCCTTCCTGGCACCGCCATGCATGGCACCCAGGCACTGGGGGCCTTTTCCACATGGGGGGCTCCAGCAGAAGGGAGAGGTTGACTCTGAGGAACCAGAGGAGCTCTGACCTTGGAATCACGTGCCAAAGCCTGGGCAGCATCCCTGGGAGGTTCTCTCTGCTCGGGAGGAGCTGTGCTGGGGTCAGTGAATCAGGGGAAGGGAGCAGGACAGGCCCAGCATTCAGGCCACACACCAGGAATGGTCCAGAAAATTAMACTCCTTAAAGRGCCTGGAGGGACAGGACACAGGGAATGGCTCCCACTGCCAGAGGGCAGGGATGGATGGGATATTGGGAATTGGGAATTGTTCCCTGGCAGGGTGAGGCCCTGGCACAGGTGCCCAGAGCAGCTGGGGCTGCCCCTGGATCCCTGATTGTTGAAGGCCCTGATTGTTGCTGGGAACATAAGAAATGAATTGGCCTTTTAAACAGAGCAAAGAGGAAGATGGAGCAAGCTCAGAGATGAGGAAGAACCTGTTTGTCTCATACAGCTCAGGGGAGAAACAGAACCACAGAGTCACAGAATGGGTTGGGCTGGAAGGGACCTGAAAGCCCATCCAGCTCCAGCCCCTGCCATGGGCAGGGACACCTCCAGTGCCCCAGGCTGCCCAGAGCCATGGCAGGGACACCTGCAGTGCCCCAGGCTGCCCAGAGCCCATCCAGCCAGGACCCTTGAAGGCTGTCCAGGGTGTAAGGCCAGTGTTGATGTGCCAGTCAGACAAGGTTAAAGCTGCTCGAGGCGGATGCAGGAAAGTGCCCAAAGGATGCTCAGCTGTGTCAGCTCTGAGGGTGGGGGTGTGATTGTGCCAGCACTGGCAGTGCTGGTGTCATGTTCCACAGCTGTCCCACTTTGTATCCCTGTTCCTCCACCTGGCCAATCTCAGCCCCCTTCTGCAGGGGACTCAATCACTGTCTCACCATCCTTCCTTTGAGTACWGATTGTCACCAAAGGTGGCCAAAGGAGAGAAGACCCCAAGAAGATGAAGAATTAATCCCTGTGCATTCTCTGCACAGGATGGGCAGGCCCTGGCACAGGTGCCCAGAGYAGCTGTGGCTGCCCCTGCATCCCTGGCAGTGCCCAAGGCCAGGTTGGACACTGGGGCTGGGAGCACCTGGGACAGTGGGAGGTGGCCCTGCCATGGCAAGGGTGGCACTGGGTGAGCTTTGAAATTCCTTCCAACCCAAACCAATCTAGGATTCTGTGAAATATAAGAAATCTGCATTTGCACAGATCTGGGAGGAGAACTGGGACAGAAAGCCCCTTGAAATGCATCTTCCTTTGCCTTGCCTCTCCAGGCAGCAGCAGCAGCAGCAGGAGGCAGTCGGRGCTGGTGCCTGGGTGCAGCTGAGGCGAGGATGTTCCAGGATGTTTGGGCATTAACTGCCAATGAGACTGCTGTCCAGGGACAGGCTGCTGCTGCTTGAGGAGGGGATGATTTACAGAGCCCAGGAAGCACGAGCCTTGTAAGGAACAAAGCTGGGAATGAAGCTCCGAGCTCCACCTGAGCTGCTACCTACCCGTGTGTGTGCTCAGAGCTCATATTTAGTGCTGCTGGTGGCACATTGACAGACGGCTTAGTGAAAACAAATGTTAATGTTAATTAAGCTGGAAAACTTCCCAGATTTGGAGAATGAGAGTGTTTGCTTGGATAATAATTCAGATAGCCTGTGCCCTGCTCRGCACGCCCACTGGGAAATGCGATCGCTCAGAAACAGGAGATCAAAGAACTRCAGCAGCCCATCCAGATCCCAGATCTCCTTCCCAGGATGGAGGGGGGCTGCTCCTTGCAGCATCTTTCCCAGCCCTTTGAGCACCCCAGGTTTCCCTGGCCCAGGTGAGCAGCCATCCCTCCCTTTCCTGGGGAGAATCTGCTGTGCTAGCAGAGCTGCAGCTCCTGACATGCTCCTAAATTCTCCTGTAGTTAATTTCACTCCGGTGCTTCCAGATGATGATAATTAACCTCTCTTACTGCAGAGGACAGCAAATAGTGAGAGCTTGGAGGGATGACTGAGGATGGGCATGGCTTCTTTTGCATAGTCAGGTCTCACTGCTTAATGGAAATAATTGTGGCTCTGTTGGCTTCAGCTGGTCTTCACTGACTTGCAGCAGCTGATGATCTGGCCCAGTGATTTTAAATTCCCTTCTACATATTTTTAATTCAAACCATGGTCACTGGTGCCAGCCCGAGCCTTGTGAATTCCAGAGAAGGGCTGTGGGCTAAAGAGATGCTCCAGCTCTTTTTCCAGGCATGGGAACATTTAGGTATTTATTTATTTGTTGCTGAAAGGACCGGGGGGAAAACATGATAATTAGGAAATGAGGAGATGCACACAAATAGAAACCCCTGGTAGCACTTCAATCTTTGCAGGAGGCCACGTGATGGCTCAACACGTTCCTATTTTCTGCTTCAGTGAGATGACACTCACATGGTGGATGCAGGCAGCTCCAGGTCCCAGCTGGCAGCTCAGCTCCCCCTGTGCTGGGTTCAGCCTCCTGGGCTCAGCTGGGCCCYGCAGGTCCCCGAGGGGCCTGGGGCTCCCCGAGGCTCTCCCTGCAGTGCAGGGAGGCACACCAAGTGTCCTCTGACTGCCACTGCTTGGACATCTCCTCCAAACCCTRCCAGCTGGGCAGGAGCAGTTTTCCACTTCTGCCTCTGCCCTTCACGACCTTCACATCCTCACCCTGGTGTGTGGCAGCTCRGGGAGCCTCAGCCCTGGGCAGAGCTGTGCTCACACTGACACAGAATTTATGTGCTGGGAAAGCTGCCATTGGGTGCCCTTCCAGCAGGGCCATCTCATCGAGGCACAATCCTCCTGGGCTGTCCCCCAWGCCCCAGGAAGGACAAAGGCCATGCTGCATGAGGCGGGCCAGACTCCTCAATGCAGCCTGTCAGGCTGATTTTTATCAGTGAATCAGAGAATGGTTTGGGTTGGAAGGGTCCTCAAATCCCACCCAGTGCCAGCYCTGCCATGGCAGGGACACCTCCCACTGTCCCAGGTGCTCCCAGCCCCAGTGTCCAGCCTGGCCTTGGGCACTGCCAGGGATGCAGGGGCAGCCACATCTGCTCTGGGCACCTGTGCCAGGGCCTGCCCACCCTCGCAGGGAAGGATTTCTTCCCAATATCCCATCTAAAGCTTCCTCTGTCACTCTGAAGCGATTCCCCCTGTCCTGTCCCTGCACACCCTTGCCCAAAGTGTCTCTCTGGTGGCTCCTCTGCAGGCACTGAAGGCTGCAATAAGATCCCCCCAAACCTTTCCTTCCTGAGGCTGAACAATCCAACTCCCTTGGCTGAGATGTCCCTGCTCTGGCCAAGCTCCTGGATGTGACACACAGAGGGTGGCTGGGAGAGGAGCCCCTGAACCCCATCCTGACRCCTCAGAATCCCATGAAACAGCCAAGCCCTGGAGCTCTGTGCTGGTGATGCAGCAGCTCCCAGGCTCCCAGGCTCCCAGACACCGCTGCCCATTCCCTGTGACCTCTGATTTGTTACTGCATTTACCTGGTTAGCAACACATTGAAAGGCTGAAATCAAAAGTGACTCTTTGAGGAAGAAATTCAGTCCTGATTTGAAAGCCTTCAGCAGCAGAGAGATGCAGCACTTTCCATGGCACTGCCTTCACCTGGTCCATCACTCTGCTAAAATTATTTCTCTTTGAATATGTCAGGATTCCACTTCCAGTCATAAATATTCCTTTCTCCACAAGATTAAAGACTACTTTGCTAACCACAATTTTCTCCCTATGAAAGTACTTACACACYTTAATCAAATTAGTCACCTCTCCATCTTCTTTTTTTTTTTTTCTTTTATAAACTTTCTTTTATAGGCAGATTGGATGTGAAAGTCTCAGTGCAAGGCGCTTTCTCCAGATCTCCAGTTGTTTTTCTTACACATTTTTTTTTGGACTGTCTTCTGATCCTTCCCCAAATTCCTTTTTAAAGCTGACAGCACAGCAGCCAACTGGCTGGTGTGCTYGTCTCAGTCCCACTGGTGTCTCTCATTGAAGCAGAAGATGTTTCTCCTCGCCTAATTTCAGCTCCCTCCTGGTTTGCTCCAGGGTCTCTGTCGATGTCTTTGCTGCAGCMCCTCGGTGGAATTTCTGCTGCTCTGCTTGCTTGCCAAGACCCCTTAACCCCATTCCCTAACACTGTCTGCATTCTTTAATTCTCCACGGGCACCTTTGAAACTGTCTGTGTAAAATCCTTCCTGTCCCTGTCATGGCCAGTAGCAGATTTACTCATGGTAAAAGCTCATGTTGAGCCATGTGGGGTTTCCTGCATTCCTGTGCAGATTCCCCCTCAGCCAGCATTTTCAGTGCATTAAAATGACCTAATAATTTTTAAACAAACTCATTCCCAGTATTTTCTTAATATCTTCCTTGGTAATTATTTCTAATCATATTCATGAAATACAAATAAATCTTCTTTTAATTTTAAGACTGGGAGAGGAAGGCGAGAACATATTTAGGGCTGGAGAACAGGTTATTACTTTCTTCTCCTCCCCCACCAAAGAGCCAAATGTCATTGCTGAGAACCCTTTTGGCTCTAACATGCTCTACAATTCTTTATTCCTGGGACTTTCCTTAATGCCTTTAGTTTTCTGAGCAAACTATTTGAATTTCACAGCTTCTCATTTGTGCTAATTACCATCTTCCCAGTTCTGTTCTTCCTTTATTGTCCTTTTATTTGTAATTGTTGCCTTCRTTTTACCACGGGGGCCAAGATGGGATTTTAGGTCAGGCTGTCCTTTTACTTGATCTGCAAATAGTGGTTTTAGATGGAGATGTGCTTTGTGTCAGAGCTCTGTTGTGCTGGAGATGGCACAAAGACAGAATGACAAATCAGTCCTTGCAACAGTGCAAGAGCTAATTATAAAGCAGGAGGGAACAGTGGCCACGGGCAGATGGGGCTGCACAAGAAAACACTCAATTATCCTCAATTGCATGAGGAATGTCTCATCCAGGCAGATCTGAGCCCTGTCCTGTCCCTCCTGGAGGTTCAGCAGCCCTGTGGTGGCACCAATCCTCTCCAGCCACCACTCCCCCAGCATGGACAGCTCACAGCCAAAGCAAGAGGGGCACTTTAATTCCCAAAGATGACTTTTTGGGAAGCAAATTKGAATTAACATGTTCCAGGAAGCTCCCTGTCCTTCTCTGTGAGAAAAAGACCTTCCAAGGATGGAACTAATCCAAGAGAAAAATAACTTGGGACAATTTTGCTGTCACATTGCTATTGCCAAGGAAACCAGGTTGATCCAGCCACCACAGAAAGAGAAGAGAATAAAACAAAAAGGCTGCAAAAATGGAACAATTTGATGTTTCCAGCTGGTGGCACTATGGCAGATACAAATGGTTCAAGACTGGTCCAGAAAATTACATTCCTTAAAGAGCCTGGAGGGACAGGACACAGGGAATGACTCCCACTGCCAGAGGGCAGGGCTGGATGGGATMTTGGGAATGAGGAATTGTTCCCTGGCAGGGTGGTGATGCCCTGGCACAGGGTGCCCAGAGCAGCTGTGGCTGCCCCTGGATCCCTGGCAGTGCCCAAGGCCAGGCTGGACACTGGGGTTGGAGCAGCCTGGGACAGTGGGAGGTGTCCCTGACGTGGCAGGGGGAACAAGACAGTTTTTAAGATCCTTTCCAACTCAAACCATTCAATAACTCTGGTAATCTGCTCAGAGTACTTGAGGTTTCTTCTGACTTCATGAGGAAGATACAGAAAACAGAGAGATCCTCCTGATTTGCACACAGGCTGTCCCAGAGCTGCTTCTGGAGCAGTGCAAAAGCCATTGAGCTGAGGCTCTCAGAGCTTTGTGTCCCCTTGGTCACTGGAGGCAGCTGCAGGCATTTCTGCAAGGTAGAAAAATGGATTGATGGATCAATTAATTGATCCATGAGTGATTGACAGCCTGGGAGCACAGCAGAGACAAAAACCTTCAGTCACCAGCCTAAACAGTAATTGTGGAAAAATTAAGGTTCATTTGTGAGCATTTTCCTTTCAGTGCTCCTGTCTCAGGACAGCAGAGGCGTCGCACAAACAAACACGCACACGCAGATCCAGTGTGACTGTCAAAAAGCCAGATTAGGAACAAGGAAAATGGGCACACGGTGTTCAGTCATAAAACCACTGGAAAAGATGCTCAACAATGAAGTGGAATTAAATGAAATTCTAGCCACTCAGAATGCATTATCCCTGCAGCATGTCCATGAAATCGCTCGCTGAATTGCAGAGTAATTTGCTCTTAGCCTGTGAAGCCTTTCTGGGCTCTTTTCTCCCTTTTATTCTCCCCTTCCCCAGTTCTTTTTTTTTTTTTTTTTTCCTTGTTAGCAATCATTTGGGAGCTCGTTCCTCACTCATTTTGCTCCCAAAGGAAATATTCTGCGAGGGAACAATAGTGATGTGTCATGATGACGTTCMGGGTCACTCACTCAGGCAGTAATGTGCTCGCTCCCAATTGCTCTGCCTGTGTGCACTAAGCTGCTGCTGGAAGGGCTTTCATGTCCTTTAACTCTTTGCAGGATTCTGCCTCATCCTGCTGCACCCACGAGCCTGCCTTTGTGGAGGAGCAAACTGCTGGGGCTGACCTGGCAGCAGCCCACGGAAAGCACTTTTCCTCAATAATCAGCAGCTCTGATGGGGATGAAGGGACAATAAAGCTCTGGAGAGGCTTGTGCTGGTGCAGAAGTTAAAAATTACTTGACCCAACAGTGATGGACAAATTCATCGCCCTAAAGAGCTCCTGTGCTATAAATCCYGTTGTGATGAGCTCCATCATCAGCCAGACAAAGTGTACAGCTGATTGTGTTTGATGAGTGCTAGTGAGGGGCYGGACAGGATTTCATCAGGGATGTTCTCTCTGTGCCTGGCAGTGCCCAAGGCCAGGCTGGACACTGGAGCAGCCTGGGACAGTGGGAGATGTCCTTGCCATGGCAGGGKKG
>NDFG01000066.1:388889-399120 GCA_002167245.1 Sporophila hypoxantha | reverse complement strand
GGCACATTCCACCAGCCCAGGGTGCTCAGAGCCCAGCCTGACCTTGGATGTTGGCAGGGATGGGGCAGCCACAGCTTCTCTGGGCACCCTGTGCCAGTGTTTTTGCATCTGTGTAATAAAAATCTCCTTCCTCTGACCTACTCTGACTCCAGCCTCTTCCCTGTGGTGCCTCTCCTGGCTGTGGGCTGCAGGTGTCCCACGCCTGCAGAAGGAAGGGCTCACAGAGCCAGGGTGTGCAGGGCAGCTCTGGGGACACATCCCTGGGAGCTGAGGCTGGCAGGGGGCTGTGCACAGCCAGCTGGGGCTCTGCCACCCCTCAGAGCTGGCTGGGGACACGGGGCTGGGGACAGCAGGGAGGCCCAGAGCAGCCTGGCCTTGCTGGAGTCCTTCCTTCCTGTGGGAACACTGATCCTTGTTTTCTTGTCTGTCACACACAGCTCACACTGCATTTCCCTTTATATTTTCTATTTGAAAGTGCCAGAAGAAGCAGGGATTTCATTACTCCCCTCCCACAGAGGCCAACGACTCAGCACAGGTAGAAATGGCACCTTAATTTCTCTTTTACTGAGCAGGTTGATACCTGCTAGAGCCAAGGGATGGCATTTCACCAAGAACAGGCTGCAGAACTCCACTGAAATGATAAGCACTATGAGTGGACAATCACAATTCTTTCCCTGATGATATTTGAAAATGAGAAATTATGACATCCTATTTCAGTGGAACTGGGGGTTGGGACTTATTTAAAAATAGAAAGAAAAAAAAAAGTCCCCCTTTCCAGGAAGAGCACTTAACTCTATGCAAGCAAAGTGGATAAAAGCAGCTCGGTAACAACCCCAATTGCACCGAGATTGTCTCCTGCATTCCTGCACATCTTTGCCTTTTTGACATTTAACTTTAATTTATAGCAATTTAGCTGCTCTTAGAGCATGCACTGTGCATTTGGGAAAGCAAAGTGATCTGTTCAATGTTTGTCTGAAATTCAAATCAGGCACAAAGCACCTTTGTCTTTCCCTCAGAAAAAAGAGCCTCCCCCCCCTCCCATCTGAACATGCTGATTTTGGCATAAAGAGCCAAATTATTCTTCTATTATAAATTCATTAATTGCTAAGAGGACAAGTACAAATTAGTTTGGTCAAGAGTTATGAAATTAGATGCCCATAGTGACATTCATAAACCGAATCCCAGAATGGTYTGGGTCAGGAGGGACCCCAATCCACCCAGTGCCACCCCTGCCATGGCAGGGACACCTCCCACTGTCCCAGGTGCTCCAGCCCAGTGTCCAGCCTGGCCTTGGGCACTGCCAGGGATCCAGGGGCAGCCACAGCTGCTCTGGGCACCTGTACCAGGGCCTCACACCTCACAGGGAACAATTCCCAATTCCCAATGTGCAATGGAAATCTCCCCCCTTCAGCGGGACTCCATGCCCACTTTCCTGGCACTCCTGCTCCTCATGAACACCTTGGGTGTCTTCTGCTGCTCCACATGCCTGGGACAGCAGGGAGATCTGCTGCCACACTGCTGGGACAGCAGAGAGATCTACTGCCACACTGCTGGGACAGCAGAGAGATCTACTGCCACACTGCTGGGATAGCAGAGAGATCTGCTGCCACACTGCTGGGACAGCAGAGAGATCTGCTGCCACACTGCTGGGACAGCAGAGATCTACTGCCACACTGCTGGGACAGCAGAGAGATCTGCTGCCACACTGCTGGGATAGCAGAGATCTACTGCCACACTGCTGGGATAGCAGGGAGATCTGCTGCCACACTGCTGGGATAGCAGAGATCTGCTGCCACAGCCCTGGGATAGCAAGAGGATCCTGTGCTGGTATAACAGGAGGATCCTGTGCCACAGCTCTGGGATAACAGGAGGATCCTGTACCACACTCCTGGGATTACAGGAAGATCCTGTGCTGGGATTACAGGAGGATGCTGTGCCCTGTGCTGGGATAACAGGAGGGTCCTGTGCCACAGCCCTGGGATTACAGGAAGATCCTGTGCTGGGATTACAGGAGTATGCTGTGCCAGAGCTCTGGGATAACAGGAGGATGCTGTGCCAGAGCTCTGGGATAACAGGAGGATCCTGTGCCACAGCCCTGGGATAACAGGAGGGTCCTGTGCCACAGCCCTGGGATTACAGGAGGATGCTGCACCCTATGCCTGGCAGCACTGCACACCCTCAAGAACCTGAGGCGTTCCTCGGGGCTGCTGTGGGAGGAAGCTGGAGCTGGAAGGAGCCTCCTGTGTTGCCCTGTTTTTTTAAGTTTTTCTAGGAGGTGGCGCTGTCATCCTCCAATCCCCTGTCACTTTTGGAAATCTGTAAATGTCGGAGTCAGAAATTAAACTGACGTCTTTTTTACCTTGAAGATTCCAGTGTTCGCATCATTTTATTTCATGTTCTAGAGTGAGACTCCTGTCCAAGGAGATTTGGGGAGAGGGCTCTGCTCTGAGCCCCACCCAGAATGACCCCCCAGTCCAACACCCTGCCCTGGTCAAAACTCAGCCTGGCACAGCAACAGTGACAGGAYACAGTGCTTGCTCCAGAGCATCCTTTTGTTTCCTCATGGAAATGTAACATCTGAAAGCTAAATAAATTCTCTCATCTGTGGAGATCAGAAAACTGCTGGTTTCTGCTGAGCTGAGGAGCCAGATCAGATCCCAGAGAACCCAGGAGCTGCAGCTGGACAGCAGGAACATGAGTGGGGAGAAGGAACAGGACAACAGTGGCAGCAGTGAAGGATTTAGTGTGTCAGTGCTCAGAGTCACAGCTCTCTATAGGTGTAGAAATTAAAAACTGTTGGCTACTGAGATTTTTCTGTGCTGTTCATGAACAATAATTCATCACCTGATATTCATTTTAGCAACATTAAAGTAGTGATAAATGTCTGGGAAATAATTAATTCCAACTTTTTTTTTTTGTCTCTTTCTGCTCCTCAGTTCCCTGCCAGTGACCTGTGATTTTCCCAGGGTTGCTGATTATTCATAATTATTCAGTGCTGACCTTGTGAATGTTCTTGGCCTTTCTGTTACTTTCAGGAGTCTGAGAGCAGGGACAGAGCTGAGGACTGGGGATTGTGGCCTCCAGGAGAGGTAAGTGGGACAGGGCGCTGCAGCTGACTCCAGCCCCATCCCTGGTGCCTCTGGGCTGCCAGCTCCTTCCTTCTCATGGCCAGGCCTGCTTGGGCAGCACAGGGGAATTTCTGGTGCCTGCAGGAGCTCCTGTGCTCACCTCACTGCAGGACAGGGGGAGAGATCCTCAGCCGGTAGTGCAGAGAGGGGACATCATAGAAGTCATGCCTCGAGTCAGAAGAGAAACCTAAAATTGGGGTTTTGGGGCAATTCCCAAATTGGAGTTCCCAGGATCCGTGCACAGCTCAACGTGACTTGTTCCTCCTGGTGTGGGAGCAGTGCCTGGGATCCCACAGCCATCCTCATGCAGGGCCTCTTTGAGCCTCCCAAATCCARCCAGAGCCCAGCCCTGGGCCAGCCTGGTGCTGGCTGGGGCAGCCACTTTGTGCACTTCTACACTCTGCAGCCAGGAGCATCCCCAGAAAATGCACACCCAAAACAGTCACTGACACTTCTGAACAGGTTTGCTCCAGCAGCTCTTTCCTTCTCAGCTCTTACTGCAACGCCTTTGGTGGTGCAAAAATCCATTCTCAGGAGATCAACCCTCACCCCTCCCAGTGACTCTCTGCTCTTGAGGCAATGTGAGCACAGGGTGAGAATTTGCCATGCATCCCCTGCTTTTACAGCACAGCCTCATGGGTTTTTGTTGTCTCATATATAACAACAGTTCTATTATCATCATGGTGCAAGGATTCCATGTCCTCACAGTTTCATACCTCCTCAATGTTCCTCATMGGCAGCTCCTCTGAGCACTGACTGTTCCTGGTGCTYGCAGCAGCYRTCWGACTCCTCTAACTTCTCTCGCTTTTCTGACTCCAGTTCCCACCAATCCACTCTTTTATGCCRCTTGTTCTTATTGGCTAYAGGTGTGGCCTGTTAAGATCAGGCCTGTTCCTAATCTTTAGTAAYTGGTTCCAGCTGCAACTCATTGGGGGATAAGATTACATTCTACATTACCTTCATTTATCCATACTGTGTCCTCCTACAGTTTTTGTGATGGGCAAGTCCTCACAGAGTCATGGAATGGTTTGGGATGGAAGGGACCTTAAATCCCACCCAGTGCCACCCCTGCCATGGCAGGGACACCTCCCACTGTGCCAGGGGGCTCCAGCCCCAACGTCCAGCCTGGCCTTGGGCACTGCCAGGGATCCAGGGGCAGCCCCAGCTGCTCTGGGCACCTGTGCCAGGGCCTCCCCTCCCTCCCAGTCCTGGCTTTCCAAAGGCCCAAAGAAACTGGAAATGGCGGGACTTGGCATTTGTCAGGACATTTGTCACTAACACATGGCTTCCCCCCATGTGTGCCACTGCTCTGTTTGCTCATTGCCGTGGCAGCTCCTCGCTGCCTCAAAGGCCATAATGTGGATATTAAGGACAGCAGAGTCTCCTCTTCTGCATAATATTCCTCTTCCCCAGTAATTCCTGCTGGGAGAATTATTCTTCCATAGCACGGACATGACAGCACTGAGCCCATAAAGTGGGAGCTGAGCTGCAGCATATCTTAGATAACTCCTATCTCCCTGCAAACCTGCAGTGATAAGGTATTTACCAGTGGCTTTGCAGAGCCCTTGCAGCMTTACCTCTCCGTGCACTGAGCCATCACTTTCCCCTTCCATTAGGGAGATTTTTAACAGCAGTGACTGAGCTGGTGAGGTGCAGCCCTGGCACAGCACAAGTGAGCACAAATGAACACAAGTGAGCACAAGTAAGCATAAATGAGCATGTGGGGTCAACGTGTGAGGATGGAGCCCAGGCTGAGGAGCATCCCTCACACAGCACAAATGAACATAAATGAGCATGTTAGGTCAGTGTGAGGATGCAGCCCAGGCTGAAGAGCAGCCCTAGCCCACCACAAGTGAGTCTGTGCTGACTCAGGCACTCCTCCACGCTCATCACCCCTGTTTGGGCACGTGTGTGTAGAGAGGAAAGCAGTTGCTAGTCTTACTTTGACAGAACCAGCTGGTTCCAAACAACCTTCATCTTCCTCTGCCCCTTTGCCTCATGGGACACACTGGAAACCCTCCTTTTTATTTCTTGAATGGATTCTTTTCATAAAATGTCCATTTTTGTGACATGTCCTGGTTTGGCATCACTGCAGAGCATTAACTGAGCGCTGTCCTTTAATGTCACTGTTCCTCTGCTGCCCAGAGCAGCTGTGGCTGCCCCTGGATCCCTGGAGTGTCCCAGGCCAGGCTGGACACTGGGCTGGGAGCACCTGGGACAGTGGGAGGTGTCCCTGCCATGGCAGGGGTGGCACTGGGTGGGACTTAAGGTCCCTCCCAACCCATTCCATGATTCTCTGATTCTGTGGAACCCATTCCTGCTCAGCTGGKTTTCCTTCCCCTTTCTCTCCTCAACTGTTGCCACAATAAGTGCTCAGAACTGGGCAGGCTGAGGGGAGGCAGGGCAGGGAGGCAGGTGTGACCCAGCCCCTCACAGCCCCTGCCCCACTCCCCACCAGGGACCAGGAGGATCAGGAGTGTGAAAGCTGGAGAACTGGTGGGCTGAGATAAAGACACAGGGAAAGCAAAAAGCACACACACAGGCAAAGAAAACCAAGGAATTCAGTCCCCCCTTCCCAGTGGCAGCTGCTCAGCACCTCCAGAGAGCAGGGCCCTTCCCATGGGGATCTGGAGAACCAACCCCATCACTCCAAATGGCTCCCCCTCCTCCTTATTCCCCCACTTTAATTCCTGGCAATGGTGTTCAAGGTCTGGAATACCCCCTGGGTCAGTCAGGGTCCCTTGTCCTGGCCCTGTCCCCTCCCCAGCGTGGCCCCCAGGGCAGGAATGGCCTCGGCTCTGGGGGAGCTCAGCAAGAACACAAACCCCAGTGTGCACAACCCAAACACAGCCCCACAGCAGCCCTGGGGAGAAACCCCCTCCACCCCAGCAGAGCCAGCACACARGCCTTCATCCCACTGATCAGCTCTGAATCCCACCCTGCCTTCCTTCCCTCCCCAAAATGCCTTTCCTGGCTGCAGCCAGGGATCCCTGCTCACACCATCAGGCTCAGGCACCAGGGACAGGCAGGGACATCCTCGGGCCATGTGGAGAGGTGGGGACAACAAATGCTTTGTGCCTTTGGCCTGGGTTACCCCAACCAAGTCTTACAGAAGAGTCAAAAATATTTTAACTCTGCAAGGTCCAAGAGTCTGGCCACCCACACACCCCAACAAGGTAAGAAATAGTAAAATCCATTTCTTTTTAAAGCSTCCCTTAGATTGTTCGATTGTCCCAGTGTGGATATGACTTACTGGTGCCTGAGGAAAACTACATGACACCTCATCTAACAAATTAAATGTTTCCATGCAATTAAAATGAAGCACTCAGCCTTAGTGTAATAAACTGGAGGCTATTAGTATTCCTAGTGCTGCTGCCTTCATTGTGCTTTACAGTGYCATAAATACAGGCTCAGCATGATGGCTCAGCAGGCACTGGGCATGGAGAAAAATATCTTGTAATATTTGTTATTAAAACATTAAAAAGTCCTTTACTTGAGCACACACATTTTTAAAACGTCTCTGACTTGGAGCCTCTGCTTTTAATCTCTCCGTGTGCCCCGTGCATCCATCCTGGATCTCTGCTGGATGGAGTGCCAGGGAGAGCTGTGGCACTGCTGCTCCCTCACTGCTGGGGGAAAACTGCTCAGAAGAGGCAGCAGGCTGAGGGGAGCAGGGAAAGGTGGGAATGGAGAATAGAGATCAGAGCAAGGTAGGGAATGGAGAATGGAGGGGGACAGAGCAAGGTGGGAATGGAGAGGACAGAGCAAGGTGGGGAATGGAGAATCGAAGGGACAGAGCAAGGTGGGGAATGGAGAGGACAGAGCAAGGTGGGGAATGGAGAGGACAGAGCAAGGTGGGGAATGGAGGGGACAGAGCAAGGTGGGGAATGGAGAATGGAAGGGAGCAGGGCAAGGTGGGGAATGGAGAATGGAGGGGGACAGGCCAAGGTGGGGAATGGAGAATGGAAGGGGACAGAGCAAGGTGGGGAATGGAGRGGACAGAGCAAGGTGGGGAATGGAGAATGGAGGGGACAGGGCAAGGTGGGGAACTGAGGGGACAGAGCAAGGTGGGAGTGGAGAATAGAGGGAGATCAGAGCAAGGTGGGGAATGGAGAATGGAAGGGGACAGAGCAAGGTGGGGAATGGAGGGGAGCAGGCCAAGGTGGAGAATGGAGGGGACGGAGCCAGGTGGGGAATGGAGGGGAGCAGGCCAAGGTGGAGAATGGAGGGGGACAGAACCAGGTGGGGAATGGAGAATGGAAGGGAGCAGGGCAAGGTGGGGAATGGAGGGGACAGGCCAAGGTGGGGAATGGAGGGGAGCAGCAGGACTTCCTTCCCTCAGGGACAGCAGGATTTCCCTCAGGACTGGAAAAGGAGCAGGAGTGTCCCAGGGGCTCCAGCAGGGGTTACCCAAAGGAGCTGGATCCACATTTCTCCCTTCCCCAGCAGCCTGGCACACTCCTGTGGGAATGTGCCCTGCTCTGCAGCCCAGGGCTCAATCCTGCTGTCCCTGCTCTCCCTCACACCCCTCCTGTCCCCAGGGCTGTTCTGTGTCCCTGCAAGGCTCGGGGATGCTGAACCCCAGTTTCATTTCACACCCCAGTTGCCCTCCAGTGCAGCCTGGCCGAGCAACACCAATTTGAATTTATCCTGAGAGCAGGACTGTAAGAGTTTTAATAAAATCCAAACAGAAACTCTTTATCCACTAATAGTTTCAGCTAAAAATAGGCAACAAATTTCTCTGCTGAGATTTACTCTTTATGTACTTGGGCATATGCTTGTGGGCTTGAGCTGGTTTCCCTTTCTTTATCCACTGTTTGGGAATTTATTTTGCTCRATACTTGTTCCATTAGTTGCAGTTACAATTGCCAGAGTCACTCTTCTTTTGCTTTTTTATTCTTGCTTTAGAGTTTCTTTCCTTCTCTTTACTTCCAGCAGTCTGGAAGGGGGTGCCACTCGTGCAGTCRTCCTGAATTCCTGAGCTTGGATTGCACATCCCTGGATACAGGATGCCATCATTCTTCCCACAGCTGATGGAAAAGCAGGAACATCTTCCAAAGCAGCTGAGCTGGCCRAAGCAGAGGCAGAGAGAAGTGAGTTCCTTCCCTCAGCAGCAGATCCTTCCCAGCACTTTCCCTTTCTCTTTAGAAAGGGGCCATCACTTACTCCACACTACTTCATAAATTCTGCAATTTCCAGTTTACAAATTTGTTAGTGGATTTTTCAGCCTCCCCTGCAGCACAGCGCTGGGGGGTTGATTTGTGCTGTCTCTGTTCACAGTTTCTGGGAATCCCCTCTTGCCTCTTTATCAATAACCAACCTGCTTTTCCAGGCAGGTTTGCAATTTGTCTTTGCTGTCGTAGATGGGTTTCACACAAGGGGTTTTATGTCTCRGCGATTTCCCCATCACCTCTGCAATCATTCCCCCTCCTGTCGCGGTCCCACTGCCAGAGGAGGAAATGCAGTTTGGAATATCCTGTGTGTGCCAGGGAGGGATGAGCAGCCCAGCTCTGGAGCTGCCCCTGCCAGGCTCCTGCATCCCCAGGGACTCTCTGAATCTCGAGGTTATTCCTTAAACAAATCCCAGGAGCTCTGAGGCCTGCTGAGAGCAGGCACCGTGCCAGCCACACCGGGGGCTGTGAGGGTCACCACGGGACAGTTCTCAGCACAACAGCACCGAAGTCGCTGGAGCTCCCCGAGCGCCCCTAAACCTCACAGCCCATCGCAGCGCGGCCATCTGGAGCCAGGGGCTGCAAACYGAGCACTTCCATTCGCAGCTCATAAATCTGGGACTGCTTAGGGAAGCCGAGAGGCACCGGAGGTCACAGCACTTGTGTGACGGCAATAAAAATAATGGCAATGCACAAACAGGACATTTTCACCCAGACCTCTAACGTTCTTCCCCAGGACGTGAAATGACACATTGACAGGAGGAGAAGACAAAACAGAACAATCTTAAATGCTGGAGGAGTGCATGCAATCCAGTCCTGCGAGTCCGAGGGCTAAATAAAAGTGTGTGCTGTCTAATCTGAGAGATTCTCACTTGTCTCTGGCACTCCAAAGGTCTCCTTGTTGCTCCACGGGACAGGGAGCATCCGTCTGCCCCTCTCCCCCTCTGACCGCGGGCTCTCTGCTCAGTGCCTCATCAGGAGAGTTTGGTATTTATTTATTTATTTATTTATTTATTTATTTATTTATTTATTTATTTATTTGTTGCTCGAATAAAGGTTCCATCCTGAGAAAACGTCCTGCTGGAAGTCGCATCCCTCGCACGCATTTCTGCATTTCCAAGCGGGAGAAGAAAGAAACCTGCCAAGCCCCGGACTGCCCGCCCCTCCTGCCCACGGTGCGCGCCGCCCAATTAGCGCTAATTAACACCTCCAGCAGCGGGAGCCGAGCGCGGCCAGCCCCGTCCGGGCTCGGGAGAGGGGAAACGCCATGCCAGGAGGGGAGGGAGGGCACAGGGATGGATGGCGCACAGGGATGGGCCACAGGGATAGGATGGCACAGGGGTGGGATTTGGGGCACAGGGATAGATGGGCACAGGGATGGATGGGCACAGGGATGGGCACAGGGATAGATGGGCACAGGGATGGGCACAGGGGTGGATGGGCACAGGGATGGGTGTGAGCACAGGGATAGATGGGCACAGGGATGGGCACAGGGATAAATGGGCACAGGGGTGGATGTGGGCACAGGGATGGATGTGGGCACAGGGGTGGATGTGGGCACAGGGATGGATGGGTACAGGGATGGATGGGCACAGAGGTGGATGGGCACAGGGATGGGCACAGGGATGGATGTGGGCACAGGGATGGGCACAGGGATGAATGGGCACAGGGGTGGATGTGGGCACAGGGATGGATGGCACAGGGATGGATGGCACAGGGATGGATGGGCACAGGGATGGGCACAGGGATGGATGGCACAGGGATGGATGGCACAGGGATAGATGGGCACAGGGGTGGATGTGGGCACAGGGACAGATGGGTACAGGGATGGATGGGCACAGAGGTGGATGGGCACAGGGATGGGCACAGGGATGGATGTGGGCACAGGGATGGGCACAGGGATGGATGGGCACAGGGATGGATGGCACAGGG
>NDFG01000066.1:314542-335238 GCA_002167245.1 Sporophila hypoxantha | reverse complement strand
GGGGCCCTTGTGGCTCTGCACAGCTCCTGCCAGGAGGGCACAGCCGGGGGGTCGGGCTCTGCTCCAGGGAACAGGGACAGGAGCAGAGGGAGCGGCCTCAGGGGAGCCTCAGGGGGGACATTGGGAGGAATTTCCCCATGGAAAGGGGGGTCAGGCACTGGAAGTGCCCAGGGAGGTTTGGAGTGCCCATTCCTGAGGGTTTTCCCAGCCCTGTGGATGTGACACTTGGGGACGTGGGGCACGGGTGGCCCTGGCAGTGCTGGGGGTGGTTGGACTCGATGGGCTCAGAGGGATTTTCTATCCTGAAGGATTCTGTCACTCCAGGTCTGCTCTTAGCTCCATTTCCCCTCTTTATGGAAGGAGCTCCTGGCTGGGGGCAGCTCCTTCAGTCCCAGTTTTAACCCTTCCCCTGCCAGCAGTTCCAGCACCAGCCAGCTCTGACTCCATTGATCGTTCCAACCTGGGCAGGAGGCACCAGGGCAGGGCTGGGCATGGGGAGGGCACAGTGCCTGCAGGAGGGTGAGGCTGTGCCCCACAGGGCATGGGGAGGGTGAGGCTGTGCCCACAGTGCCTGCAGAAGGGTGAGGCTGTGCCCCACAGGGCATGGGGAGGGTGAGGCTGTGCCCCATGKTGGGCATGRAGGAGGCTCAGGGCCTGCAGGARGGTGAGGCTGTGCCCCACAGGGCCACACACATGAGGGAGAAGCTTTTATGGAAATCCTCCCAAACCCCAGCAAAGGGATAAGGAAACCACAGTTTAAATTTGCTTTCAGCTTCATTCCTCCCCACATCCGACATAGCTCCTGCTGACACCAGTCCTGTCCCTGAGCTGAGTACATCCCAGGGTTCCCCAGGTTTTAAATGTGTAATTCTGTTTCATCCAGCCCTTGCTTTAAGGGTGATCTCCTCAGCCCTCAGCGCAGGCAGGGAGGTCTCTAAGCAGACAGGAACATTGTCAGAGTGCAAGCCTCAGGCTGTGACCTTGGCTGCACCAAGCCAGGAGAGGCTGTGAATTGGGTCTGGTGCTAAACACTTCCCATCACTCCTCCCCACACGCCAGGACCCAAGATTAACACTGACAGGAGATCAGCTGCTCTGAGATAACTTAATGCAGGCTGGAAGGCTACCAGGGTCGGAAAGCAAACCAAAATACAGCCCATAATTCTGAGGGGAAGTGGGGATTTGTCACGAGGCACTGAAAAACAGCCTGGTGCTGGAATGAGTAAGGCTGTGTGGAGAAGGGCTGTCACCTCCTGATGGGTGCCCTTCGTCCCCTCGTCCTTCCAGCAGAGCTCAGGGAACATTCCAGTGTCACCCTGCAGGCAGAGCACAGACAGAGCTCCCAGGGCTCCCCTCAGCCTCAGACCATGCCAAGCACCCCAAAACAAAAACAAGTGTGGGAAGCAAAGGCTCAGGCTTTGCAGGAGGGTCCCCCAGCAGGGGCAGGTGATTCCCTGCCCCAGATGAATTCTGTGCTGTGTTTAGGGGATGGTTTCAGTGTGGGTGATGCTGTGCAAACACTGAACAAGAGAAATCTCTTGTTCAGAAAGGATCAAGGGTGCCAAGCCCACATTTCAGGGTGAAAGTTGTTTAAGCAGCTGCTGTTTCTGGAAACACAAACAGGTTGGTGCTGCTGTGTCACTGTTTTCACAACACCAGGGCTGTTCTCCAGCACCTGGTGCCTCCAATAACCCCATGGGATGAACTGTGGGTCACTGGGTGTTGGATATTGAAGGGTGGAAGGTGCACTGGGGACACTGAACGAGGCTCTGTGCCCTCTGGATGCTCCTGCATCCCCCAGGACAATGATGGCAAAGCTCAGTTATGAACCACGGGCACCTGGGCAGTGCAGCAGGACACAGGCTGCTCTCCAGGTCAGCAGGGAAAGTTTTGAAATGAGAACAATATCCCCTTGTTATTAACAAAAGGAGGAGGGAAGCAAAGCATTTCAGCAATAAAAAAAATCAGCCTCTGGTTTATTTAAAAAAATACTAAAACAATGAGCTGCAAATGGGGAATCCAGAAAACTCCTTTGATAAATGTCAGTACTTTTAAATTAGGACAAAGGAATTTTAAAAATGGAGGCTTATGTTTAATTCACTTGAAAGCAAATTAAAGGGTTCGGCTTATGGATGAAAGAGAAAATTAGGTTATTTTTTTCCCTGAGAGTTGCCAAGGCTACTGCAGCCCAGAGAAAGCCACCCAGCTTGGCGAGCTGCTGTTGACAGGGCTGTTTGCACATCTCAAGTGGTTTAGGAGAAGTGGTTCCATCCCAGGAGCTGGAGCTGGACCAGACACGGTGTCACACCCCGGCAGGGACAGCATGTTGGGTCTGTCTAACCCAGGGATCTGTCCCAAACCAGTCCTTCCTCCTCCTCACTTCACAGGGCTGATGAGCAGGAAGCCTCCAGCAGTGCCTTGTTTGGTTTTTCAGAGGCTCAGGTGCTTTAAAGCACATCCTGCACCTGGGCATGGTGCCTCCAGCATTTCCCTGTGACCAGAAATGCTGCCCCAGCCCCCGTGTGCCCATGGCCAGTTCGTCCTGCCAGGCTCACTGGGAATTCCATCCTGYAGAGAAAGGGTTTAGGGAGGGCCCTTTGCAAGGAAACTTTACTTGCAGGTTTGTGGCTTCAGGTTCTGAGCTATTTCATTCTGTTTCTGCTCATTCTTGAGGTCTTCTGTGAGATACTCAGCTCCTGCTACACTTCATGGAGGTTTTTCATTGGAACTTAATTTCCATCTTGGGAGCCAGAATTGTTATGGCAAATCTGAAACAAATCAGTTGTTCAAGGCCAGGTTGGCCAGGGCTGGGAGCACTCTGGGGCACTGGAAGGTGTCGGGGTGGAACAGGATGGGCTTTAAGGGCCCTGCCACCCTAAACCATTCCATGAATCTGCAATTCTCATTTCTCAGCATATTTTCTTTCTCAGTGCACCTTGCTTTTTCCTCAGTGGTTCATATTCCAGAAAGCCAAGTTGTCACATCGATTTTTTTCTGAGGGATCTTTCGTACAGACACCAAGGCAAGCACACAGCTGGGTATCAGCCATGGTTCTTCCTTCATTTCGGGGCAGTGTCTGTCCAGCTCCCTTGTTTCCTTTTGAGGGGTCCCCTGAATGAATATACAAAGAGTACAGGGAGATTGGGGTCATTACATCACTCCAATTCCCTTTTCCCTTTGGAAACATCAAAATTATTGCAAGCCATGGCAAGTCAAACCTGCTTGGCAATGAGTTTACACACCCTACAGGTGCTGAGACCCTCCAGGGTCCTTGGGAGAATGAAGGTATTCCTGAAAAGGTCTCACAGCAGCTGCAGTTACTGGGGTTTGCTATGGTTTGATCCTAAATGCTAACAAGCAACTCTCCTACTCTCCTGCCAGTCCAGTTTCAGTCCACTTCAGGCTGAAGTGTTCCAGAAGTTCAGCAATGAGAGGGTCCCATAAGAACACAGCTGCAAGCAATAAAGAGGAGCAAGAGGAAAAGTTCCTGAACACAACCCCCCAGGTTTCAGTTCACAGCTCCTGCACTCCCCAGACAGCTGAAGGCCAGAGCCAGGAGCCTCCTCCTGCCCTCCTTCAATCAGGACCAACCCCATGACCAGAGAGGGGCTGCAGATCAGGCGGGCTTGGAAGCCTCCTGGCGCAGCATGGGGATGGCAGGTCCCAGGAGCAGGGGATGCAGGTCCCAAGGCGATGCAGGTCCCAGGAGCAGGGGAGCACATCCCTGCAGGGGATGGCAGGTCCCAGAGGGGATTGCATGTGTCCCAGGAGCAGAAGGATGCAGGTCCAGGAGCAGGGATGCAGTCCCAGAGGGGATGCATCAGGTCCATGGAGGCAGGGGATGCAGGTCCCAGAGGGGATGCAGGTCAGGAGCAGGAGGATGCATGGTCCCAGGTAGCAGGAGGGATGCAGGTTCCAGGAGGGATGCAGGTCCCGACAGTGAGTCCAGAGGGGGATGCAGGTCCCAGAGGATGCAGGTCCAGGAGCGGGGATTGCAGTCCTAGAGGCGATGCAGGTCCCAGGAGCAGGGGATGCGGGGTCCTTAGCAGGGGATGCAGGTCCAGAGGGGATGCAGGTCCCAGGAGGCCTAGGGGATGCAGGTCCCAGAGGGATGCAGTCCCAGGAGCAGAGGATGCACGGTCCTAGAGGGGGATGCAGGTTCCAGGAGCAGGGAAGATGGGCAGGTCCCAGGAGCAGGAGGGATGCAGGTTCCAGAGGGGATGCAGGTCCCAGTGTAGCAGGGGATGCAGGTCCAAGTAGGGATTGCAGGTCCAGGAGCAGGGGATGCGGTCCCAGAGGGGCGTCAGTGTGGAGCAGGTCCCAGGGGCATGAGTCAGGGCATGCAGGTCCCAGAGGCGATGTAGGTCCCAGGGAGCAGGTGTCAGAGTCCCAGAGATTGCAGGTCAGGAGGGGGATGCAGGTCCAGTAGGAGGCAGGATCGGGCGGAGCAGGTCCCAGGAGCAGGGCACAGGGGATGCAGGTCCCAGGAGGCAGGGGATGCAGGTCCCCAGGAGCCAGGGGATGCAGGTCCCAGAGGGGATGCAGGTCCCAGGAGCAGGGGATGCACATCCCTGCAGGGGGATGCAGGTCCCAGGAGCAGGGGATGCAGGTCCCAGCAGGTTCTCCAGCTCAGGAGAGGGTAGCTGCTCTCAGCAGTGACCTCCCCACCCATGGGAAGGGCCCTGCAGCTCTCCTGCCTTGCTCCCACTGCTGCTTTGGGACTTGGAGGCCATCTCTGGCCATGGGACTGTGCATGGCAGGGTCCTGCACAGCAAACCTGACTGTAGAACACCCTCCAAAGCTGTCCTTGGTTTCCAGTGGGACCAGTTTCACTCTCACAAGTGCATTTCTTTTAATCAGCATATTTTCTGTGCTTTCTCTGCCCAGTGATTTCTCCACGGACCTTCCCAAACAATCCTTTCTTTCACTGCCTTTGCTAAATCTGTTGTCTGGAGCTCTGGGGAGCAGCTTTTYGGGATAGGTCTAACAGGAGCAACAATGGGATGTTTTTCCAGCTGACTGATCAATACCTTGACTCATTTGCACAGAAAGGGAGCAGGTGACTTTTGGGGGGGTGGAAGGAGTGGCTTTACTTCCCTCTACTCATGAGATAAATGGCTTTTACTTCACTCATGGAAGGAGTGCCTTTACTTCACTCATGRAAGGAGTGCCTTTACTTCCCCCTACTCATGGAATAAATGGCTTTACTTCCCCCACTCATGGAATAAATGGCTTTACTTCACTCATGGAAGGAGTGCCTTTACTTCCCCCCACTCATGGAAGGAGTGCCTTTACTTCCCCCCACTCATGGAATAAATGGCTTTACTTCCCCCCACTCATGGAATAAATGGCTTTACTTCCCCCACTCACCCCAGCACCCACCCAGCGAGGAGGGGAGAGCCAGCTCTGATTAATGGGGCTGCAGGGAACAATGGTTCCTCTCTCCCCACAGGAGCTGTAGGATCTTTTCTGGGCAGCTTTTCCCAGTGCAGCTCTTGTCTGTCCTGGTTGTCCCACGAGTAATTACAGAGGGCAGGAAATGCCTTCCTGGTGGGATGGCCAGTGGGGGTTGTCTGTGCCTGCACTTTCCACATCCCCAAACCCCCCATTTTTTAATTTCCTCTTCATACTTGGGAAGAAATGGCGCTTTCATTGCACTGAATCCTTGGCAGCTTCCCTTTGTCCAGGGGGGAGGACCAAGCCTCAGCCCAAGGGGTGACACCAAGGCAGCCTCCACTYTGCTCCTCTGGCTGTAGCTGTAAGGATGCAGGAATTTCATTGACCAAAAGGATGGATTTCCTGCTGCTCACAYCTCAAAGAGGGACCAGGCAGAGCCAGGGAAAGCAAGTCCTCACATGGCAGCTCTCTCGTGTGAGGTGGGACTGAGCTAAACCCATCTCTTTGATGGGATGGGGCTCAGGGCACCTCCTTTGGTCCAAGAGCACCAGAATTCCTCATTCCTGAGGGAGGCAAAGACATTTTCCTATGAATTTTTTTTTAATTTGTTAAAAATCTCACTAAAACTCACATATGTTCCAGTGATTTTTTTTCCCCTGGACAAACAGCCACTTCAAAAAAGAACACTGAAAAAGAATCTGCAAAATAATTAAAAATAATAATAAGCAGAAAAATCTGTTCATTTCCCCAGTTTCCCAGCTGATGTTTCAACTGCAGCTCAGTGCAATTTCAGCTTGAAATTTGCTTAAACATAATCATACTGTTCTTAAAGAAATCAAAAAAGCAGCTTCAGAGCAATGTTTTTTACTCCAAATGAGGTTTTATTAACACTCTCTCTTTCCCCACTGAGTAGCTCAGGAAATGCTCATTTTGGGTGTGAAATACACTTGCTAGAGACATTCATGTATTTACAACTTTTCAGTCCTGGCAGAGGACTAGGAAACCTGTTAAATGGATAGAGTCAGGCTGGAACATGGTAGAAGCTTTCAAAAGGAGAGGAAGGCCAGGGAGGAAGGCCAAGGATCACACTTTCCTTTTGATTTGCCAAGTGGGAAGGAAAAAAAGGAAAAAGGAAAATAAAAAGTACTTTCTTGACTTTTTCTGTTTGATATATAACACCTACAAATGGCTGTATGAGTTATTTCCCTTCTCTGTTTTACTCCTGAAAAATAAAAGTGTGCAGTTCCTTTGCAGGAAGGATTAATGAGGTGATGCCACGAGGAAATGCAAGTTAAGAACCCTGAACAGCTCCAGCGGAAAAAAAAAAACTTCCCAGAGCATTTAAATACCTGTTCAGTGAAAAGATCTGAGCCAGCAGTGGGAAAAAGCTCTCTCTGCAAATATCCTAAAGCACTGCCTGGGGGAAAAGTGTCCTGGTCATCCCCTGAATCACCCAGGGGAGGGAAGGGAAGGGAAGGGAAGGGAAGGGAAGGAGAAGGGAAGGGAAGGGAAGGGGGAAGGGAAGGGAAGGGAAGGGAAGGGAAGGGAAGGGGAAGGGAAGGGAAGGGAAGGGAAGGGAAGGGAAGGGAAGGGAAGGGAAGGGAAGGGAAGGGAAGGGAAGGAAGGGAAGGGAAGGGAAGGAAGGGAAAGGGAAGGGAAGGGAAGGAAGGGGGAAGGGAAGGGAAGGGAAGGGAAGGGAAGGGAAGGGAAGGGAAGGGAAGGGAAGGGAAGGGAAGCTGTGTAGGAGCAGGGGGTGGCTGAGCACAGCACACTGGCTCAGGAATGAGGCTGTCCCTGCTCCATTACTGGTCAGTTCATTACTGGGGAACCTGAAGATGTCACTTCATGTTTTGTGTCTCAGGTACTCCATGCATGAAATGGAGGTAGTGGGAAATGATGCTCACTCATCATCACAAAGATTAAGGAGCCAGGCTCTGCTCCCTAATCCAGGGTCACTTGCTGGGCCCTGGGGATCAGAGCTGGGGGAAGAAGCAGGGAAATGTGGGGAGGGACCAGTGCACCAGGGTGAAGGAGGTGTGGGGAGCTGGATGGGAAGTCATGGAAGCACATCACCCGAATTTACAGAGGGTTTTGGAGGAGAACTGGGAGGTCATCATGTGCCAGGGGATTTTGGAAGGTGCCGCGGCCGGGAGGGGGGCACGACGTGGCCCAAGTGTTCAGGGCAGTGTCACTGCCAACAACAGTCGGGAGCAGGACACATCTCCAAGGCGATGAGGCCGGTGCTTCCACCTGAACGGGAGGGCTGGGAGGAGGGGAGAGACCCCGGGACCCTCCAGGAGGGCAGCGGGGAGGCTGAAGGCAGCCCGGGGCTTGCACGGTGGAGGGGCCATGCCCAAGGCACGGGTGCAGGAGATGAGCGAGAGAACCCCCGCCCGGGGCCGGGATGCGGGGCCGGACAGGAGGGGCAGGAGGAGGAGGAGGAGGAGGAGGAGGAGGAGGAGGAGGAGGAGGAGTGGGGGCCGGGCCCCAAGCCCCTCCCCAGGGCCGCGGCGGGCGGGGGCGGCCCGGGGAAGGCGGCGAGGCTGCCCCGGTGCTCGGGCACGGGGAGCTGCGCCCGCCGCGAGTTCCGTGCTGAGACAGGAGGAGAAAACAAAACAGAAAAACACACCACAAGGGGAAAAAAAAAACCCAAACAAAAACAAAGGAAAAATCATAATAAGAAGAAAAGACAATTAACTAATCCACACGCATAGCATCGGTGTGGCCGTCCCGGGAGCGGCCCCTCGGCGGAGCATGGCGCGGGGGGCGGCGGGCAGCCCGCGGGGCCCGGCGCGGCTGCGGGCATGACCCGGGCCCGGAGCGGGGCCGGGGCCGGGGCAGCGCTCGGGCCGGGGGGGCCGGGCCGGGCCGCGGGGCCGCCCCCCTCCCTCCGCCCTGCCCAGCCCTCCGCGCATCCTCCGGCACCGCCGAGCCGCGCCGAGCCGCGCCGGGCCGGGCCGGGGGTCCGAGCCGAGCCCAGCGGGACGATGAGGGGCATCCTCTGCTTCTGCGCCCTGATCCTCCTGGGTGAGTAGCGCGGCGCGGGCGAGCGGGGCATAACTTTCTGCCGGGCTCGCTTGGGGGGCATTGCGGGCGCCCCCGGGCAGGGGGGCTCCGCTCCCCAGCGCTCCGGGAGCGGCGATGAGCYCGGCTGGCACCACCGAGGCCGGGCTGGACGCGCTTGGAGCCTCCCGGGCTCGTGGAAGGTGTCGCTGTCCGAGGCAGGGGGGTCGGAACGAGATGCTCGGGAAGGTCCTTTCCAGCCCGAACCATTCCGCGACTCCGTGCTCATCCATCGGCTTTCTGGTGCCCCCTCTGCTCTGGAGCCGAGCTGGGCTCGCTGCTGTGCTTTCGGATGGTCCTGCTGCCGCGGAGATGCCCAGATGTGCCCCGCGCATTCAGCACTTCTCGGGCACAGGGCTCGGAGGGGCTGTGCTGGGAGGGGGAGGCAGGTCCTGCACGGCCGGGAATGCCCCGGTGTGCCAGGGTTTGGGGCAGTGTTGCGGGGTGGCAGCCCCAGCTCTGTCACCGCTCTGTCACCGCTCTGTCACAGCCCGACCGAGCTGCCGGGCTGCGCTCGGGGGTCCGTGCTGCGATTCCCTCACACCCCCCGAACTCAGCTGTGCTCAGCGCTTTGTTCTTGCACCGAGAGCAGGGAGTGAGCGCCCCAGATGTTCCCCCCCATCCCTCGTCCCCCGGCGTGGCGGGGAGCCGCTGTCCCCGAGTGCGCGGGGATGTGGCTGCAGCTCCCGTGCTTTGAGCATCCCGCTCGCATCCTCCCTCCCTCCGCTCAGCCCGGAGCGGCCGCGTCTCCTGCGCGATTCCCGGGGCTCCCGCGGCCCTGGAGGAAGGGAACGGGGGTGAAGGGGCTGCAGCCCCCGGCAGCGGCTGGGGATGCCCGGGTGCCACGGCGGCTCCTCCCCTTGGGGCATTCTGTCCCCTCCCTGTGCTCCGTTGAGGCACCAAAGCCAACACCGAGTCTGTGCTTAAATAGACCAGGAAGGGCTGTGGGGAGGCTGGGAACAGGATGTGCCCGTTCTCTTCGGGTGCCACTGCAGGAGGAAAAGGTCTTGGAGCCCCGCTCCTGGGCAGGACCGAGCCCCTGGCGGGACCGAGCTCCGAGCAGGACCGAGCCCCTGGCAGGACCGAGCCCCTGGCGGGACCGAGCTCCGAGCAGGACCGAGCCCCTGGCAGGACCGAGCCCCTGGCAGGACCGAGCTCCGGGCAGGACCGAGCTCCGGGCAGGACCGAGCTCCTGGGCAGGACCGAGCTCCTGGGCAGGACTGAGCTCCTGGGCAGGACTGAGCTCCTGGGGTGAACCGAGCTCCGGACAGGGCCGAGCTCCTGGGCAGGACCGAGCCCCTGGCAGGACCGAGCGGGTTCGCCCGCGGTGGGGAGGCTCTCCCGGAGCTCCAGGTGACTCCCCGTGCCGGCTCTCCCTGTCACTAGATGTCAGCAGCAGCAACCCTTTCAGGTCCCAAAGGTGAGGATGAGGGCAAATCCGACCCGCCAGGAGGGCCCGGCCGTGTTCAGCCAGGGCCCGCTTTGCTCCGGGGCTGGGAGTGCCCGGGGGCGCGGCACGGCACGGCACGGCACGGCCGGGATGGCCGCTCCTCCATCCCGGGGCAGAGGCTGTGCCCGGGCTGGGTGGGCTCAGCCTCCCCCAGGGCTGCAGCTTTTCCCTGAGGCTCTCGGGGCTCGGGTGCGAGTCCCAGTCTCGGCAGGATCCGTTTTCCAAGCGGCTCGGATTGGCTGCCTCATTGGTTGACTGCCCGATTGACTGGCTGGTGGGCTGATCGATTTCTCCAGAGAAAGTGGGCTTAGAGAAAAGAGCAAATGGCCAGTCCCATTGTCGGCAGTGCCGTTGGGAATAGGGGACAGGTGTCAGGGATACACTTGTCACCTCTGCTCCAAGCCAGAGCAAAGCCATCAGCTGCTGTTCACCCTTTGCCCTTCTGGTCCTGGGGGACCTTTTACCCCTGGACTGGCGTTTGACCCCTGCAGGCACAGCACCACCCCGGCAGATGCTCCTGGACACCCTCAGCCTTTTCCCTAGGTATTTTTGGGATGTTTGTGTTGTGGATGGACATGGAGACGTGSCTGGGATCCCCTGTAGGGATCCAGGGTGCAGGGCTGGAGAGGGCAGGCATGAGCCTGGCAATTCCCAGCTTCATCCCAGTGGGCAGCAGTGCGAGCTCCTCACTTTTGGTGCATGACCCTGGCTGCAGAAGGCAGTTCTTGGTGAGATTAGGGCTCTCCTGATGGCAGTGTCACCATGAGCCAGCCTGGATGGATGTCCTGGTTCAGAGCAAATTTGGGAGAGAGTCCCCAAAGGGCTCTGGTAGGAAAACAATTCAATCGGCCCCTCCCCCCAACTGGTCCGGGAGAAAATACTTCCTTGGAGAAAAGAGAAAAAAGCTGTTTATTAAACAATAGAACTTAAACAATATTAAACAATAAAACCCCTTGCCGCTCTAAAAGAGATGACAAACTGAGAAAACCCCGTCCCCAGGCTGCAGCCCGGCTCACTCAGTCTCTGATCAGGCTCTCCTGGTGCTGGAATTTGTCGCAGGCCAGGCCAGGCCCGGCCCGGTGGCCACAGGTGCGAGCTGCCGGTGCTCCCCTGGCTGTTCAGTCCAGAGCAGGTTCCAAGAGGTCCAAAGAAAAGGGAAAAAAACACAGTCCAGGGACCTTCTTTGCCTCAGCCAGCTAAAAACTAACTAAAAGCAAAAGGAGAGCTCTGTCCCRCTGTCTGTCCGTCTGCAGACAACACAGTCCAGGGAGAGGAGTGCGGGGGGGAGTGAGTGYGGTGTCTGAAAACAAACGGCACACTTCTTCTCTCCCCCCTTCACTCTGCAACAAGTCTTAAAGGTGCAGAACTTATTATTATTCAGCATAAGCAAATGAGACTATATGGGGATAAATGCATCATATAGTCAACCCAGGACAATGGAGATCCCAGCTTCCTGCTGGCACAAGCACACAGGGTGGCCCGGAGCAGGCAGCGTGCAGAACTGAACAGCGTTTTTATTTTGCTCAGCTGCTTTTGAGCCAGATCAGCTCCCTGAGCTGTCCCCCAGCAGCCACACTGATGGCAGTGCGAGGACAGAGCAGGAGCACAGTGCCACCCCTGAGGACAAGGGAGAGGGCTTGGGGGAAGCTCGTGGCTGCTGTAGTGTCCGCTGATATTTACCTGAACAGAAATCCCACTCACAGGGCTGTACTGAGGCTTTCAGGAAGACTTCATGGAAAATCAGGGCTCCAGGAAGCACTGATAGAATTACATATAAAAAGTGTAATTAATTTGACAAGGACACAGGGCTACACCTGTGAGCAGCCTGAGCAGCACAGCACCTGAGCAGCACAGATCCCCTCAAACACTTGCAGGGTTCCTGGCCTGGGTTTGCCATGGGCTCCTCACAGATCCCATCAAACACTTGCAGGGTTCCTGGCCTGGGTTTGGCACAGGATCTGCACAGATCCCATCAAACACTTGCAGGGTTCCTGCGTTTGGCACAGGCTCTGCACAGATCCCATCAAACACTTGCAGGGTTCCTACCGTGGGTTTGGTACAGGCTCCTCACAGATCCCATCAAACATGGGATAGTCTGCCCAATTTTCACCTCGTTTGGAACTCAGATTCCGGGCAAAAAGCAGAAAAAAAATCTCTTGAAAACTGCATCTGTGTGTGTGAGAGAGGGAAACTCTCCTTAAATGAGTGGCTTTGTCAGTTCTGACGAGAGCAATCCATTATTTGCATCAACAGGAATGTGATATTTATGTCCGTGTTGGGGCAGAGGAGAAATAAAACTTCTCCCTCAGCAGGCTGCCCACTAATGCTGTGCAGATTCCTCTGCAAGGACCTTACCACACCCARAAAATATTTTTTCCAGAGCTCTGGAGCCTTAAATAGTAATTATTGCTGGGTAAAAATTAGTACTACTTAAGGCTAATAATTAGTATGAATTACTGTGAATAGCATTTTATTTTGCTTTTGGAGGCAGAAATGTCTTCCCTGCTCTCCTAGCAATTTTCACAGATGATTTCTATTGTGCCTGAAATTCCCTTCATCATTTTCACACAAGACTTGTTCATTTTTATAACTTTCCACTTGGTCATTTGAAAACATGACTTCTAATGTCTCTAAAGTTTGCCACCTTTTGATAAAAATACCCTGCTACCAAGATATTCATGATTTCTTTTTCCCTCTAGTGGACTTTATATTCCTTTTGCCTTCCCTAAAAAATATATAAATGACCTCTTTCTTCTCAACCCAAAAGTGAGAGAGGACAAATTGAAAGGTAGTTCTCCTGCTAGAAATTTTTTTTTCAGAAGAACACATTTCACTGAAAAAATAAAAAGGAACAAAACTATGGCAAGCTTGTTCCTGTCAATCTTCAGTTCAGAACAGCTCCCTTGTTTCAAAAGCCTCTGTCAGAACCCCCTGTGGTACCAGTGGAACAGAGCCCCTCCTGGCAGGGCCTGGGCTGAGCGGGGAGGGCCGGCAGAGCTCACCCACCTGCAGTCCCTGCTCCCCTCTTGGTCCATCCCTGCTGGGCTCTGCACTCCTGGGAAAGCAGCATGGAACCAGGGATGGGTGAGAGGGGGAGCCTGAGGAGCTGGACAGGGGCTGGAACCAGGGATGGGTGAGAGGGGGAGCCTGAGGAGATGGTGGGAGCTGGAACCAGGGATGGGTGAGAGGGGGAGCCTGAGGAGATGGTGGGAGCCCCAACCAGGGATGGGTGAGAGGGGGAACCTGAGGTGATGGGCAGGAGCTGGAACCAGGGATGGTGATTCCTCCTGCAGGTGGACAGGGAGGAGAGCCCAGCCTGTGTGTCTGGGCAGGACAAGGACCCAGGGCTGCCTCCCACAGGGCAAGGAGGGTTTCCAGAGGGGAAGCCACCATCCATCCTGGGTAAGGAGAAGCTGGGAGTTCCACAAGGAAGGAAAATGAGTCTGCAGGAAGGTCACATCACATTTAAATCACCCGTGAGTCATCCAGGACCTGGTGCTGGTACCAGGTGATGCCACAGCTGGCTCTGGCTGAGCTGCAGTGAGCTTGGTGGGCGCTGAGAGAGGTTGTGGTCCTCGTGGACATTGCCAGGCATCTCCTGCATCTCACCAGAGAGTGGTGGAGGCCCCACCTCTGGAAGCATCCAGGCTGAGGCTAGATGGGGCTGTGAGCAACCTGCTCTAGTGGAAGATGTCTCTGCTCTTGAAAAATTCCTTCCAACTCCAACCAGTCTGTGACTGGGGTTTTTGATTAAATGACCTTTCAAAGTCCCTTCCAACCCAAACTGCTCTGTGTCTCTGTGGTGAGCTGGTGCCCCAGCTGCAGATSTCCTTGGGGCCCTTCAGTCCCCCAGCAATGGCACATCTGTCCCTGCCCTGGGGGGACAGAGATCCTTGCTCACCCCACATCTGTGCTGTCCCCAGAGCCTGCCCATGCCCTGTGCTCTGCCCCCTGGCAGGAGCTGCTGGGGCTCTGGGTTTGGCTGCCTGCAGYAGGAGCTGGAAGGGATGGATGACCCCAGAGACACAGAACAAACCCCACTGTCCCCTGCCCCAGAGTCCTCATGGGGAAAAGCTCTTCCCTGTGTCCTGTTGTGTTAGATGAATATTCTCCAGCTCAGAACTGCTCTGGCCATGTCCTGTCACTCTCAAGTCTCACCTCCCTTCATGTGAATCCATCTCCTTCCTGCAAGGCGTCCCCGCCAAGCTCGGGGGCCCTTGTGGCTCTGCACAGCTCCTGCCAGGAGGGCACAGCCGGGGGGTCGGGCTCTGCTCCAGGGAACAGGGACAGGAGCAGAGGGAGCGGCCTCAGGGGAGCCTCAAGGGGACAGTGGGGACATTCCTCATGGAAAGGGCAGGGGTGCATCCCCTTCTCTGGGGGGATTTCACAGCTGTGTGGCTGTGGCACTTGGGGACACGGGCAGGGGTGGCCCTGGCAGTGCTGGGGAATGGTTGGACTCAGTGGTCTTTTCCAATGTAGAGGGCTTTTCCAATTTAAATTATTCTGGGACTCTATTTTTCTCTTTCTATGCAAATCCATCTGGAAAGCCGTTTGCATGAAAGATGGAGTGAGAGCAGTTGTGCTGTGGCTCTGATTTATGGAAGCAAGTGGCAAAGCCTGTCTGTGGTACCTGTCCCCACCGAGGCAGAGTTATTGCAGCACTCCCCCTCTGCCGGTGACATATGGCTCCGAGGGCTGCTCTGACACACAAGTGCAGCCAGCTGGCTTTGGAGGGGAAAGGAATGGCACAGATTTTTTGGTGCTTCTTCCAAAAGGAGGATCAAATTGCTCATCTTTCAAACACCTCCGAGCTCAGCCATCTCTTTGTTGCCCCAAGGGGGTGGCAGTGCACTTCGGGATGGGAGCTTAAACAGCTCCAGATGCTAACGGGCTGTGAGTTAAGCCTTGAGAGGCTGCTGGGTTTTCCCTCCCCGCCCCCTGCTACTCGTACAATGAAGAAGAAGGCAGGCACACAGTTTGGGTCAGACCCCACCTGCAGTGCTGCTGTCTAAGCTGCAGGGCTGTCCCACCCTGCTCAGGGGATCAGCCCTCCTGTGCCTCCAGGGACCTGGGCTGCCGTGGCTGCAGGAGGGGKGGAAGTGCCCGGGGGTGAGTCCAGCTCCAGACAGACAGCAAGGAGCAGCTCGGGGAGCCCCTGCATGGTCTGAGTTCTCTGGAGCCTCAGAGCTGAGCTGGACCCAGCCAGTGCCCAGGACAGGTCCTGAGAGAGCTCCAGAGTGCCTAAAGAGGTGCTGGAGTGAACTCCATCTCTGCAAAATAATCAGGCTTTGCTTTCAGCTGTGCATCAAATGAGGCTGGCTGGTGCCTCCTGGGAAATCCCATCCTCCTCGATTAATCACAGCAAAGGAAATACAAGGCAGCCACAGCCTCATGGGGAGGGAACCTTCACTTGGAACATGGCTGTGAATTCTTGTTTTGAGCAAACACCGTGTCTGGGCCACCACTCTGCAGAGTTCATGTGGTYCTGTCCGTGAGAATTTTACATAAACAGTCAAATCAATCATAAAGGGGTTTGAATTTCTCAATTCATCTTCTTTTACTGTTGCAGTCTTTATTGAACACTTTGCTCTTTTTTTTTTTCCCTCCTGCTGCCCAAACTGGACCCCCCTAAGTGTCACCTCCACCTTATTTAACTGTGGCAGCCTTTATTGAGCACTGTGTTTTATTTTTCCCTCTTGCTGCTCTAATTGGATCCCCCAAAGGCATCACCTGCACCGTGATGACAACTTGAATGTCTTTCTGTCCCTTGCTCAGTCCAGGGGAAGGTGTCCCTGCCCATGGCAGGGGTGGAAAAGGATGAGCTTTGAGGTCCCTCCCAAACCATCCCAGAGCTGAGTGCTCTGCATTCCCCATCAGGCTGAGCTTTGAGGTCCCTTCCAGACCAAACCATCCCAGGTTCCATGGCTGAGTGCTCTGCATCCCCATCACTGCACTCCAGCTCCAAAGGGCTGGCTGTAGATGCAATGGTTTGTCCTGCAGCCAACCCACCCCCTTCCTCAGAGCTGCTCCAGTGAGGAAACCCAGGAGGAGGCTCATAGCTCCTCAGTCATCTGTGTGTGGCTTTGGGTAAACAGCTTTTGGATCAGAGTAACCTGTTACCCTGTGCTGATCTCCTGTTTCCTGTGCTGTCCCTCCTGTCTTTTCCCTGTGCTGTCCTTCCTGTTCCCGCTGTGCTGTCCTTTCCTGTTCCCTGTGCTCTCCCTCCCTGTTCACCCTGTGCTGTCCCTTTCCCTGTTCCCCTGTGCTCTCCCTCCCTGTTCCCCTGTGCTGTCCTTTCCCTGTTCCTGTGCTCTCCTGCCCTGTTCCTGTTCTGTCCCTCCTGTTCCCTGTGCTGTCCTTCCCTGTTCCTGTGCTGTCCTCCTTCCCTGTGTGTCCTTTCCCTGTCTCTGTGCTCTCCCTCCCTGTTCCTGTGCTGTCCCTCCTGTTCCTGTGGTCCCTTTTCCTGTTCCCCTGTGCTGTCCTTTCCCTGTTCCTTGCTTTCCCCCTGTGCCCTCTGTCTCCTCCTGTCCGTGCTGTCCCTTCCCTGTTCCCCTGTGCTGTCCCTTCTGTCCCCTGTGCTGGTCCTTTCCCTGTTCTCCTGTGCTGTCCCTTCCTGTTCCCCTGTGGCTGTCCCTTCCCTGTTCCCCTGTGCTGTCCTTCCCCGTTCCCTGTGCTGTCCTCTGTCCCCTGTGCTGTTCCTTTCCCTGTTCCCTGTGTGCTGTCTCTTTCCCCTGTTCCTGTGCTGTCCCTTTCCCTGTTCCCCCTGTGCTGTCCCTTCCTGTTCCCCTGTGCTGTCCTTTCCTGTTCCCTGTGCTGTCCCTTCCCTGTCCCCTGTGCTTCCCCTTCCTGTTCCCTGTGCTGTCCTTCCGTTTCCCTGTGCTGTCCCCTCCTGTTCCCTCTGTGCTGTCCTTCCCTGTTCCCTGTGCTGGTCCCTTCCCTGTTCCCTGTGCTGTCCCTTCTGCCCCTGTGCTGTCCTTTCCCTGTTTCCCCTGTGCTGTCCCTTCCCTGTTCCCCTGTGCTGTCCCTTCTGTCCCCTGTGCTGTCCCTTCCCTCGTTCCCTGTTGCTGTCCCTTCCTGTCCCCTGTGCTGTCCCTTCCCTGTTCCCTGTGCTGTCCTTTTCCCGTTCCCTGTGCTGTCCCTCCCGTTCCCTGTGCTGTCCCTTCCCTGCCCGTGCCAGCTGCCCAGGGGGCTCAGCTGTGCTGCCCCAGCCCCTGCAGCCTGCAGGGAGCGCAGCAGCTGGATCCTGCAGGGCTCTGCAGCTTCCCTTGGATGCTGCTTGGAGCAGCACAGGGCACCTTAGAGAACTCTCACAGGGCTGGGGGGGCAGAAGCCACTGGAACCTCCTGTGAGGGAGGCTGCAGGTGGGGACATGGTGTTGGTGTGTGTGAGTGGGCAGGAGAGCACACCTGCATGCTGAATCCTCGGGGTTGGGAAGAGCCAAAGGTGGGGACATGGTGGACGTGGTGTTGGTGTCTGTGAGTGGGGAGGAGAGCACACCTGCATGCTGAATTCTGAGGTTTGGGATGAGCCAAAGGTGGGACATGGTGTGTGTGAGTGGGCMGGAGAGCAGCCCTGCATGTTGAATCCTCAGGGCTGGGAAGAGCCAAAGGCATTGACCTGTTTGTGTGAGCCCTGTATGAGGCTGGGTGTGCTGAAGTGTCTCTGCTGCTGAGGAGTTCACTCCTCCTTGCAAGGTTAGTTGATTTGACACGAGTTACAGCAATTTCATGGTACATTTTTCCCTCCTTCCAAGACATTTGTCTTGTTTCTTCCCCTTGGTAAGAGAAAATAACCCAGTAGGCTGCTTGAGAGACAAAGTGCTCACCTTGGGCTGCTGTCACAGGGGACACAAAACACCCCTGGGGGAGCACAGGGCTTTTCTTCAGTGTGGGAAAAGTGCTCTGGGGTCGTGGTGCTCAGAGCCTGGAAAAACCCCCAAGGTAACAGAGGTGACAGAGGTGTGTGCACAGGGAGCTGGGATGAGGAGGAGCTGGAGCTGTGGTGAGGAATGCAATGCCTTCAGAACAGACCATGCTGAGGCTCTGACACCTCACCCTGAGCGCCCCAAATTCGGGCAAGACCGTGGGCTCACACCTTCTGTCTGCTGCCTGGCAGGGAACCGCTGCAGGAGAAGCTGAAACGTTGCACTGTGTGATCCCAGAGGTATTTCCTAACATAAAAGGTTCTGTGGTTCTGTGGTTCTGTTAATAAAAGCTTTGATTTCAAGTGACCTGAAGGGAGAAGAGCCAGTTTCCCCTTAGAGGGCTGATGGGATCACTGGAGGACTTGTCAGGCCTTGGAGAATCAGCAAACCCTAAACCAAAATGCTGCCCTGGGGCACCCCCCAAAAGTGCTTCCTATTCCCTGGGAATATGCTGATTTTCCCTCTCCGGTCAGAAATCTTGTCTCCTTTTTGTGATGTTAAAAGGAAATGTCCTGAGATGAGGAACCTCCTGTAGGACACAGCTTTGGAGGCTCTCCTGCTGTTTTGGGAACTTTGCTGAACTTGCACTACAGGAGTTCTCTGTCAGGGCCAGAGGATTTGGGAAGGGAATGGTGGAGAAGGTTCTGAGCAGATTCTGCTCTRGAGGTGGGATGTGGAAGAGAAGAGGCTCCTGAGGTGTCAGACAGGAGGTGCAGAGGGAGCTTCCCATGGTGACAGGAATTCACAGGAATTCAGGAGCTGGGAGAGGAGCACRCAGGATGGGGAGCTCTGAGAGCCCTCCTGGATCCAGGGAGCCCCAAGGGCTGGAGTTTGCCAAAGGGGATGTGACTCTGCAGGTGAGGAGGCAGCTCGGGGCCGTCTGTCAGAGTGTGTTGGACACACATCCCAGGAGAAGCAGTGACAGAGTTACACCTTCCTGGGACTGGTGCAGACAATTTACCTCCCTCTCTGGTACTGCTTCATTCCTCCTCCCTGCAGACCAGCCAGGGCAACCCCTGATGTGTGCTGGGAAGCCTGTGAGTAATTAACTACCTGACTCCAGGGCTCCAGAGCTCTAATTGAGGTCATTAGATGCTATTGCACTACCAGTAAGTGTTGATCATAATGGAAGGGCTGGAGCAAAAAAACAAACAAACAGGAATTATAAAAAACCCAAATAGCAAGAAGGAATGCAGTGAACTCCCCCAGAAGTGTTTAATCTGCAAGGTGAGCCTGTCCCATGGGATGAGGAATTGCAGCATCTGTCTCTGGGTCTCTCAGGTTTTGGATAATGATGCAAATTCACTGTGTCCAGGTGTAAAATCAGGATATTTTTAAAGCAGGAGAATTCTTGTGAGGCAGAACCAGCAGTGTTTGACCCGGGATATCTGTGTTTGTGGCCAGCAGCAAACTCCAAGCTGGGATCAGGAGCAAGGGGACTTCCAGCAGCCCCTGCCTGAGCACAGAGCCCACTGAGCTCTTCCTCAGGCAGGACCAAGGTGAAGGGAAGAGCTCTGCAAACCTTCCCCCATCCCAGGGATGCACGGGGACAGGGATCCTGCCCTGCACTGGGACTGGGGTGCTCTGCTCAGGCTGGACTCACCACACAGGGGAGCAGCCATGGAGGGGAATGGAGCAGCCTCTGGCAGAAGGGCAGGCTGGAAAGCAGCAGCTCATTTCCCAGAAAAATATTGGGCTTTTGGTACAGTTTGACTTTCGAACAACAATGGCAGATCAGGAACAGTAAAATTTGAAATAAAAGATAGCAAGTGGAAAATTAAATGCTTATTAAGTATAATTCCAGGGAAAAAAAATGAGGGCTAAAATGAAGCAGCAGATGTTCCTTTTCTGTTTTATCTGCTTTTATTGAGAAAACAGAAAATGGCCTTCCCAGAGGGACCTTGGACAGGAAGAGAAATGGAATCTGTCTCTCACTTGTCCCCTGCCCACACACCAGACAGGTCCCAGAGGCTGCAGGAAATGAGTTTCATCCCCCCTGGTTTTCACCTGCTCTTCTGAACTTCTCCTTTCAGCTGAGAGGAGAAGCTGGCAGGCCTGGAGGGACACTGCTCCTCTCTGCAGGTTGGTGTTACCTCCAAGGGCTTCAAAGCCAATCCCAGTGACACTTTTGGCTCTTCCCTTGATCTGTGAGATGAACCCAGCCAAAGCCACCAAGTTCTCATGGTGAGCTCTCATGGTCCTCCAAGGAGCAGCTGATGCTGGAGGAGAAGTCAAAGACCCATCATTTCAATCTATACAACTAAAGAAATGAAAGATAAAGAAAATGAGATGAAAACACTGTTTAGTGTTTTGTTTTTCTACTTGCAAAGCCCAGATTTCCTCAGGGAACATCTTTTTCCATGGTTAAAAGAGAGTGAAATAAATCCAGTGAGAAACTTGTGTTTCACAGACCTGATGGCTCTAGCCCTGATGGTGGTTGGAGCTATGTGGAGTTGGTGCCTCCTCTGGGGCTCACAGAGGCCTCCCAGAGCCCAGGAGCATTTGGGGCCATGGGAATTGCTTGTCCCACTGTTAAAGTCCCTGAAGAGGTGTTGGCCATGGCCAGCCAGTCCTGTCCTGGCCCTGCTCACAAGGCAAGGACCATTCCCAGCTGGTGTGAGAGGGCTGCTCTGTTTGCAGGAGGGCAGAGTTCACCAGCCTGGCTGGGGCAGCTCTGGTCACTGGCACCTGCACCTTGGCTTTGCTGGGCCCAGTGAGGGAGACAGAGCACTGAGACCACCCTTCCCCTGCCTGCCAGGCCTGCCTGCTCCTCAGGAGCCCCCAGATCCTGCTGGACAAACGTTTCAGCTTCACCTCCTCAGCCCCCACATCCATCTCCCGTCTCCTTGCTGCTGCCCCAGCC
>NDFG01000066.1:83622-299019 GCA_002167245.1 Sporophila hypoxantha | reverse complement strand
GCTTGACACAGAGAGCAGGTGATGCACTGGGCTGTGACAAGAGCAGGTGATGGCACTGGCAGGGCACTGGCTGTGACACAGAGCAGGTGATGGCAACTGGCTGGTGACACAGAGCAGGTGTGCACTGGCAGAGCACTGGCTGTGAACAGAGCAGGTGTGGCACTCGCTGTGACACAGAGCAGGTGTGGCACTGGCAGGCACTGGCTGTGACACAGAGGCAGGTGATGGCACTGGCTGTGACACGGGCAGGTGGCACTGGCTGTGACACAGAGCAGGTGATGGCACTGGCAGGGCACTGGCTGTGACAGAGCAGGTGATGGCACTGGCGGGCACTGGCGTTGACAGAGGCAGGTCGATGGGCACTGGCAGGCACTGGCTGTGAACAGAGCAGGTGTGTGCCACTGGCAGGGCACTGGACTGTGACACAGAGCAGGTGTGGCACTGGCAGGGCACTGGCTGTGACACAGACAGGTGGTGGCACTGGCAGGGCACTGGCTGTGACATGAGATGGCAGGTGATGGCACTGGCTGTGACACAGCTGATACAGAGCAGATGTTGCTCCTGGGTGATTTAGGGGAGCAGGCAGGTCTGGAAGGTGTGAGCACACCCAGAGCACCTGGAGCCAGCCYCGGGCCAGGCTGGGTGCCAGGCCACCAGGAGCTCCCTGCAGAGCCTYTGTGAGCCCTCTGTGAGCCCTGCCATGCCCTCTCCAGCAGAAGAAGCCTCTCCTGCCTTGCACTGCAGTGGGCACAGCCTCACAGAGCAAGGCAAGGCACAGGAGAGATGCCTGGGGTGGGTGCCTGCCTTATCCAGAGCTGCAGAGGGAAGAAAGGCACAGGAGAGAACATGGTCACACTCTATAAATACCTGCAAGGTACCAGTGCCAGGGGAAGAAGAGGAGGATTAGTCACACTCCTGTGAAACACGGAGGGGAGGGCAGACAGCAACAGCGTGAAGCACTGGAGGAAAAAGTTTTGAGTATTAAGAGTGAAATGTTTAGGCTATTTTTCTTTCTCATTTATAATGGAAAAAGAAGTTGCAGGGTCTCAGTCTGAGTTATCCTTGAGGCCTGAAGAATTTTTTCAGAGGAGTTGTGAGTCATAGGCATGAGGAGCAACCAGTGCATGGCTGTGTGGGATCTGCAGGTCCTGGGTGCACCCAGGAGTTAAACAGGAGTTAAACAAGGGGCCAGTGTGGCCTTTGGGACAGCAACAGTGTYACCAGTGTTAGGAAAATTAATCCACAAACACCAGATCTTTATGTCTAGAAAGGAGACAGAGTCCTTTTACTTTCTTCCAATAAAGGGAGAGGCCATGGGGCATTCCCCTGGGGTCTCTCCAATTTTTGGAGGACACAGCCTCCCTTTTTATCCCAATTTCCCAGACACTTTTCCCTTCTCTCTTTCCCCATTTCTGAGGTATTTGAGAGACACAGACTTCCCAAAACGCCTGATACCAAAGATTTCCCAAAGATTTCCCTCTAATATTTGTATAACTCTCTAATATATATGTATAACCTTCCCTTTTAATTTTAAATTCTTATGGAATGTAGGGGTTTTTTTTCTTCCCCATTGTTTCTTTCATCTCTCAATGTCTAATTTCATTTCTCAGCAAACCTAAAGTTTATTTGTAAAAGCAAATATATTTTTCCATTCATCAATCAGTGTAATCCTTCCCATTGTTTCTTTTATCTCCCAGTGCTGGTTTTATCTACCAGCAGATCCACAGCTTCTTTGGGAAGACAAATTTACTATTCCTCTCACCAGGCAGAGGGTGACCCTGCTGCCTGCAGCACTGGGAGCCCAGGGCTGGCCACAGCTCTTCTCCTTCCCCAGAACATGCCAAATTCATGTCAAATCCCCAGGGAAGGAGGTGCTGCTCATCTCTGTGCCACTGGATGGTGCAGCTGGGAGGGCTCAGGGCTGGAGCTGGCTCTGGGTGAGCCTGAGCTCTGCCCGTGGCTCCTGGGCTGAGCTGGCTCCTGCCCCAGGGCAGGCTTGGTCCCTCACACCCAGCGTCCCCTGCCAGGACAGAGCTCCTGTTCCCCCTGGGATGGAGCTGGGCCAGGCAGGAGTTTGGGGCTCTCCTCCCCGAGGGGTTGGCTCCATGTCCAGCTTGGACAGACACTCCTATTGTCACCCTCCATTGTGCTGGGACTCAAAAGTAAATGTTTCTAAAAAACAGGGGTTGCTGCTGGCAGGATGTTTGCCCCTCTCCTCAAGTAAGAGCCAAGAACTCAGTCTTGTAACAAACCAGCTGGGCAAATATAGGTGTCCCTGGAGAAAACCCTTCAGGCTGGGAAGAATTAACACCTTGATCCAAATAAAGGTAAACAATTCAATTGTGTTGTTCTTCCAGCTGTGTTTTCCTGAGAAAATGAATCTTGTGTGTGTCAGTCTGTCCCCCCCCCCCCAGAAGGTTTTGAGCCCCCTGGGCTTATCAGACAGAATCACAGACTCAAGGAATGGTTTGGGGCTGGAAGGGATCTCAAAGCTCATCTCCTTCCACCCCCTGCCACAGCAGGGACACCTTCCACCAGCCCAGCTTGCTCCAAGCCCCATCCAGCCTCGTTGGATGAGAAGTTTCAGGAGAAGTTCAGATCCACGAGCGTTGGAAATGGGAATGAGCTGCTCGTGCTGCCCACTGTGGAAGGGTTAGTTCAGAGCAGAAAGGTGTGTGTGGAAGGAGCTGCAGGAACCCAGCTGCTTTCAGAGTGCTGCTTGTTTTGTGCCAGGCTGCAGGCACACAGGGAGGGGTGACTGCCAGTGGGGTGAGCCCCATCCCCAATGGCTGCAGCTGTGAGGAGCAGGTGAGCAGGTGAGCAGCACTGACAGCAGTGAGCCATGGGGTGCCCAGGTGAGCAGCAATGAGCCATGAGTTGCCCAGGTGAGCAGCACTGACAGCAGGAGCCATGGAGTGCCCAGGTGAGCAGCAACTGACAGCCATGATGAGTGCCCAGGTGAGCAGCAATGAGCCATGGAGTGCCCAGGTGAGCAGCACTGACAGCCATGGAGTGCCCAGGTGAGCAGCACTGACAGCACTGAGCCATGGAGTGCCCAGGTGAGCAGCAATGAGCCATGGGGTGCCCAGGTGAGCAGCAATGAGCCATGGAGTGCCCAGGTGACAGCAATGAGCCATGGAGTGCCCAGGTGAGCAGCACTGACAGCACTGAGCCATGGAGTGCCCAGGGGAGCGAGCAATGAGCCATGGTGCCCAGGTGCAGCAGCAATAGCCCATGGAGTGCCCAGGTGAGCAGCAATGAGCCATGGGGTGCCCAGGTGCAGCAGCAATGAGCCATGAGTGCCCAGGTGAGCAGCAATGAGCCATGGGGTGCCCAGGTGAGCAGCACTGACAGCACTGAGCCATGGAGTGCCCAGGTGAGCAGCACTGACAGCCATGGGGTGCCCAGGTGAKCAGCACTGACAGCAACGAGCCATGGAGTGCCCAGGTGTGCTGAGCAGCCACAGAGGGAGCAGAGGGCACACAGGTGTGATGTGTGAACATAAAGGGATAAAGGCTGGGCTGGAGAACAAAAAAGGCAGATCCTTGCAGCCTTCTGAAGTGACATGGTGTTAGTGTGTGGGGTGAAGCTTTCTGAAATTGTGTGGTGACACTCTGTGTATTGTGGCCATCTCTGCTGTGAYGTGTGCCGTGACACCAGGTGAGTGTTTTTTCTTAGGGGTGTGGGTGGCTTGCTGCAGGACCTCCCCAGCTTATGTTTTCTTGCTGTGGCGTCCCCTTGGACATGCCAAGGGTGTGGGGGAATTGCTCAGGGGCAGCAGGAATCTGTTGGTGATGAGGGGAATTGTGGAAAGAACAGGCTCAGGGAGAAGCTCCCAGGGTTTGAGTCCCTCAGTGGCAGAGCCTGGAGAACAGGGAGCCCCTGGCTGTCCAAGGCCATTTGTCAGCTCCAGCCCCAGGTCAGTGTGTGCCTCCCTGGGCTGCTGGCTGGGGTGGGACACAGGGACAGCTCTGTCCATCCCACATTGTGTGGGGGGCACAGGGCAGGGCTCCAGAGCTGGCTCCAGCAGCCCCTGTGACCCTGGGCAGGGATCAGGGGACCTGCCTGGTGCTTCCTCTGCTCCCCTGAGTTGGAGTGCTGTGCTCCCATCTGAGCCTCACTGCCCCTTGCCTTCGTTCTGGTCCTGCTGCCCCACAAATCCATGGCAGCAGAGCTTCTGATCTGCCCCTTTGTGCATTGCACAGAAATCTCAGAGTGATAGATCACAGGGAAAAAGGGTGAAAGAGAAGGAGGGAAAAAGATGTTCCTTCATGGTGCTTTTGTTTTCTAACAATGTTGACATTATGTGGAGTAACCGAGTATAAAATCTGCCTATCGTTTGGGAGCTGGTGTGCAGGGATGTTATTATCCCAGCCTTTTATGCCTCTTTACCCTGTCTGGATCAGAGGAGATAAATGTGTAGATAGGAGCCTCAGCTCCTGTCTTTATTTAAGCTGTCAGGTACTGCTGTTATTTTATGATGATTGTTATAGAAAGCCTCCACAAAGAGATATATGTTTCTATATTCTCCCTTGTTTYCTACTTTAATCTATAATTTAATAATAAAATAGATGTATTTCCCTTTATTATTTTTATTTGTAGCATCAGTGCTGCTCGTTCACTCTTATTTTTCAGATAAACATTCACAGTCACAAAGCACTTAAAATATGCACATAATCAATCTTCTCTGATCTCTTTTGGGTTCCCTTTTGACTATTATTGCAGTCATACTTTAATTTACACATTAATGCCAAAGCATCTTTAGTGTAGAGCAGGTTCCCGGTGGGGACACACACAGACACCTGTGTCACCTCCTCAGCCTCACCCACGTGGCTCAGGCCAGGCACATCTGCACGTGGGATGAGGCCAGAGCCACTTCTGAGGGGGTGCAAGAGCCCACAGAGCCAGGGGCAGTGTGGAACAGGGTGCCCAGAGYGGCTGGGGCTGCCCCAGCCCTGAAAATGCTCAAGGCCAGGTTGGACACTGGGGCTCTGGCCAACCTGATGCTGTTGAAGATGTCCCTGCTCATTGCAGGGGGGTGGACTGGATGCCCTCTGAAGGTCCCTCCAACTCAATACATTCAATAATTCTGTGCTTCTCTCACCCCAGAGGCAGAGGTGCTGTCCAGGCTGGTATTTTGTGGGCATGCAGCTAAAGCCCCAGAGCCTCAGCAGCACAGAGCTGAGCTCAGCCTCCAAAGAAACACTTCCCACCAGGAGGTGGCCATTCCTCACTGCTCCCCAGTGCCCCATTTCCTCCCTGCTCCCCAGCATTCCTCCCTGCTCCCCAGCACCATGGGCACTCTCTGAAGCCAAGGTACGAGGTGTCTCAGTTTGGAAAAGACAGGAGTCTGCTAAGGAAGGCAGGAGCCTCCYCTGAAATGGAGAATGTAAACCCTCCCCACCCCTMYGAATTGSTATAATTTTAAATTAAGGGGCTCTCAGGCAAAGATATGGGAGCAGGAAATAACAGTTCTTTAATAGGGAAGAAAGAAAAGAATAAAATGAACAATGCAGTCCACTAGAACAACACTGACAGAGTCAGAACCCAACTTGACACCCTGTTGGCCAGGGTGTTGGTGGTAGTCCAATTGAAAATGTGGCTGCAGTCCTCTGAAGTATCAGGTGTGGTTCTGTTGGAGCAAGGGGAATCTGTAGAGAAGGATGTAGTCTTCCTCTGAAGATCCAGTGTAGGAAGAGGCAGCTGCTGTTCCTCTGGGGAATCCCGTGGAGAAAAGCCAAACCTGTTCTAGGATCTCAGGGTATATCGGGGTAGCAATGCTTGTCTCCTACCTCTGGGCGGAGCATCTCACAATGGGATGTTATAGTTCTTATCAGTCATGCAGTGACATTCAATAGTCTGTTATCAGCAGAGGTCCCCTCCCGAGGAAGGTGTGAATGTGGTCACTCAAAGAGAGAGATAAGGCAAACTGCCCACTTGACAAAGGTAATCTGCCATACAGATGGTAATGGAAAACATCTTGCATGCAATCTTCAACACAAGGGGACAGCAGCCAGCAAATGTGAATAGGAAATACACGAGGCACGGAGCTTTGCTGGTACGTCCATGTTCACTCTCCTGCTTTTTCATGAACAGGGACTTTCTCTTCCTTTCTTCTGGGTGAATTTCTACTGGCTTTACCCAGTCGTACCCCAGGCAGCCAATGGCTGTGTGCTGGTGAAAGGGGYTGCTGGAAAAGCAAGTGATTGGCATATCAAAGGAAGAATCACAGATTCACAGGCTGGTTTGGGCTGGAAGGGACCCGAAAGCTCCTCCAGTGCCACCCCTGCCATGGCAGGGACACCTCCCACTGTCCCAGGCTGCTCCAAGCCCCAGTGTCCAGCCTGGCCTTGGGCACTGCCAGGGATCCAGGGGCAGCCCCAGCTGCTCTGGGCACCTGTGCCAGGGCCTCACACCCTCCCAGGGAGCAATTCCTTGCCTTGTGTAATATCTTCCAAAATGTTGAGGTATTTTCATTGTCTCAGGGCCTTGAGCTTCCCATGAGTTCTGGGAGAGTTGGGTACCAGAGGAGGAGGTGACTCTGTGGGCCTGAACCAGGTATTACTGTACATAGAGATTTTGGGTGAGTTTGTTAGTGATGGGCTCATCACCATGATTCCTCTGGTTCTTGTTCTCCCTGAGTCCTGTGGCMTCCCCTGCTTGGAACACCCATAATTTCTGCAGCCATGGGCTCCAGAGAGCCCCACAGCAATGACCATGGCTGGAGCCAGCAAGGGCTCATGAGCTGGTGCTCTCTTGGGTTAAACAGAGGTCATTGAAAACATCTCATCCCACCTCTTCCTCTGCAAATACATGTCTTTCCTCCTCTGCACTTAGAATCCTTTGTCTTTTGGGGGAAAGTATCTGCTGTCTGTTTTGGTTTTATTTTGGGATTTTAAATTATGTCATGATATAGCCTTTACAGAGCTAAAAATGTTTAATAGATAGAAACACAGCAGCCTGTCCATCCCTTGGAGGRACGTGAGGAGGGGCTGTGACTGACCTGTGTCCCAGGTCCCTCACTGGGATGGACTCTGGGACTGACCCCTGTCCCCAGTCCCAGTGCCCACGTGCTGTGCCAATGTCCTCCCGGGAGCCTGGTGACGGCAGCTGCTTGAACAATTTCCAAGCAGGAACTTGGCACCACTTCAGATTTAAAATACAGGCAATTAGTGGAAGTGGTTTCAGTCTCGATTATTTCCCTCTTATGGCACAAAAAGCATCTGTGGAAAGCTGGACAGTTTCTTTCCAARGGCGTTGAAATCATGTCCAAAGGGAACAGTAGGGAATCCCAGAACTGGCTCAACATCTCTTATTCCTGCACATCTGAGCCCTGTGCCAGGCAGTACCCACCTCTGTCCAACATTTCCTCAAGTCCTGGTCTAGAAACTGTAATAGGAGTTACAGGGGCTGTCAGCAACATTTTTAGTCTGTTTAGTATAAATGCAGTCACTAACATCCAAATCAAAGGGGTTATATTTTTTAGAAAATAATTAGGAAGAGTGAACAGCTATAGAAAAGATTCCTTCTGCTCCCAGGCTGAAAATTCCAAGAGGAGAAATCAGATGAGGAGAACCCTGGGGCACACTGAGTCTAGCCAGACATGTCTCTGTTCTGGGGGGATTTTTCTCTGGGGTAAGCTGATATTTCTGTGCTGGCACTCAGCTCGTGCSCTGCTGTCAGCTCACAGGGCTGCAGGATGTTTCTCCACATCCATCACTTCTTGCAGGGCAGAGGGAGGGACCTTGGAGACCCAGGAATTCTGATCCATGGGTGGGCTGAGGGCACGAGGCTGCTGCCTCCACAGCCCTCAAAGCAGGGAGCAGTTTCTCTGCATCACAAGAGAGCAGAGCTGGAGAGCTCAGCTCTGTCCTCTCCCTACCTGGAAAGGTGCACAGAGCATCTTTTCCAGCACACTTCCCAAGGCTCAGGAGAACTCAGTGCAAACTCTAGAGGTGTGCTCCCTGCATCCCTGGCCCTGGTGCTGCTCCTGCCTGTGCTGGGTGCTCCCTGCATCCCTGACCTTGCTCCTGTCTTGTGCTGGGTGCTCCCTGCATCCCTGGCCCTGGTGCTGCTCCTGCCTGTGCTGGGTGCTCCCTGCATCCCTGACCCTGTCTGTGCTGGGTGCTCCCTGCATCCCTGACCCTGGTGCTGGGTGCTCCCTGCATCCCTGACCCTGGTGCTGGGTGCTCCCTGCACCCCTGACCCTGCCCCTGTCTGTGCTGGGTGCTCCCTGGGCTGTGACCCCAGGCTGGCACACCTGAGCTCTGTTTCTCCAGGGACAAGCTGCAGGACAGGCTCAGCAGGGGCTGAGGTGTCTCCTTCCCCAGGGGCTGCCCCAGGAGGCTGCTCAGCCCCAGCTCTGCAGGCTCTCAGGGTTTGGGAAGGGCTGGTTTGAGGTCCCTGCTGCAGTCCTGGCCCAGCCATGGCTCTGCTCCCAGGGTGTCCCTGTGGGGCTGGGGCTGGCAGCACAGGACTGGGGTGCTCTTAGCCCTGCCAGTGACCTGAACCTCTGGGGAATGACACGCACCCTTATTTTGTCTTTCTTCCTACACAGGCAAGGAAAGTGCAGACCTTTGGCTTCATGTAGGAAATTAATCAAAATCTTGTGTGAGGGAATGACCCATTTTGATCCCACTGCAAAGCCTTGTTCTCCTCCACCCCTGGCCACCCTCCCTGGCAGTTTGTGACAACCAAATTCTACCTGTGGCTGTGGCACAGGCCAGAAAACCTGCCCATCTGCCCAGAGCCTGCCACGCCAAACCTCAGAGATCTGGTCTAGTCAGAAAGTTTGCAGAGAAAATTAGGTTTTTTTCCTTCTTGGCTGGCTTCCATCAGCAGCAGCTCCCACTCTCCAAGGCACATCTCAATTAATTAATACAGTCAAACCTTATTAGAGACAATCGTTGGGCAGAAATTTTCCAGTCCAGAGTTCTCTTTGCTTTTCTCCTTGTTACTTCTCACGTTTGCTTTCCTCCCTGGTGCCTTTCTCTGCAGTGAAGCCTCTTCTGCAGAGCCTGGTGTGGAGGGGGGGCTCAGCCCCCTCCCAGCCCAAAGCCCAGCTGCAGGTGGGGATCCTGAGGGGATCCCAGCACAGCTGGACACACAGCCTGCCATCACCCCGGCTGGCCAGCAGCAGCTTGTGGCTCCTCTTGGGGTCCCAGCAGCTCTCRTGTCACCTCAAATTTGGCGTTGTGGGGAGAGCAGTGAGTTGCCTTTCTGAGAAAAGCGAGAGATGACCCTCAAAGCCTCTGTCATGGATGGCACTGGGAATGCTGAAAATCCTCCAGGCAGGCAGACGTTTGACTTGTGAGACTCTGAGTGTCCAAGGAAGGAAGGAAGGACAAAACCCAGACCCAGYACACTCAAAACCAAAGCACACATCAGCAAAAAGAAGCAGAATTTGATGTTGTGTCAGCAGCCCCAGCAGCTGCAGATCCCTCAGCTGTGGTTCTGACACTGAAATACCAAAGTGCAGGAGGGCCAGGGCAGGGTCCTGAGGCAGGAGGGGATGGAGGGAGGGAGGTCCAGGGCAGGGCTGTGCAGGTGGAGGCAGCAGGAGCCCCTGCCACCCTCCCTGGGACAGACACTGCTGCTGGGAGCCTGGGCTGGGCTTTGCTGCCTGGCTCTGCAGGAGCACCTGGGGTATCCCAGCACCTGGAATGGCCCCAGCCCTGACCCAGGGTGTGGGGCACGGGGCTGGCAGGGTGTGGGGCACAGGGCACGGAGCTGGCAGGGTTATGGGGCACGGGGCTGGCAGGGTTGTGGGGCACAGGGGTGTGCAGGGCACAGGCCAGCGGGGCTGGCTAGGGCAACGGGCTGGCAGGGTGTGGGGCACAGGCCTGGCAGGGCTATGAGGGCAGATCAGGCGGGCATGGCAGGGTGTGGGGGCAGCAGGGCACAGAGCCTGGCAGGTTGGTTGTGGGCACGGGCTGGCAGGGTGCTGGGGCAGCGGAGCTGCAGGGTGTGGGGCACAGGGCACGGAGCTGGAGGGTGGGGCACGGGGCTGGCAGGGTTATGGGACACGGGGCTGGCAGGGTTGGGGCACAGGGCCACGGAGCTGGCAGGGTTATGGGGCACGGGGCTGGCAGGGTTGTGGGGCACAGGGGTGGCAGGGCACAGAGGCACGGGGCTGGCAGGGCACGGGGCTGGCAGGGTGTGGGGCACAGGCCTGGCAGGGCACAGGGCACGGGCTGGCAGGGTGTGGGGCACAGGGCACAGAGCTGGCAGGGTTTGGTTGTGGGGCACGGGGCTGGCAGGGTGTGGGGCACGGAGCTGGCAGGGTGTGGGGCACACGGGCACGGAGCTGGCAGGGTGTGGGGCACGGGGCTGGCAGGGTTATGGGACACGGGGCTGGCAGGGTGTGGGGCATGGGGCTGGCAGGGTTATGGGGCACGGAGCTGGCAGGGTTATGGGCACGGAGCTGGCAGAGTGTGGGGCACAGGCACAGAGCTGGCAGGGTGTAGGGCACGGGGCTGGCAGGGTTATGGGGCAACGGGGCTGGCAGGGTTATGGGGCACGTGGGGCTGGCAGGTATGGGGCACGGGCTGGCAGGTGTGGTGGCATGGGGCTGGCAGGGTTATGGGGCACGGGGCTGGCAGGGTTATGGGCACGGGGCTGGCAGGGTTTTATGGGCACGGGGCTGGCAGGGTGTGGGGCATGGGGCTGGCAGGGTTATGGGGCACGGGGCTGGCAGGGTTATGGGGCACGGGGCTGGAGGGTGTGGGGCACGGGGGCTGGCAGGGTGTGGGGCAGGGGCTGGCAGGGTGTGGGGCACGGGGCTGGCAGGGTGTGGGGCACAGGGCTGGCAGGGTTATGGGGCACGGGGCTGGCAGGGTGTGGGCAAACGGAGCTGGCAGGGTGTGGGGCACGGGGCTGGCAGGGTGTGGGGCACAGGGGTGGCAGGGCACGGGGCTGGCAGGGTGTGGGGCACGGAGCTGGCAGGGTTATGGGGCACGGGGCTGGCAGGGTGTGGGGCACGGAGCTGGCAGGGTTGTGGGGCACAGGCCTGGCAGGGCACAGGGCACGGGGCTGGCAGGGTGTGGGGCACAGTGGTGGCAGGGCATAGGGCACGGGGCTGGCAGTCCCTGGGCCAGGGGTGCAGGGGCCCAGGGGTGATGGGGGCCATCCTCAGCAGGGAGCAGCCGTGTCCCAGAGCAGGCAGGTTCTCTGAAAGCACAGCAGGAGCAGGGGCTGCTTTGTGTCTGTGGGTACATGAGAGGCATTTTCCAGCCCTGTCAGGGCAGAGCTGACAGGCTCAAATTATTGTTATTATTTTCCTTTAACAGGAATGCAAATATGTCAGCCTTTCTAGGTGGCTTCATTAAGTACCCAGCACATCACTCAGAGCCTCACAATTCTTGTCAAGTACCCACATCCCCATCCCATGTTCATTGCAGAGTCTGAATTCCTCTGACTCYGGCTCATGATGACAAACAGGTTCAGAATAGGATTAAAAAAAATATCCAAAAGATAATAACAGTTGTTTTTCTTCCTTGCAGCTGCTAAATAGCAGAGAAAATACGTGGCAGGGTCAGTGCAGCTCACAGCCTGGGTAACTCAGTGCTGGGTCACTGTGATAGAGGTGAGGAATTAGGGCTCATCCTGGGATTTAATGGATTTGTCCTGAAACACGTGGCAGTGCCTCATCCCCTCTGTGTGCTGGAAGGAGAAATTCCTCTTTCCCATTTTGCTTTGTGATTGAACAGGAGGGAATAAGAACAGTGTGGCAGGATCATTATGAAAGCTGATCAAACTGAGACAAAGATAAATTGACTAACCACAGAAAAACCCTTTTATTACATACAGGTCTTGATGAGTCTGTTTATTTTAATAAATGCAGTGAACTGCTCTTTGACCCTCAGTTCATGACATTCCATTTCCCAGGAATTTTAGCCACCTTCTCCCCCAAGTACCAAACAAGGGATGTCCATCACTTTGCCATGCCAGGGACCGCCATGGTCAGAGACCCCACAGGTCTCACCCGTGTTTGCTGCACCCTTTGGGCTGCCCCAGCATCTCAGAGCATTCCCTCTTCTCAAGTCTACCTTGACCCTCTCTGTCCAGGCTGATTCTCCTCTTCCACTGCAGCTCYGTCCCGTGTCTTGTGAGAAGCTCCTTCTCCTCTCAGGCTCACCCCATTGAGAACTCCTTCAGAGCCCCCAGAACATGGGACAGATCAGTAAAATTCCTGAATTTGTGAAGCTTGGAGAGATGCTTTCTACAGCTTTGAGTGTGGGGACCTCAACTGAGAGATTCAGGAGCACGGAAGAAAACACAGTTAAACACAGGGAGTTTTAAGAAAGACCAGTCCCCTGGCCCTGCTGCATTTCAAGATCAGTCACAAAAATGTGTTCAATTTTGAGCAGAAGGGACAGCCCGTGGATTGGCACAGAGGGGGGATTGCTCCAGATGTGTGTGTGTGGAGAAGGCTGTGCTGGCTGATGTGCAGGGAGAGACAGGTTCAGGTGTGTTTTAGCAGCACTGTGTCTCAAATGCCTGAGCCTTGACCTTCAGCTGTATGAAGAAAATAGGTATTTCAGGCTCCAAAGTCAGTCAGACTCTTTATTTTAATGAAGGATAGGTACTCCAGAAATTACAGGCTGAACTGGCAAGAGGAATGAAGGAATCTGGAGGCATTAATTAAAGCAGCCTGTCTGCTGTTCTGTCACTCACACAGCCATGAGAGCTGAGGTGAGCTCAAGCCAAGCTTTGCATTTGATGATGCAGTAATATTTTACAGCTGAGATAACTTTGTGGGGCTGGTTTGTTATCAGCTTCTGCAGCAGCACACCTGGTTTCTGGGGTGTCTGTGCCCCCTGCTCTGGGGGTGCAGGTGAGAGACCAGGCTCTGCAGAGCCCAGCTGGGACTGGCTGAGGGCAGCAGTGGGGAGCAGGGCAGTGGGAATGGGGTAACAGCCTGCCAGCCCTTGGGAAGCAGGGCTGGGGCTGTAAAACCCTCTGGGTGCACAAAAGCAGGCACAAGTCAGGGGAGAAGAAAGAGCAATCTCCTGAGGTTAAATCCTTCCAGCTTGAGCCAATGCAACATTCAGTACCTACAGCTGCCAGAACTTCAGGGTGCTGTAAAAAAGATGGGCACAGCCTTCTTTACAAGGGCCTGCAGTGATAGAAAAAGGGGGAATGTTTTTAAATTAAGAAAGTATAGATTCAGATTGTATATAAGGAAGAAATGTTTTACAGTGAGGGTGTGAGGCTGTGGGGCTGTGGCACAGGTGCCCAGAGCAGCCCCTGGATCCCTGGCAGTGCCCAAGGCCTGTTGGACACTGGGGATGATGGAAGGTGTCCCTGCCATGGCAGRGGTGGAGTGGTGACTTCAAATGTCCCCTTCAGCCCAGGCTCTCTGTGGTTCTGTTACATCCACTGACTTGCAGCACTTGGAGACCAACTCTGGGAAAGCAGCCCCAGCCAGGCTGGGACAGGACAGTGACAGATCCAGGGGTGCATGGGGATATCAAAGGGCTCCCTGGTGCCCAGGGGCCCATCCAGGGCTGTCACAGAACCATGGAGTGCCAGGCTGGGACAGGAGAGTGACAGATCTGGGGCCACCACAAGTCCCCCATGGGGACATCAAAGGGCTCCCTGGTGCCCAGGGGCCCATCCAGGGCTGTCACAGAACCCTGGGGTGCTGCTTGCCTGCTCTCCCAGCCTGAGGGTTGGCTTTGGACTGGAGGAGAGGTGGCCCTGGGAGGGCTTGGTGACACTTCCAGGGTGCTGTCGCTGCTGGGGGACAGGCACAGGAAGCTCCAGTGTCCCCTGCACTGCTGCTGTGCCTTGGTTGGCAACTGTCCCCAGCTCAGCATGCCCTGGGCTCTTTACTCACTGTCTTTGCTTTTCACAACAAAAAATTGCTAATTTCCAGAATTAGCCAGCTGTGTGCTTCTCCTCACCCTCCCCTGATGATCTGCATGGGAATAGTCAGCACCAAACCTGACCAAGCCATAAATTCACCTTTAAAGCACACATTCCTTCTCACCAGAGCCCCATGGCAGAGGAGATCTGGTGCATTCCTGCCTCCCCTGGCACAAACATATCTGTGGGTTTGGCACCTCTATCTCCTCGTGTAGGATCCCAGCCTAGAGGCCTGGCCTTTGTGGGTCTTCTTTGCTATTTAGGGTTTTCTAAWRGGTCTTCTTTGCTATTTAGAGTTCAATATGCAGATAGACTGTTCTYTGGGTTTGGAATGGTTTGCAGTATTCTTTGTATGACCCAGAACCCTGTGCTGAGGAATGCTGCCAGGAGCAATTCCTTGCAGGCTGCTGCTGGGGGAGGATTTATCTGCTCTGTGAGCAGAGCTGGGGGCTCTGTTGTGCAGAACCCCAAGTGCTGCGTGTGCTCCAGCCCTGCCCAGAGGTGTTCAGGGCTGCAGCAGGAGCAGCCCTCYATCCTGGGAGTGTTGGGCTGCCAGAGGAACAAAGGAGCTCAAAACAAGGGGGTTTAGCTCAGCAACTAAACAAAAATGAGAATCCATCTCAAGCTGGTGGTTAATGGGCAAAAATGGGCAGTGCAGGCTTCAGTGGCTCTTGGGGGAGACCCCTCTGCCCCCCTTTTCTTAGTGCCTGGGAAAGCACTGCCCCTCAATTGAAAATGAACTCCTCACATTCCTGCAAGAGCAAGGAAATGCTGGGCAGCAGCTGCTGCTTTCCAGGTCACACCTGGGGCCTGTCAGGGAGTATTTAATGCAGGTTTTCTCAGCATCCCAAAAGCAGAAACTTGATAAACTTGGAAAGGAAAGGGAAGACGTGTGCACGCAGCAGAAGGACACCCTGCTCAGTGCTGCAGTGCCTGTGCAGGGGGCCTGGGGCAGGGGGACCCCATTCTCTGGGAGTTCTGACCCTGCTGGGGGCAGTGCACAGGGGCTGCCCTGGGGGAAGGACTCTCACAGCCCCCCTTCAGAGCTGGGGTCACAAACGTGGCACTGGCAGCTTCCCRGGGGCTCTGGGAACCGGGGTCTGCCTCTCCAGGTTGTTTTCTTGTCCTTTTGTCCCCATGGGAACAGTCTCTTCTCAAATCCAAATGCAAGCAGCTAAAAAAACCTTTATGTATTTTACATATTTGCAATGGATTTCCTCATACTTGCACTCTCATTTTCACTCTTTTTCCCTTCAAAGGTCTGACCTTAAGGCAGAGAGAGTGATTCTGGAAATTTTACTTATGGCTGCAGTTGTCCTGTGGCTCAGGGCTCTTGTTACATGGCCACTCCAAATATCTCTTGACATTTTCCCTTCTAACTTCATTTKTTCCTAATCCAAGAAAAGATCCAGGAATCAAAGCCAAGTAGTTAAACCATCCAATTCTATTTCCCCCCCACACCCCCTCCCATTCCTCTTGTTTGCACAGGACAAGGCTGTTGGCAGCACAAAAGGTTATTTCTCTTTTTTTGCAGCCTTTCTGTAATTTTTTCTTTATTTAAAGTCTCGTAAGGAGGCTTTTACACTCTGCACTACACAGCCTTTTTTGGCCCATTGGATCAAACACCCATCTGTATTGTATTTTTAGTGTTTAAAACATCAGGAGAACTTTTCTCCTYCTGAACAACCTTCCAGTAGGGACAGCCCTGGAATGAATGGTTTTTCTCTTTATTTTGMCTCTGCTCAGGTAGAAGGTTTACAGGCTGGTGAATCACTTTTTGGGTTCTGGGTGTCACAGGACAGACAGAGGAGCCCCAGCTGAAACCCTGCTGCAACAGCAGCACTGCCAGGTACACGGGCTGGAAGCTGCCCGCTGGGAATTTCAACGTGAAATATCTGTCAGAAGTAAAGCTGAAGAGATGGAATCCTCTTCCTCCTGTGTCTCTGCTTTGTGCAAATTTCCCCTGGTACTCCAGGAAGGGTCATTTTCTACAAGTTCTGAGGTTCTGGAGGGTTCAGGGTGGCAGAGTCAGGTACAGAACCCCTGGAGCTCCCCACAGCAGGACACTGTGGATGCTCACGTGGGTCTGTGCAGACACTGGACATGGTCCCCAAAGAGAAATAAACTTTGAGAGTCCCTGATCTGCCCAGAAACCACTGTTTGCTCAGGGAGGGTGTCCCATCCCTGGCAGTGTCCCAGGCAGGTTGGACAGGGCTTGGTCCAGTGCRAGGTGTCCCTGCCATGGCAGGGGGTTGGACTGGAAGACCTTTAAAAGCTCCTTCCAACCCAAATAATTCTGCAGCTCCACACCCACAGGGTGAGAAGAGCTGGAGGCCGGAAAGGCACCAGGGACAGCACCATGTCCAGTGTTGGTTCTTAAGTATTTTGGGTGGAAAAGAGAGAGCCCAGATGAAAACTGAGCTCTGCAAGACCCTTTGGTGGGTCAGGAGGCCACATCAGGTTGGATATCTGCTCAGTTTTTGAGCAGATCTCCAAGCTGTATTCAAATACAGACCACTGAGTAATAAAACTGATTTGTTAATTTATTAATCCAGAACAAAATATGCATGTAAATCCCAGTATCAAGGAACACTGGAATTGCACTGGAGTGTCTCTGTTGCTTCAGCGGATGCAATGTGTGGGTCATAGTGGATTTTGCCCTGGTTTTTCCCCTCTATCCCATTAGCTGGATTCTATTTCACACCCAAGATAGCTCAGCTACCTTAGAAGGCATAAAATCAGCAGGACGGCTTCTGTGGCATTGTTGAGCAGGTCTGAATGCTCTCCAATATTTCTGACTCCAGCATCCTCAGGCACTTCCCCTTGGTCCCACAGCACCATGCTGTCCCCAGGGACAGCACCATGTGCTGGGCTCTCCTTCATCATCCTCAGGCACCTCCCCTTGGTCCCCCAACCCTGTTCCCCAGAGGGGAGCTGGCCCTGGGGAAGGGGGGCTCCTTTCTGGGGAAGGGGGGCTCCTTTGGAGCAGCAGCCATGGCCCTGCAGGGCTCTCCAGCCTCGGGGCAGGAAGGGACAGAGATGAGCACAGCAGAGGTGCCTGGACCTGCCCATGAGAGAACAGAACAAGGGAGAGCAGGAACAGAAGGTGCTCTGGAAGGTAACTGGGCACAAACAAAGGAAATAAAGTTAGTTTGTGAGTGTGGAGTTTGGGCTTGCACAAAGAGCAGCAGTGCAGGACCTGTGAATGCTTGGCAAGAGCAGGAGGAAGGAGTGCTTGTGTCCTGGGATTAATTTAAATCACAGAAATGTGATCCCAAGCAAATGAGCTGATTTCCAATGCCCAGGGCAAAAGGAAGGGGAAAAAAGTACACAAACCAAATTAAAGAGAATTGCAGTGATATAAAAACAAACATGAGTGTATCTACCCCCAACCCCCAGATTCCCAGCTAAATCCTTAGCTTTTCATCCCCATGTTTAACAGGGATCTCTGCTGATTCAGGTGTGCTGGAGTTCTGGCTCAACAATTTCAAGTGGCCAGCATTCCTTTAAAAGATAATTGGTGCCTACAAAGGCTTTTCTTCCTCCTGTCCACCTTCCCACCAGAATAAAAGATTCCCCCACATAATAATTGGCCAAAATGGAAATTGCCCACGTTTTTCCCTCAGGTATGCACAGCCAAGCAGCTGTGGTATGGTCTCAGCTGGGAAGTTCGATTTTATTCTGCCATTCAGCCCAGGTGCTCAATAAAAAATGCAAGAGCAACAACAACAACAAAAAAACCAAAAATCAAAGGGCAAAGGAAGGGAATATTGCTGCCAGCTAAACAGCTCCTTTTAATCTGGGCTCCGTCCTCCTCCTTTTGAGGGAATGGTGTTGCTATTAAAGTCAGATGAGAGGGAGAGATGGGATCCCAGGTGAGCGGAGCTGGAGTGGTTCTGGGAGATAAGATTTAACGTTCAGAGGCAGAGGCTGGAGCTTTGTTGTTGCAGAAGGAGGGCTGTATGTGCTGGGCAGGCTGGGGGAGCACGAGGCATGTTTGACTTCCCTGGGGTCAGTGCAGTGCAGGGCAGGGCTGGGTCTGTGTGGGTGTCCAAGGGCAGACACAGCTGGGAAAGAAAACAGCTCCTGGCTGGGATTGGGTCTGGAAGCTTCCATCCCTTGTTAGGAAGAGCTGGGAGCTCCTTGTGATACAGCCCTGCGTTTCTGAAGGCACCCAGAGGCACCTCTGGATGGGAATGTGGGGCTGCCCAGAGCCTGCAGTGCAGCTGGGGCAGCTCCAGAGCCCGTCCTGCTCCTGCATCCCTCGGGGGCTCTGAGCTCCCCCCGCCCATCCCAAACTGCCCCTGCACCTCCCCTCCTGTCTGTGCCACTGGGTTCCCCCTCCTGGTCCCTGGGGGTGGCTGAAGGACCTGCTGCTGCTGGAAGTGCTCAAGGACATTTGGCCAAGTGCTGGGGAAGGTGACACAGGAAAGCCTTATCAATATGATTGCCTGGCAAAAGATTTTGAGAATATGGAAATTATAAGCGAGATTGAAATGAAAGCAAGCTTTGAGATACCGCAGTTACTGAACAACTGGAAAACAATGGCGTGGCCAGCTGAAGGTAATCCTCTTTTGATGGAACAACACCCTCTGCTTGCAGACAGCTCCAAGGGTCAGAGCAGACCCTACAGCTTGGCAGAAGGGGCCCAAAGAGGAGTTTTTAGGGTTTAAAATGTAGCACAGTGTGGTAATGTAGTGATTCTTATAGGCTGTATGTAAATGCTGTAGGATTTGTATATTGTACTAGATTGSTTAGTGAGAATCAGAATATTCAACACAGAAGATGATTTATTGTATTGGAACGGGAACTTCGTACTCTTACCTCTTGTCTCTTAGCTCTTGCCTTTTACACTCTTACCCCTTTTACTCTCTTATGCTTTTATTCTCTTACCCTCTCATCCTCTCTCCCCCTCTCTTCTCTCTTTACTGCACCAGCTGTGGCTGGCAGCTCCCAACAGGGCCCTGCACTTGGCCCTCTGTAATAAACCCCAAGTCCCAAAAGGCCCCTGCACCCAGGCCTTCTGCAATAAACCCCGAGTTCCAAAAGGCCCCTGCACCCAGGCCTTCTGCAATAAACCCCAAGTTCCAGACCTGGCTCCAGAGATCTCTCGTCTCCGTCTGTCCTGACCACGCTACCCCCGACACTCCGACAGCCAAGGATGTTTTGGGGGAGGGTTGGCGATCCCCAGTGCAGTGCAGGTGCAGTTTTTCCAGACAGAGGAGCCCAGGTGGAATCCCTGGACACAAATATCCAGCTGCATTTGGACAGGTGCTGACTCCCCTTTTGATGCCTTGGTTTTGGAGGAGCAAGGACAAGGTTTGGCACCTCTGACAGGCAGAGCACTGTCCTGCCAGAGCAGCAGACACAAGGCAGAGGCAGAATGGAGCCAAGGCTCAGCTGCATTTCTCAGGTCAGGAGTGAACACAAACTGGAACCACAGGACTGGTTCCTGGTGGGGAAGTTTGGGCTGTCCCTTCTCTGCCACAGATTTTTTGTGTTCCCTGGGGAAACCTCTCCATCCGGCCAGGCCCATGCCTGCCAAACCCACAGGGATGGATGGATGGATGGATGGATGGATGGATGGATGGATGGATGGATGGATGGATGGATGGATGGATGGATGGATGGATGCTGCTTTTTATTATTTTGAAAAGGCTCTAGAGTACAATAACGACCCTCAATGCAAGATATTCCACTTTTTAGCACTGAAATGGAGCAAAAGTTCAGCAATAATCTCAACTTGATGAGAACTAGGTGTTTTTCTGTGTTCCAAATGTCCATTTCTTTTTGTCCCAAGGTCCTAATGTGCTACTGGGAAAAGAGGGGAGAGAAAAGGGGAGAATTTTCTTTCTCTGTGAAATTGCAGTACTCTGTGCAGTAGTCTGCTAAGGAAGAAAGGGTGAAAGCATCAGTCAGACATGGGTTTTACAAATTCCAGCTGAATTTGACACTGAGCCTGCTGTGCAGTCTTTGCTGAAAGATCCAGCAGGGTTAAGTTTGTGTGAGGAATGCAGTGCTTTGGGTTATGGATGAGTCATGTCCATGTATCCCCATCTGGAACCTCTCAGAGAGCTGCTCCAGTGCCTGCTGGGCAGACAGGAGCTCCCACGTGTCTGTCCTGGCAGGAGGGGATGGAGGACTCCTGCAGGGGCTGAGCATCAAGTGTTGGTGCAGCACTGCTGCTTCCCATCCCCTGCTTTGTTCTGGGCTGTGGTGCTCTGGAATCACTGCTGGATGGACACCAGAGAGGTCCCAGCACCACCTGCTGTGGGCTGAGATCCATTGAATGAGTTCCCAGAAAAGGCACATGAAGCCCTCCAGACTCTGTGCCAAGAATTGGGTGGGACTGGTTTGAAGCTGAGAGCTGTGTCTGGGAACCCCCACATCCCAACAGCAGCTTCCCAATTATCCTGTTTTGTTTGGATCAGGGCTTTCTCTTTGGTCTAGAAGGCCTTGACAGCAGGGACCATCTCTCTGTGATTTGGCACGGGTGCCCAGAGCAGCTGTGGCTGTCCCTGGAGCTGTCCCAGGCCAGGCTGGACACTGGGCCTTGGTTTGGTGGAAGGTCCCTGCCCATGGCAGAGAGTGGGACTGGATGATATTTAAGGTCCCTTCCAACCAAACCATTCCATGATTCCATGCTTCAAAGAGAGGTGGTGATGTGGGGGGGAGCTTCACTCAGTCCCAGAATGAACTGACAGAGAAGGGCAGTGACTTGTCCAGGGCTGTGCCACCAGCCTGTTTCTGAAGTGGGAGCAGCCCTGAGGATTCCTGGTGGTGTTTGATGCTTATTCAGAGGCTGTCAGGCTTCTCAATGACAAACTCAACCTCAGTCCTCACCATCTTGATGAGCTTTTGTGTGTGTTAACCAGCTGCCAAACACTTGATCAGGGAAGTGTCTCTGAGCTTAACAGAGTGAGAAAACAATGACACACTTCCACAAAAAGGCAGGGGCTGAGCTCCCAGAGCAGACTCTGGTGTGAGACAGTGAGAGCCCTCGAGATACTGAGTGTGTAACATCCAGACATCCTCCTGCATTCATAAAATTGGGGTCAATAACACCATTATTGATGCTAACTATGGCAGCCCCATTTCCCAGAGTGTCAGCTGTAATAAAACAGCTCCCCAAATGTCAGGCTGAGCATAAAGGATATTAGAAGCCTAATGGAGCACATTCATACTTCTAATTGAGAGTAAAATATCATCAAACAACCGAGTACTTTGACAGGGTTGTTTAATAATTAGGCCAGGATGCAAGAGAGAGAGAGTTCAGCTTGCTGCTGAAAATGAGGCAGGGCTTATGATGAGGGGAATAAAGACAGTCTTTTACAAAAGCAATTTGAGAGGAAATATTGCTGAAGAGTGCTGTAAAAAATGTCACGGGTATGGTCTCAGCCCGCATAGTCCTGGGGAGGGTGAGTCCAGTGCACAGCCTGCCCAGGGAGGTGAGTGCCAGAACTGGATGTTGGTGAATAAGCTCAGTTTAAAGAGCAACTTTGTCGTTTGCTTTCATTTGGATTTTTACATCAAAGACCTCATTTATCCTCTCCTCCAAGCAAAGGCTCTAAGAGGCAGAGCTGCCCTTCTACCTGAGCAGTAAAAAAAGTCCAGAAGCTTTGAGCTGAACACATGAAACACCATCTTTGTGACCCTGCCTTGACTTTGACAGTCTCTGGAGATCCTCCCTGTCCTTTGGTGGCTGAACTTCTCCAAGTGACACCATCCCTCCTGCAGCTGCATTAATGTGGCAGGGAAGTGATTGGCACTGCAGGGATGGGAAGTTTTCCTCATCCTACATGGGGACACAGCAGTTTGAGCACCTCCTCTCAGCCCCAGGTAGCAGCAGCAGCTGCCTGCAGGGGCTGTACCCCACACAGGCTCCATCAGCACCACCCTGGAGGGCAGAGTTTGGGCACACCTGGCCCAGGGTGTCTGCAGTTTGGCCACATCTGGCCTGGAGGGGCTGCAGGGGCAGAGGGGGTTGTGAACACACACGCAGGGAGTGTGAGAGGTAACCAGGCACTGCTGTGACAGAGGTGATGAAAGCCTGTGACACACAGACAGGAGATGCTTGAGAAGAGCAGAGCTGAGTGGTTTTAGGGTGCAAGTTTCCTGCCAGCATAGGGCTGGCTGGATTTTAGGGTGCAAGTTTCCTGCCAGCATAGTGCTGGCTGGATTCTGGGAGAGGAGGAGAAAGGGATTGAGCACTGCTCCCATAGGAGAAAGCTGAGAGAGCTGGGGATGTTCAGTCTGGAGAAGAGAAGGATTCAGGGGGACCTTTTAAACACCTTCCTGTGCCCAAAGGGACTGAAAGAAAGATGGGGACAAGTGTTTTAGCTGGACCTGCTGCAATAGGATGAGGGGTGATGGTTTTAAAATAGAAGAAGGTTGATTTAGATTAGATATAAAGAAAATGCTTTTAGGATAAGGGTGGGCAGGCCCTGGCACAGGTGCCCARAGCAGCTGGGGCTGCCCCTGGATCCCTGGCAGTGCCCAAGGCCAGGCTGGACTGGTCTGGTGAGAGGTGTCCCTGCCATGGCAGGGGCTGGATATGGACGGGCTGGACAGGCCCCTTCCAGCCCAAGGCATTCCTGGACAGGTGAAATGATCTCCTCCTGCCTCCACCAGCTGTGCTGACAGAACACGCCCTGCGCACTCCTGCCAAGACAGCAGTGGGATCTCTGGCACCCTGGCCCTGCTCCAGCAGTAATAACTCTGTCCTGCCTCCCCAGATTCCTCCTGCTCTCTCAGTTAGAAACAATTTTCTTCTTCACTTCATGACCCAAACTGTTGCCTCAATTAGTTGCTCAGTGTTGATTAAACAAGCCAGTTCCTATAGATGGTTGGAAAGGRGTCTGTGGGGATTCCAGCACTAATGGAATGCACAATATTAACTGAAATCAATAGAATTAATGGGTTAATTCCATGCTAATACGTAGGGCTGGAGGAGATGTTAGGCTAATGAAAATGCATGTATTCCCTAAACTATTCCATTTGCATCAGATGATTCATCCACCACTGCTTCTTTCAAACACTAATGAGATTAAAAGCACTTTTACTGAGTGTACACGACCAAGCACAGGCTCTGCCTCACCAGGTTCCCTGGGTGAGGTGCTGCCTCTGTGCCTGTTTCTCTGCAGGTTAGCTGGGCTGCAGAGAGAGCTGGGGAGCTGAGCAGGGGCATCCTGCTCTGCGGGCCAGCAGCTCTCTGCTAATGCTGCAGGGTGGTTTGGCAAGGACCCGTCCCTGGCTCTGCCCTGGGCTTGCGAGGTGGTGTGAGCAGTGAGCAGTGAGGAGCTGTGGTGTGAGCAGTGAGGAGCTGTGGTGTGAGCAGTGAGGAGTGAGGAGCTGTGGTGTGAGCAGTGAGGAGCTGTGGTGTGAGCAGTGAGGAGTGAGGAGCTGTGGTGTGAGCAGTGAGGAGCTGTGGTGTGAGCAGTGAGGAGTGAGGAGCTGTGGTGTGAGCAGTGAGGAGCTGTGGTGTGAGCAGTGAGGAGCTGTGGCCATCCTGTGCCCAGCTAACCTTGCCCTGCATTAGCTCTGGTTTTCGTATACTGGAGAGACTCACTGAAAAACAGAACTTCTGGGTTTTTCATCTTCTCATGCTGGCTGCTAATTGGAAATGGGTCTCAAAAATTGCAAATGTCTGGCTCTTCAGGAAGAAATGTACATTTTCATCAGAGTCCTGGAGTTACAGAATCCTGAAGGCTATCACTGGGCCCCAGCCCTTTCCAAGGGAAACCAGAGGGGCAGTGGGATGCACCTGCTCTGGGGGTGCAGGGGATGCAGCTGTGAGCAGCAGAGGAGGGACCCATCCATTGCACACTTTCATAAAGGGCAAGGAGTCAATGGCTTCTCATTAGCCAAGATTACAAGTTTCTGAGCACTGGCAGGAGAAACCCTGGACTTTGGRATATCATGGAGGTGTGCCAGGTGCAAGTGAGGGGCACATCTGTCAGGTGTGCATGTGGAAGGCTCAGAGAAGCCTGGTTACAAAACTGCCCAGTAAATTTTTCAACCTTCTCTTGTCCTTGCAAAATCAAAAGATGCCCGAGGTGAGCCTTGATGACCACAAACCCAGGCTTTCCTGTGCTAGAAAAGATTGATAGAAACATCAAAGCATCATTTAGGTTGGAAAAACCCTGTAAGACCATCAAGGGCAGCCGTTCTCCAGCACTGCCAAGGCCACCCCTGTCCCCAGGTGCCACAGCCACACACTCCAGGGGTTCCATGGCCAGGTGGCACCCGAGTGAGCCCTGAGCAGGCACTGCAGGCACTGATCAGCCCTGGATCAGCCCTGGATCAGCCCTGGATCAGCCCTGCAGCTCTGTCCCACGTGCCCGTGGCAGCAGCTGCCCTGCACTTCTGTGCTGCAGGTGCTGAGTGACACGTCTGCATTGCTGATGTGCAGAACATTTAGGATCTGTGTGTGGGGCTCACCAGCAGTCCTTTCCAACCCAGGCCACCCAGGAGGATGTGACTCACCCCAAACAAGGCCAGAGCCTGCTCTGGGGCCATTCTGGCACAGCCCATGGGCAGTCCTAGCCCAAAACCAACCCCAGGGACTGGGCAGGGCTCTGATTGAGAGTGGGATGCAAAACCTTTGGAGTTTGACTCTGCTCTCTGGGAAGTATTGACAAAATCAGAGCCAAGAAAGATGGTCCCAGCAACCTGATGAATTTCTGGAAAAAGAGAAAATGGTTTTGGCCAAAAAAGAGGTGGTTTGGCTCCTGAGCTGCATCTGTAGAGATAAGTTCCAGCTGCAAAACTCAGCAGAACTGACCAGATTGCAGGACACCCAGTGGCAGCAGTTCAGAGGCCACATTTGACTTAGTCTGGGAACATTTGGGTTTTCTAGTTATAGGCAAAAATATGTCATCTTTTTGCCTGTGCATCTCCATTTTCTCTGCGGGTGGGTAAAAAGAAATGTTTGATCCCACAGCACTTTGGGAGACCATTCTTGGAGAGATAATTAATTGGGAGCTGGAACTAGACAACCTTTAGGATCCCATCTGACCTTTAATCTATGATTCTATATAATAGCTCATTCTATGATTCTATAAGAAATTTTCTTTAAAAAATTGTTATTTGGGACAATTTTTCCCTGAGAATGGGCCTTGCCCAAAATAAAATGTAGGGAGGATTTTGTTTGATTAGGGGAAGGGAAGGATTGGTTACATAAGTTGAAGCAAACCCTTCCTTTTTGGTTTCAATGAAGTTTCTTACCAAGTCTGCTTTATGGAGTGACTGCACAGCTGAGCTCAGGTCTAATCCTCTGATTTCACCACCCTGTGGCAGGAGCAGTGGGGTAACAGAGGGTCCCTTACCCTCCCCATGGCAGCCACAAGGCAGTGCCTTTGCCCAGCCCAGCACGTACAAGGTCAGTGCAGTATTTTCTTCATTTACAAGAAGTGGCATTGACTCCCACAGGAAATCTGTCATTTCTCTGGACCTGAGCACCACTATGTTTCTCACATAAGGAGCTCTGTATTCAGAGGCACTGAGGGGGAGTGTGAGCACCATTTCCAGAAGTGTTCTGTGGCTTTAGGAGCACATCCCTCACAGAGCAGAGGGCCAGGGGAGATCCCTGGTTGCTGTGACAGTGCAGGGCCCTGGCCAGCCCTGCACCAGGGCTCTGCCTCTGCTGTGCGCTGTGTATGGTACCCACAGGAAGGCAGCCTGGAGGGACCTGGGGAGCATTCAAGGCTCCTCATTTCTGTCAGCCTTCCTCTCCTGTCTGTAATTGTAAAATCCCAGAATGGGTTGGGTTGGGTTGGCAGGGACCTGAAAGCTCACCCAAGTTCCTGTCATGGGCAGGGACACCTTCCCCTGGGTTAGTTTGCTGTGCAGAGGTGATAAATCTCCACTGGGGCTGCCCTGAGTGGCTGCTTGGCCAAGCCATGGATGTGAAACACCATGGCCCAGTCACCCCCTGTGGGGACACAGCCAAGCCATGGATGTGAAACACCATGGCCCAGTCACCTCCTGTGGGGATGCAGCCAAGCCCTGTTCAGCAACATAGGCATGAGGGTCTCTGCATTTCACCTGGATGCTCCCAGTGCAGACCCTTCCTCTCTATCCAAGCCAAATTGGGTGATCCCACCTGCTCCCAGGGGCCCTTGTGGTGACACCAGGAAAGGGTCTGGGCTGGAAGAGGGTGAGTCTCTTGTAGATGGTTCAGTAAAGGTGCCCCAAGGCAAGGGATGGGACAGACACATCCTTCACACAATTTTCTGCTGCTCAGCATGGATTGGAGGACTCTTCTCTGCTCTCAGAGCAGCTGAAGTCCTGCAGGGCTCAGCAGCAGGTGGGTTGTGATGCTCCATTTGGTACAGTCCTGCAAGTGGCAAATTAAAACCAGCATTTGGATTTTCATTTCCTTCACTTCTGATTTTCAYCACAAAGAGGATTTCACTGAGGATTGGGAATAATTTCTTCACAGAAGGGGTGGCCAGGCCTTGGCAGGGGCTGCCCAGGGAGGTTTGGAGTCTCCATCCCTGGAGGTGTCCAAGGAACACCTGGATGTGGCACTCAGAGCTCTGGGCTGGGGACAAGGGGGGATCAGTCACAGGATGAACTCGATGATTATGGAGGTCTTTTCCAGCCTGAATGAACCTGTGATTCTGTGGTTCAGAGCAGAAACTCTGCAACAACCCTGCTGAGCACTGGCAGGGCCAGGGCCTCCCAGGATGCGTTTGTGTGTCCCCAAGAGGAAGCAGAGCAACCCAGGCACACCAGCACAGGAAACTTGCCTTTGATCTCACACTTTGATACACCACTGACTTCAGTGCAGAACTGACACCATCAAAATAAGATCAAAGCCTGTTCCCTGTGCACTAGAGGCATCTGTGATGTCAGCAAACACCGAGTCACCAAGCTGAGCTCTGTGGAATTTCTGTGGTTTCAGAGTGGTGTGACTATGATTAAAACTTGTCCTTACATTAATTCATATTTCACAGGCCTTTTCTGGGATGTTTTGCATTGTGAGTCTGCTGGGGAAATTCCAGCTGCACGTTCTAGATTCATGGTCTCTGATCCTATCATCTGTTCATTCTCTTGTGCCCATGGCTGTTTAATCTCAGACAGGGAGAAGCAGTGAGGTTTCCCCCAGGCCAGTGTAAATCAGCATAACATCAGAACAGTCTGAGTCAGCCCCATCTTCACTCAGCTGTGCCAGCTTTAATTCCTGAAATGGGGGTTTCTCTGTGGAGAATGGCACTGCAGCCAGCTGGGATGTGCAGCACAAGTGTAGTACAAAATCCCCAGCTCACGAAAGCAGACCAGAGAGGGACTGCCTGGAGGGGCTGGAGAGACAGGGGTGGTGCTGGCCCAGGGTTCAGAGCCAAAGGCAATGGAGTTTGTGGCCAGCATCTGTTTGTGATGCAATCCCAGATGCAGTCTGTGACTGCCAGGGGAACTTGGGGTTCAATACCTGGCCCCCAACCATCAGCCCAGACCTGTGGTAGATGTAGGAGGCTTGAGGATGCTTGTTGAACTCAGGGGAACTTCTCAGGTCAGAGTTCAACCCACCTCAATTGTGTTTCCATGAAATCTGTCTCTGAAAGTGCCCCATGAGAGCTCAAAGAAAACTGGAATTGGATGCAGGATGAAATAAGCGCTTCAGAGGGGATGTGGCCAGTAGCGGTACAGAGGCACCTTGGAAGAGAGGGGATTCAGCTCCAGAAAACAAAGTTAGGCTGAAATGATCAAAACCCCTCCAGGATTTAGGAACTTCTTCCTTATTTAATCACATGCTTCTGAATTGGCTTCTTGCTCAGCCCTGGAGGCTCCCTGTGTCCTGTGGGCACCGAGTGCCATCAGGGGCCCTGCCCTTGGGATCTGCTCCCAGGCACAGCCCTGCCATGAGCAGATGCCCCTGGCCAGCTGAGCCAGCCATGCACAGRCACCACAGATCCCAGCTCTGCAGTGCTCCAGCTTCACTCCAAAGCCAGCAGAAGTACACACCCTGTGACTGTCACCTACTTGGCAGAACACCCAGGGTCTCAAAGCTGTGTGCCAGCACCTCCAAACTCACCTCCCAGCTGGAGCAGCCAAGGCATGGCGTGGCTGAGCAGTTCCCATTGCTGGAAGCAGGGCCAGGAGCCCTCACCTGAGCTGCATCCCAGCAGGCACACATCCCAAAGCAGGCTCTGGGAACGTGGGGCTCACTGGTGGCCCCAAGTGTGCTCTGCAGGTGCAGAGGGTTCAGGGAGGGAGGAGGTTCAGCAGGGCAGGATGAGGTGCCTGTGCCACTCTCTAAGGCAGCTGGAGAAGTGTTTATTGTTTCTTTTGTGTTTGTTCTGCATTCCTGAGGATAGTGGGAGGTCAGCACAGGTACATTACACCCACTGGTACCTGGTGAGGGAGGATGGTGTGATGTTATCAGAGAAGGCTGAGGCAGTAAAGCCAAGCAGTCAGAAGACAGGCAGTGACAGATCCAAGGCTGTCTGTGCCGTGTTATTCCCTTCCTCCTGTGCATTTCCATTCTGATATGGTCTTAACTGCATGATTAAAAATATTGATACTCTTCTTGGATGAGATAAAAATCTGTAGTGTGGAGATATTGAATAACTGAAGACACAAATCCTCATCTTTGGTAGACAAGCAAGGCAGATGCTGTGAGTATTTTCCTTAGCTGAATGCAGGCTCTGGGTTTCCAGGAGGGAGGAAAACACAATCCTTCATGACAGAATGGTGATATTTCAGCACAGAGAGGAGTCAGGGGCATGGCAGACAGGCAGTGCTGGTGATTTGCTGAGATGTTGTGTGCAACGCTCAAAGCCTTCATGGGCACACAGATGAAAGCTCCACACTGGAGCAAACCAGCAGAGCTCAGGTGGATGTCAGGAAAATGGGGGCAGGCACCCACCCATACCTGGGAGGGCAGAGCTTGAGCCACTGGATCAGTGGATGGCAGGACTACAGAAATGGTCTAGAATTCTGCAAAGACCTCCCAGGGACAGATGTTTTAAGGAGTGAAGTTGTGGTGGAAGGAAGATGAGTGATTCTTTTATAAAGGGGTTTCCAAGAATTTAATCCTCACAGGAAAGCAGCATAAAGAGGTGGGGGAAGAATTTGGGTCAGTTACAACCAAAGGAGCCAAAGAAAGCACATTTTGGCAAGAGAGGTGATTAACCTTTGGAACAAACTTCCTGGGATGATAGCAGTGATAACAGACTTCTTACTCTCTTGAGGTTTTCCTGCCAATGAGAGCTCTTCTCTGGAAAACAGACTTGAGCCAAAGACCAGTTACTGGGGCCATGGCCACCGTGAGTGGGTGCAATCCTTTGGGCTGTGTGAGGGAGGGGTCAGCCCTGCCTCCCCCCGTGCTCTGCTGCCTCAGGGCCTGCCTGGCCCCACTGCAACCCCCCTTGCAGCCCCCCCTGCAGCCCCCCTCTTGCAGCCCCCACTGCAGACCCCACTGCAGACCCCCCTGCAGCCCCCACTGCAGCCCGCCCTGCAGCCCCCCCTGCAGCTCCCCCTGCAGCCCCCCCTGGGCTGCATCAGCTGCCTGCTCACCTCAGCAGAGCCAGGCCAGCATGTCCTGCTGCAGTGCAGGTCCTGCCAGGGCCAGGCCAGGGCTCCAGAACCTTCACCCTCTTCAACCTGGGCGCAGTTTTTGCTCCCAGTGACCCTACGCTGAACCAGTTCCAGCCTCTGTTCCAGACCCATTAGCTCTGTGCTGATCAGTGAGTACATCCAGCCTCTGTTCATCCTCCATTCCTACACCCCCTGTGTCCACCCTAACTTGCAGCCTCTCCTTGGCCTTGTTTCCTCCATTACACCTGCTAGTAATTCAGCAAGGCCCACACCAGGCAGGGAGCTTGTGCTCCCTGGATGTCTGGAAAGGCTGCACACCCAGCAGGGTCCTCCTCTGGGCCTCACCAGCTCTCCAAGGGTGGGGATGCTGCAGAGATGGGCTCCTCCTGGTCCCTCCTGGCTGTCACCTCCTCCTCGTGGTTTCTGTCTTTTCAAATGGGTGTAGCAACCTTTGGTGCCCAGGGGCAGGACCAGGGAACACTGGAGCTGGGCCAGGGAAGGTTTGGGTTGGATCTCAGGAAAGGTTCTTCCCCAGAGGGTGCCCCCAGGGAATGTGCACAGCCCCRAGTTCCAGGAGCATTGGAACAGCACTCCAGGGATGCCCAGGGTGGGATTTTGGGGTGTCTGTGCAGGGCCAGGTGCTGCACTGGATTATCCTGGTGGATCCCATTCAAATCAAGGTATGCTGTGGGTTTTTTTTAACCAGGGCACTGCAGTCACTACCTCTTTTGGAGGTTCCCAGCCTGCACAGAATGACAGAATCAGATATTCTGAGTTAAAGGGGACCTTCCAGCCCTCTCCTGCACCAGAACCTCTCTGCTGTTCAGCAGAAAGGCCAACATTGGGGGTGCCATGGGGAAATGCTGTGGCAGCTTAATTCTTCCTTGGGCACTGGGATCCTGAGTTCATCCACAGCTGGAAAAACACTTCCAAGGTGGAAAGCAGCCAGTGCAGCCCTTTGTCCCTGCACTCAGCCTGGAGTGCTGGCCCTGGTTGCAGCAGCTCCTGCAAGCACAGCTGTGACTTTGTCGGGGAAAGGAGCAGAGGAACTGTGCTGGAGCAGTGACAGGGTCCCTGCCAGGCCCCAGACAGCCCAGAGCTGCTTTTCATGGTCAGGTGGAGGAGGAAAGGTCCCACAGTGGGTTACTGGCACAGTCCGGGTTTTTTTCAGCAGAGCAGCACGAGGCTGAGAGCAGCTCCATGTGGGGGGAAAAGGGTTATTGGAATTACAAACACCATTCAAAGAGAGCTGGTATTAGCTGGGTTTTACAGACAGTTAGGATGAAAGCTGAACTTTATTACTTCTGCCTTTTTCAGTTGCCTCTGGTCTATTCAAACTTCATGACACTTAAAATTAGATTGAGCTCTAAGCTTCTCTAAATTGGGTAGCTGAAGTCAACAGGGAACAGGGAAGAGAGACCAACAACTCTTTTACCTACATTGATTAGATGATAAAAAATATGATTTCCCTTTAAAGGTTCTGTTGATTTAAATGTCTGAAATTCACTGATGTGCAATAGAGTTTTTAAGAGTACACATGTTCCTGGTAAATCTTCATAATCAATTTTCTTTATGCTCTTCTCTTGCATTTTCCATCATAATCATCTTTGCTCAACTCTCCTCGAAAAGTAATTCTGAATTTCAGGCTTGTTTGCAACCTGCTGACCTCTCCCCACCCCCAGTATGAAACCTATGAATAATCATTGAAAGCGTGTCATAAATAATTGTGTGTGAACTGCAGCCAGTAATTAAATATTAGGATTCTGCTCCTGTTGCTGGGTGAACTCTTGTTTTACAAGGGTAAAAGAAGCCTTCAAGCAAGTTACTAGACCTTTGTATGGCTCAAGTTATCTTGGATTACAAGATAATTTCTTACAGCAAAATTCATGTTTGGTTATTTAAGCTGAGACCAAAAACAGATTTCCATGGCAGAAATAGTGAGGGCATAAGGAGTAAGTTCAGCACAAAGGTTCAAACCTTGCTTAATAATTTATTATTATCTCATTTCCTTCCATCCCCTGGGATCTCTGGGATGGAGGGAACCTGCCATTGCTGTAACTGCAGGTCTGGTTCAGGTGCGGACACCGTGGCTCAGGATGCTGCTCCTCTCCTGGAGTTTGGGAAGTGCTGCTAGGTCTGGGGCTGGGGGCACTGCCATCTCTGTGCTGCTGTGGTGAGCAGGAAAAGCCTGTCCCACCCTCAGCAGGCTCTCAGTCTGTCTGGCTCCAGGTGCTTTTTTAATCTCTGACACAGGTCAGGGCCCTTCTCTGAACAATGAGGTTCATCGTGGCCACATTTGACCCTGGGACTTCATTGTCACAATCACCTCTCTCCATTTCCCTGCACCCTCAGCAGTGCTGCTGTGGGACCGGGACTGGGCTCCAGGGGCTGTCTCCCTCCAGTCTCACCAGGACTGGGCTCCAGGGGCTGTCTCCCTCCAGTCTCACCAGTGACTGGGCTCCATGGGGCTGTTTCCCTCAGTCTCATCATGGACTGGGCTCCAGGGGCGCTCTCCTTCCCAGTCTCACCAGGACTGGGCTCCAGGGGGCCTGATCTCCCTCCAGTCTTATCAGGACTGGGCTCCAGGCTCGTCTCCCTCCAGTCTCACCAGGACTGGGCTCCAGGGGCTGTCTCCCTCCAGTCTTCACCTGCCAGGACTGGGCCTCCAGGGGGCTGTCTCCTCCAGTCTCATCAGGACTGGGCTCCAGGGGCTGTCTCCTCCAGTCTCCCAGGACTGGGGCTCCAGGAGCTGTCTCCCTCCAGTCTTTATCAGGCTGGGCTCCAGGAGCTGTCTCCTCCTAGTCTTATCAGACTGGCTCCAGAGCTGTCTCCCTCCAGTCTTATCAGGACTTGGCTCCAGGAGCTGTCTCCCTCCAGTCTTATCAGGACTGGCTTCCAGGGGCTGTCTCTTCCAGTCTCATCAGACTGGGCTCCAGGAGCTGTCTCCTCCAGTTTCACCTTTGCCGGACTGGGCTCCAGGGGCTGTCTCCCTCCAGTCTCATCAGGACTGGGCTCCAGGGGCTGTCTCCCTCCAGTTTCATCTGGACTGGGCTCCAGGGGCTGTCTCCCTCCAGTTTCATCTGGACTGGGCTCCAGGGGCTGTCTCCCTCCAGTCTCATCAAGGACTGGGCTCCAGGAGCTGTCTCCCTTCAGTTTCATCAGGACTGGGCTCCAGGAGGTGTCTCCCTTCAGTTTCATCTGTCAGGCCCCAGCTGAGGGGCTGCCCTGCCTGGAGCTCTGCTGAGCTGCTGCTCCAGGAGCAGTCAGGATTCCCATGGGACTGTGTCCCACCTGTAGCCCTGTTCCTGTCTCAGATACCTTGGAGCATCCCAGGCTGCACTAAATACCCACAGGTGGGCAGCTGGCTCCTCCAGTGACACAGAAACAAGGACGCTTATCTCAGGGGGGGAAACTAAATGGCTGCCAACACAATTATCAGAGAACCATGGAATGGTTTGGGTTGGAAGGGACCTTCAAGCTCATCTTGTTCCATGGGCAGGGACACCTTCCTCTAGACCAGGATGCTCCAAGCAGGCCTTGACTTCTTTTCCTCTGTACCATCCTTACATGACAGATAATTTACTACTTGCTTTATACTCTATATTTTATTTTTTAACACGCTGCCTTTGTTGTTCATTTGTTGCCCATTTCTGCCCAATGCCTCAACTCAGCAGACCTAGGGGAAACCAATTTATCATCCTGGTTTTGGAGCTACCCCAAGACATGATCCATTCATCTTCTCTCTTTCTCACCATGTTTTCACTGTTTTTCCTTATTCTGTGTCCTCCACATTGGTTTTATGCTTTTTATGACTCAGTTACCCAGCTGAAATATCTCTTTTGCTCTCCCTTTTATGAGATGTATTAGGAAAGGCTTGCCAAGGCCATGCAGATCTCACAATGCAGCCTCTCCCTGCTCAGCACAGGCTGCACTAAATATTACACAAGGTACAGACAAAAGGCTTGCACTGCCTCCACAGGTACAATTCTCACCCAGGTCTGATGATTAAAATAGTATCTCTGGTCTGACTGTCAGCCAGCCGATGTTCTGGGCAAGGCAGACAGGTGTAATGAGAATCCCTCCTCTGTGTGAGGCTGTATTCATGCACAGGCTGGGCTGTTATGTGACTGTGCCCTTGTGCTGGTGTGGGATGGGAGCATGGATTTCAGCTCCTTCTGGATTATTCATGGCACATCTCAGATTGTGAATCCTTGCATTTACAACCTCAGTGCCTCTCTAGTGTGGAGTCTTGTTGATTCCAATGTAAGTTCTCWTGGTTTTGTGTTTTTGCTGTTCCAGCACATCCTCCTGCCTTTCCCCTCCATGCCCACCCACCCTCTGTTTGTAGTCAGACTGCCCCACCATGAGCCCCACAGGCTGTGGGAGTTGTCCCAGCTAAGTGAGGCTCCCCAGGCTCTCCTCAAGTCACTGAGGGCACAGCAGTGATTCCAGAGAGTAACTGCAAATTCCTAATTTGGGTTCCTCTTGGTATTCCCTGTTTTCCTATATGTGTAAATACATGTGTATGGCTATATGCTTTAATTCCAGTTGTCTTGTGTCACCACTCACTTCTCACTGCCTTTTCACTTCCTCAGCGGAAATCTTCCCTGGTTTTTACAACTTGGCTTCCTCTTCCAATTTTGCTGTATGCCTTATTCGTCCTCGCTTCTGATTTGGGCTTACAAACTCCAGCCTTCATGTCTAATATTTAGTGTCAGAGGCAGAAAAAGGTCAGTGAGAGATGAAGGGATGATGGATAGATGCAATGACCTGTGCTGGTACAGACATGTACACAATTTTGTCTTTGAACTCAGGGTTGCCTGGAAAAGTGTCACTGGAGGACATTTATTGGAGCCCTGTGGCTTTGTAACATCAGGAGAAGAATCTCTGTTCTTTGATTTTAATCATCATTAATCTTCATAAATCTTCAGGAGGGTTTAGCTTTTGTTTGAATGAATTTTGCAACTTCTAAAGAAAATAGAGGTGGGGGAGTATAATTGAGTGCTTGTTTAGTGCCAAATTCATCTTAAAGCAGGGAATGCAAATGGCATAGCAAGTGTTGAATTATATATGATTAAAACTGCTTCAGCCCTTGCAAAGAAAAATAAAAAATGGCCTTTTTATTCACTGGTTAATCATGTACAAAAAAATTGGATGGAACAAAAATGAACTTAATCACACAAAAAGGGGTCACAGTTGCTGCTTGACACATGGCTGGGATCCCCATCATAACCATGCAGCACAGAGCACGCTGGCATTTAAGTGCTTCAAAGAGGTGCATTAAGAAGAGAGTTCATTGATAAATGACCCTTTAAAAATGGGTGAGATTCTGTCCTTAGCAATGAATGCTCAAGGTCTGCAGAGTTGTCTTGGCCCATCTTGGCTGCTCTTGTGCTTTGCAGGCAGAGTTGGAAGGTTTTCCAGTGCTTAGTTATATGGAATGATGTGCAGGACAGATAAGAGTGTTGAAACCACTGAAGGCAGGATCCAAATCCTGTTCATTTTTGCTAACAATTGTTGGTCTGGCAGCAGTTCAAACTCAACACCCGTAGACTTTTCTGATCCAGCAAGTGCCAGAGATCAAACGAGGAAAACGTAATTTTCTCCTCTCTTCTCTACAGCAAGAGCAGGGCCTGAAAATGACTGCTGGACCCTGCTGAACCAAGAGCATCAGACATTTTTAGGGCTGTTTGATGCTGTGGGCATCACAGCTCCCCCAGAGAGTTGGATGAACTCTGTGTTCCCAGAGCTCTGTCTCTGAAGGCATTGCCCTGATGTTGTTATTGGCAGCGTGGACAGGGATGCTCCATGCTCTGCCTTCCAAGCTGCTCCGGGCACAGAGGAGGCTGTGGGCTGTGCAAATGGGCTCAGCTTGCCCTGGAACAGCAGTTTCCTCAGATCTACTGGCAGGGATGGCAAAGGAGGACATAGACCTCCAGCATGTGCTTTAAAAACCCAGCCACCTTTCTGCAGCTTGGTGTGTCAGTGTTTGGTGGGAGCCAGTGGATAGAAACAGAGTATTAGGAGCTGTGTTGGAGCCTGGTGAGGCAGGGAAGAGCTACCCAGGGAGTGCTGGCCAGGGACACCTTCACTGTCCCAGCTTGCTCCAGCCGCAGTGTCTGGTCTGGCCTTGAGGAGGGAGATGCCTGTTCTGAGAGAGCCACCCTTCACACAGACGTTATTCCCCTGCCATTTGTGCCTGTCTCCAGTGTGGTTTGTTTGATTTGGAGGTGCCTGTCCTTGTTTCACAACCCACAGCTGCCACAAGGCGTCCCCTGGAAGGTGTCACAGGGACCGAGAACGGGAAGGGACCACATGTACAACACCCACAGCTCCAGCAGGGAAGGGAGGATACAAGAGTTGCTTTTGACAGGTGCTTTTGTAAACAATTCCACTGCTGGGGATTAAACAGACCCTCCATAATCTGTTCCACTTTTTAACTTCCCATGTAACATTTTTCTTAATATTGATCTAAATCTCCCTTGCTGCACATTTACTCAGAATTACATCTCATCTCATGTCTCACAACAGTGGAGGGATATCTATCACTGTCCACATCTAAAATGTCTTGTTTATGTATTTGAGTGCTCTGATCTTGTTTCTTCACAGCCTTCATCCTAAACTGCACAAATCCTTTTCTTTCATCCTCACCTCAGCCTGCAAACCATTTATAATTTTAATAAAATTCCTCTGGGATCTTGTCATCTTGCTTAACATGTGTTGTCCTATCAAAAGATGACCCAAACTCCAGCTAAAGCCTTACTGGGGCTGAGAAGTGCAGAATAATTGCTTCCTGTGATAAACACATACCACTTATGCTCCAGACCATATGTTTTCTGTTTTTCATCCTGTTTCTTTTCCCTGTTCAGCCTGTGACCACCTCTCTCGCCACGGCCATATCTCCCTTGCTTCTATTTCCTAGCTTTGCTTTTCCCTCCTGTCCTTTCACACTCACATCTCCCAGTGCCACTTTTGCTTTTGGTCAGTGTCATCCTCCTGATTTCATACACTGCCTTGAACAGACTAAGATAATTTTGCATTCCAGTCTTGTCTTGCCCATTGCTTGTGACCCCTTCCTCATCTTCTGTCAGCCACAAATTACAGAAATCTGTTCTCTATTCCATCACTGGAGCCATTATGGGAATATTGAACAGAACCAGACTCAGGACAGACTCTCAAACACCTCTGAGTCTGAAAATGTGCCTTTTCTGGTTTTGGAGCTCTGTGTTCATGAGCACCCACTTGGCTGTGAGTGCTCAGAGGCCACTCACTCTTGGACCTGTGCCCAAAATCTTGGAGAGGTCAAATCCCATGTCACACCTGCTTTCCTGGACAATGTTATCCATGAGGTTGATCCATAATTCATCTGGTTCTTTTGCCTGCTTCTTTCTTTTTCCACTCCTTTGGGATCTCATTCTTCATAACAGTTGGAAAGATAAAGATGTGACTTTTCTACCATCTCTAGTAGCTCATATACACAGACTCTCTGACAGGGTCCAGCAGCCCCTGTGAGAATGTATTTCTGTGTAAGCAATTCTGTGGCATGAGGAGAAATGGATTTTAAAGCAGAATTTGGAGGGGAAAATCTCCTATTCTGTGGAGAGTGTGGTGGGACATGACAGAAGCAGCCTGGATGTCATTCTGAAGGTCTTGCCCAAAAGGGTCCATATCCTCAAATTACTTTGTCTCCTTGGAGCTGTTGCCTCTCTTATCATTCATCACATGTTCTGACCTGTGCCACAACAGAAGTTCAAGGTCTTGTTCTTGGTTATGCCACAGAGGGAGAGCCCATGGCATGAATGCCAGATCCATTCTCTTCCCAGTTTATGAGTCAGCAGCTGTGCAGCAATGGATCACCAGCAGAACCATCCCTCTCCTCACCCTCAACCTCACTCCACCATCTCTTTTTTGGTCAACAACTCCTCCCTGGGAACTGGCTGCAGCCAGAGACTACAGCAGATGGGGAGACTCTTGTTGAGTGGGAAAAAGGATGTGAATGACTGGATGGTATCTGGAAAGTGATACACTGCAAGGAAGTGTAGACCAGGGGAAAAAGAGAAAAAAACAGTGTTGAGATGTCTTTAATAGCACTGGTGAGCAGGGCATAGAAATTTGTGCTGTCAGATCCTGAACCCTCAGTGCTTCAGCCTCCAGAAATGCTGCTCTGCTCATGAGGCACAAGTTAAGGGAAGGGTTGGGATTATCTGCAAACACTGAAAACAGTTTTTCAAAATAGAAGTCACTGCAATATGCCTGCCCCTGGGAGCAGCAGGAAAGAAGCACAAGTCCCTCAGATGGAGATTAGATCCCAAACAACTCAGTAGGAATATTCAGAGAAAATGTTTTCCTTTGTGTAGCAAGGGAGGTATTTTGAAGACAATAGCTGGGGATGTGGCGTTTCTTCATCCTGTGATCTGCCCCTCTTGGGTCTTTGCAAATTGCCCTGACTAAGAAGACTTTGTAAGTCTGCATTTTCAATGCCCCTGATGGGACATGTGCCTTATAGAAATTTCCCTCTGGTTTTTAACTTGCTCCTAAGGTTTTTGACAGGAAAATGCAAGAATTATTTGAAGGAAATAAGGACATTGCAGTCCACATAGACTGGGGGGTAGGGGAGAGGGCAGCAGAAGGGTCAAAAAATAGGGCATGGCAAAAGAAATCTAATTTGAAATCAGAAATATGGGGTATTTGGGAGAAAGTGTAAGTGAATTGACTTATACACAGACTCTGGCCAAAGCCATGTGAATACAGAAATGCTGCTTTGACAGCTAAGAAAGATTTGCAGGGTTTGGCTCCTGGAATTAAATGAGCTCTGTTCTTTCTGGGCTGTTATTCAGGATTCCAAGTGAAACAGGAGTGCCAGGGTGGACAGGGAGTTTTGCCAGCCAAAGAGAGGAGAGCAAGCACCTGAGTTTGGGCAAGCTGTGCCAGAGAATTAGAGAATAGTTTGGGTTCTGAAGAGATCTTTAAAGGTCGTCTGTTCAACCCACTGCAATGAGCAGGGACATCTTGCACTAGATCACACTGCTCAGAGCCCTGTCCAACCTGATCTTGAATATTTCATCTCAAGATCAACCACCTGGCCAGTAAATCCCTCTGTGAATGACTCAGGACAGTGTGACAGAACTCCTGTGCACTTTGGTGGAATTGTTTTCTCAACCACTCTGCAAAAAGCACCTTCATGTACAGAGGGATGCCTTTGCTGCAGGAGCTGTTTAAGAAAAATATTCAGGTAGGGGAAATGGATCTCAAAAAAAATTGACCCCAGTTTCACTGTTGCTAAAGAAATAGCTCATTCACATGTGAGAAGACAGGAGGGTTTCCAGCTTTAATTTTCCAGCTGCATCCATGCAGTTTGAGCAGTGTAAACCAGGAAAACAAGAGCTGAGAGCAGGCACTGCTGTCCTGGGAGTGTTTGAGCATCATTCTTGAGTGTTGGTGGGAAACTGCACAGGCCATGGAAATCTGGTGGAAGAGATTTCTCTCATCTCAAACATCATAGGGAATAAACTTCTGGGAGCCATGGCAAAGGAGAAGGCACTGCAGAAAGCTTTTAACGGTGCCACTGGCAGGAGGCTTGGGAGCTGCACATCAATCCAGACCAGAGCTTTCTGTCACTGAGAGCACAGTGCACAGGTTCAAGAATTAGCAGTGTCAGTGCTACAGCCCTGAGGGATTCTACAGAATATGTGAGATCATGAAAATCCATTGCAGTGGCCACCAATGCACACAGGGATGGAAGAAATAGATTTGTGTGAAACATGTCAGGAGTTTCTACCTTGGAGACAAAAACCAACAAGGCTGGGTCAGGTATGGTGGACCTGTGGGACCATCCATGGCACTGAGACTGCATTATTAGACACTCTCATATTAAGTTACCCCATAGGAAATAATAAACATTTATGTGGCACATATGGGCTTCCAGAAGTGGTCATTTTTTACATCAGTGCACAGTTAATTAATAGGATTTTGCAAGATTTTGAGGAGTTGGTGAATGCCAGAACTCTTCAGTCAAATGATTTGAAGCAAAGTGGAGCTAAGGGAGTTAAAAAAATCTCAGATATTTAATTCTATATGTGTATAAAACCATTACAGGCACTGAGAAAGATCTGGATCTCACTCTGCTGGACTTAAGCAGACTGCCTTTAAGGCATTGGGTGTTGTTAGCTGAAATTTGGCTCAGAAAGATGAGTATTAGGCTGCCTTGCTTATCCAAATCTGGACTGGGAAGCTGAGCTGATCTTGATACACAAACAGAGAAATAAAAATACGTGTACAAAAATCAAGTGATGTTTGAGGAGCTCAGTTACTTCAGACTCTGTGGCTGATGACTCCTGAATGCTGCTTTAGTGGCAGACAAGCATCAACTGCAACATGAGAAAAATTTTCGCTTGTAAGAGGAGAAGATGCAAAGGGTTTAATGATGAGGTTTCATAGCCCTGTGGATGTGGCACTTGGGGACATGGGCAGTGCAGGGGGAATGGTTGAACTTGGTGACCTGAAAGGGCTTCTCCAACCTAAATGGTTCTGTGATTGTGTGCAGGTCAAATATTAGACTTGAAGCCACAGAAAGACAAGGGAACAAACTTCTCTCTCACCATCATCTTTCAGGTGAACAGGGACATGTGTGAACAGGGACATGTGTGAACAGGGACGTGTGTGAACATTTTAAAGTCAAATTTAGGTGGAACTTGAGGTCTTATATATCTACTGTAAGTACTTAAAGATCATCTCTGGCCCTTGAGACCTCAGTTGTCCTTACTGCTCTCTGCTAGATGTTCTCTCACCCTGGCATACAAGGAGCTGATATCCAGAGACCACCAGTTATCCAACAGGATGGGATTGCTGTGGGATACAATGCACCTATGTTGAGACCCTGGTGATCACAAACCCCAATCACCCTGTCTGGTATGACTGCCTAGCTTTGGGAGTGGAAGAAGAGCCTCTGTTCCAGCAGAAATCAGGGACTGAAGCTTTCCAATACACCAATATCATAATGTCCCCAGATTTCAGCAAGGAATGAATGTCACGGATCATTTTCTCTGCCAAAACTTGCAGCTTGTGTGATCTGTGTTTCAGATTCCCAGTATTTCAGAATAACCTGTACCCACTTTGGGACTTCATGGATCCACAAAAGTTTTAAGCCTTCTTCCTGGCCTGATGGATTAAACTTATTTAAAATAGATACACAACTATTTGCAACCAGGTCATGCACTGAGTGTGATGGTCTGAATTTCATCCCCCTTTCATAAGAATATTGTTTATAGCTGATTTGGTGGTTAGTCTGGCTGAGTCAGTCCAGCAGCATGGGGCATTCCAGAGGCATCTTTAGAAAACAAAGGCTGAAGCCTTGTCAAAAAGGATATGTTAGTGTAGGGGAGCAATGATATCTAGGGAAACTTTACCCCAAGTCATCATGAGGGCTTTCATGATGAATTCTGTTCTCCTTAAGGGTAAGGGAGACATGATACATCTTGTCATGGTATCTGGGTGTCATGTATAAATCTGTGATAAACAGCCAGGCAGATGAGAGAAATGTTTTCTTTGGGTTTGAGTCCGTGCAGTGAGTGGTTATATCCTACATGGATCAGCCATCAGAGTAGAAGGAAATATTCAGTGGGTGTTGCTGTGGTTGTTTGTATCTCCTCAGTGCCTGTAAAGTCCTGTGTGGAGGCTGAGATCAAATACAGATAAAAGATTGCTCATAACGTGGAAGGAAGGGGTGAAGGGTCAGAGCTGGAGGGACAAAGGATCAGGCAGCATATTTTTAATGCCTGATCAGGACACGCAGCACATTACTGGCCTGAACTTTCCAGTATTGCTTTAACACCCTCAGACCCTGCATTCCTGAGATGTTCTCAGGGAATTCCACCACCCCAGTGCTGGCTGGGAAGGATCACTAGGAGAAGATCCATTTGCAGTGTGGGATTCCATTATGTGCGTGCTATGTTGGTAAAACCATCAAAGTCCACGGAGGACTGTCAGCAAGGAGTGGTGGTGTCCTCCTCAGGTGAGCTGCTCTGAGTTAACACAGGAAACACTCGGGCAGCCCTCAGAGAGGTGTTGGAGCAAGGAACCTGCACTGAGATCAGGGCTAGACAGGTGGAAGGGAAGGAAACTTCCCCTTGCATGGAGAACAGCATCCCAGAGGAGGTTTCTGGGCTCTACAAAACCCAGGTGACAGCTCTGAGTTCTGGACAAGGCGTGTGGCATCTCGGGGGGGGGCCTGTTCTCAAACAGGCTGGGGGAAGAGGCATAGGTATGGCAGAGCTATTCACTGGGGCTGCTCTGCAGGTATTTCAGCAGCAAATGGGAAATGAAATTTCAGCTGTGTACAAGAGTTCATTCCTTGTGTGATCCTGAGCATTTGGCTATAAAATCATGACATGAAAGCACAGTTTAAACAAGGTTTAGCAGAGGCCACCTGCATTAGCCACCTGGGCCCATTCATGCATGACTATTGGTTTATGGATAGTTGGGAAATACTAGGAATATTTCTTCAAGACATCCCTGATCCCCCTTTCTCCAGACTGAGCCCCTTTCCCAGCTCCCTCAGCTGCTCTTCATAAGACAGCATTACTGTCTAGACCCTTCCCCAGCTTCGTTGCACTTTTCCAGACATTCTCCAGCCCCTCCAATGAGGAATGTAAAAAGATTCCCACTGAATTAATATATAAACTGGAGGGGAGGGAAGGGAGATGTATCCCAAGGCCCCTGGTGGAACTGGTGTGGTTCCTGCTAAAACATCCAAAGCCCAAGTTGAGTAAGGAAGGGAGAGTGACAGGACTCCACATTGGTGCTCTCCAGGCATTTTATTCACTATTTCCAGCCCTCACAGAATCACCTTCACACTTCTGTACCCCAGACACAGCTGCACTCCCTTGAGAAAGGAAATTATGTCCTTGGAGGAGAGTCAGACCTGCTTGGTCAGCACAGTGCACTTTGAGACACCTATCTGAGAGGAGCTGAGGGTCTGTTAAAATGGGGAGAGACAGGATTTTCTCTTACTCCCACACTTGAGGAGTAGCTCTGGGTGAATGGCACTGAGATAAGAGTGAGCAGAAACAGATGTGGAGCACAGCTACAAACAGGATGTGAAAATAAACTCATTACTCCATCTGCCCACTGTAAACAGCGTGAAATTAGCAGGGAGTGAGAAATAAAACTCCAGACAAATGGCTTTTTAAAGGGAGCAGAGGGAGCTGGAAGGGCTGCTATTAGAAAAGCAGAGACTCAGAAAGCCCAAACCACGCAGAGCTCCGTGCATATCCCAATTCCCTGGTTAGCCAAGGAGGAGGAAAATCCCGTGGCACAGAGCCTGCCAGGAGCTATTTTTGAAGGCAAAACCAGAAAGGCCACTCCATCTTTGGGAGAGAAGACCTAATATTGCTCTTGTCCCTGCCTGTTAGGAAGCACTATCAATTTTATAAGTCATGGAGATTTATCTTTTTCCCTAAGAGGTGCTGTCTTAATGTTGCATAAAATTACTCTCTCAGGGGCAGTGTGAGGAGAAAAACGTGGTGTTATGTTGTCTCAGTTGCAAAGACACTGCTAACAATAAAAGCCCCTGAACAATTTGGTTTTTAAGTGACACAATTATGGAACGGGTCATTCATGACACTCCAAGTGGCTTCAAGCACCTCTGTCATAAAGTCTGAATGGAGGTGTTTTATGCTGTGGGTTTGGGCTGTAAATATTCACCCCTGGCCTTTGTTCTGTGAAGCAAGGCTTGGTTGGAGGATATATTTACTTAAAATTTTGCAGGAAAATTTCTCAAATGGTCAATCTGCTTGATTTATTAAAGTGAGATCCCAAAGTGTTTTACAGCTTTTACAGGCTGGTTGTGTTTATAACCATCCTGGGGAGTATCTTCTGCAATTCATGTAGCAGAGAAAGGGAAGAAAGGTCATAATTTCTATTTTAACCTACTTTTCTAGCAGCTGACAGGACACTGACAAAGTCATCTCTTCTGSAATACAGCCTGCTGGGCTTTATCCTCCTTCAGAGGAGACCCTTTGGAAAAAGCCAGACTAAAATAAGTGAAGTATTTTTTCCTTTATTCCTATGGATTCTGCTCAGATATGTTCTCTAGCTCATTTTACGGATCTCAGTGAATGTGCAAATTGCCCAAATGATATTTCAAGGAAACTGGTTCCCTGTGTTCGAAGTTCTTCAGTATATGACAGCCCAAGGCAGAGTTTCCCACATGTTGGAAATAATTTCTCTCTCCACRTTTGGCAGATCCAAACAAGCCTTGAGTGCTAAATAAACTAGGTCTATGAATAAATCAGGGGTAGGAGAACTCAAATTTGAGATAGTGTGAGATTTGAAATWCCTGAAAGCTTGACACTGGCCATGAGGCACTTTGAAATAGTCTGCAGTTAGATGAAAGGTTTTTCATTTGAGATTCCACTGGGATACTTCAGGAGGAAACCTCCTAGTGGGTTCACCCAAAGTTTGTAATAAACATAATTGAAGTATCTGAACTCCAGCTGCTACTTTCTACTCTAATCAAGAGCAACAGAGGCAGCTCCTTCTTAGCAAACACACTGTGACTGCTGAGGGAACAGAAATGGATATCCTGCGCTTGAGTGCTCAACTGGGAGGTGCAGAAATTAAGGAGAGGTAGCAGTTGGAAGGCAGAAAAGGGGACTTTATGAAGAGATCTGTACAGTCTTGGAGAAAGCAGGGATTTCATGAAGCCCTCAGAGATGGAGATCARGGACTCACATTTTTCTCAGGAAGCAGGATTTTCTAATATTGCCCAAGCTGGGTCTCACCTGAAGCAGACACTGGAGGGAGTCAAAAAGCAGATGGTCTTTTCTGTCCTTCCCCTTCTGGTTCCTACCCAAAGGGAAGACAAATTATGTTAGAGACAGAGACTTCCTTTGGGAAGTATTGGAGAACTTCTCCTTCAAGGTCATGCCAGCAGTTTCTGTTTTGATAGCACAGCAGGATTACTGTACAGGCACTGGAACTGATTCTCCCCTTCCATAAACCAGGTTTGCCTCTTCCTCACTCTCCCAAGCCATGGAGGAGTGCTGCCTGACCCATGTCAAATGCTCCAGACCATCACACCAGTCCCCTCTGTGCCACCTGGGTGCCACACAACCACATCTGAGCATGGCTGACCCTGCCCTTTGCCAGGAGCAGCAATGCAGCCACGAGCCTTGGGCTGAGCACACCCCAGGAGCCAGCTTGGATGTGTCCAGCCTGCTTTAGTGAGGAAGAGCAATAAATAACACAGGATTGGTCTGCTCCTGGCACTGAGGCACAGCACCACTGAGCCCTGATGAGCTAATTTATTGGTGTATGTGTAGCAATACCATCTTCCTCCCATGCTTTGGACTCTCCTCTCCAAACGGAGAACACAGCATTTTGTGTTGGTAAAGGAACTTTGAAGACAATTTACAAAAGCTTGGAAAAAGCCAAGACAGAAACAGTGGGAGTCCTGGAGAGATGGTGACAGTGAACAAGGGCCAACGCCTGGGATATATGTGGGCTGACTACATGTCAAAACACCCACACAGAGCCATTTATAGCTCCAGGAAGGTGTAGGCACAGTTAAACCACATTCAAGGAGCAGAGGCCAGGGTCTCTGTAACATTGGGCTACTGTTCACTTTGGAGGGCAGAAATGAGATAGAGAGCCGGGAAAGAAAGGATTTGAAAATATTTTTGTTCTCCAAGAAGGAAATATCAACCATCAGGAACTGGTCGAGTTTCTGTCTCATAATCCTGCTGCCAGGCTGATCCTGTCATAGAACCATGGAATGATTTGGGCTGGAAAGGACCTCAAAGCTCATCTGGTTCCACCCCTCTGCCATGGGCAGGGACACCTTCCACTATCCCAGTTGCTCAGAGCTCCATCCAGCCTGGCCCTGAACACTCCCAGGAACGGGGCATCCACACCTTCTCTGGGTCCCCCAGAAGAAGGAGACTGCAGGAGACATGGGCCATTTCCCGTGGGGCTGCTCCGTGGCCCTGACCGCCCCTCCCGTTCCCTTGCAGCAGGCATGGCAGCTGCCGCGGGCCCCAGCAGGGACTGCCTGCAGGCGGGCGAGGCGTGCACCACCGACCCCGTGTGCAGCGCCAAGTTCCGCACGCTGCGCCAGTGCATCGCGGGCAACGGCGCCAACAARCTGGGCCCCGACGCCAAGAGCCAGTGCCGCAGCACCGTCAGCGCCCTGCTCTCCAGCCAGCTCTACGGCTGCAAGTGCAAGCGCGGCATGAAGAAGGAGAAGCACTGCCTCAGTGTCTACTGGAGCATCCACCACACGCTGATGGAAGGTCAGTGGGATGGGGTGCTCCTTTCTGATCATCTCCTTAAAAGGGAATTGCTCACGGGCTGTTCTACAGAGCTCCCCAGCTCTGAGGTTGCTGCAGAATACCCCGATATGATCCTGTTCTGTCTCAAGACATGCTGATCTTGGAGGGAGCAGCATGAAGCTGTGTTGGAGGGTGTTAGGTTGGATATCAGGAAAGGCTCTTCCCCTGGAGGGTGGTCAGACACTGCSCAGGCTCCCCAGGGAATGGGCACGGTCCAAAGGCAGCCAGAGCTCCAGGAGCATTTGAATAACACTCTGAGGCACAGGGTGGGATTGTTGAGGTGGCCGGTAGGGCCAGGAATTGGATTTGAGGGTCCCTGTGGGGCCCTTCTAACTCAAGAGATTTGATGATCCTATTGATCCCCATGATATTGACATTTCGGAGAAAGCACTACTGAAAATCTGAGATGCCTCCTTCCTTTTTTTTTTTTACCCAACCTCTCTTTTATGACATTCCCAATATACATTGAGATCTTTTGCTGGAGAAATGCACAGCATCTTTTGTATCTAAGTATGTTAACCAAGAYCATAAACACTGTAGCTTTTATAGAAACACAACATAAAACACAGGCATTGAGGAAAAACAGCATGAGCTTCAAAAAAATCACTCTTAGAATGTCTCAAGTGTACCAATGTCTTTGTGTTAGTGAAGATTTGGGGTTGGTGACATCAAGTTGGAACTTAAAGTGTTCCCAGAGCCAGTATTCAATAAGTTTGGATTTTGACGTTTTTTAGAAGTCACAATAAAATTGCACCTCAGTGACCATAATTCTTCCTTGTCAGGCTGGTGAGTATTTTATGCACCGTGAAAATTAAAATGGGGAATAAAACAGACCCTTCCAGCCATGGGCTGTGAAGTAGATTAATAAAATACTGCTGGATGAAACCTGAAAGGAAAAGTGCRGGGGTGAGACCACAGACCAAAAGGCCAAGCAAAACAAAGAGGATGGACTCTGCAGTGCACAGGCTTGCCAGGATGGAAACTGGTTGATCAAAATCCTGGGAAACTTCCAGGTGCCACAACTTGCAGGGTGCAGAGCATGGTGCTATGAACTGACTGGGCAAATACAAGACCTCATCACGCTCCAGTATCTGGGCTTTCCCATAATTATGTGTCAGATTTGTTTCCATTGAAGGGAAGTTTGGGGAAGAGGTGGCAATCCAGTTTCCCCATTTATCTCAGTGGGTGGTGTCACAGCTCCTTCCCAGCTAACCTTCATGGCTCAAACTTGGAAACAGGTCACCTGTGACATGGTTGTGTAGGGCAGTGCTGTCATGAGGGTTTCCAGCTCTGGGACACATGATGGTTCATGTTGGAAGGGACCTAAAAGACCCTGGAAGTTCCAAGCCCCTGCCATAGGCAGGGAGAGACACCTTCCTCTAGAAGGAAGAGAAGAGAGAGGCTGTCAAGGAGTGCTGAGAGCAGGCAGGGGCAACTCTGGGTCTCCAGATGCAGAACAGCAGTTGAGTGCTGGATGGACTCCCTGCCCAGTGCCTTGGGACTTCCACCTTGGGAATGAATGGGAGAGGGCTGTTCTTGGAGGCTGACAACAGCTCTACTCCACTTCTCCCTGCCATGTCCTGACCCCAACACTTTTTCAAACAACTGACTTCATTTGCAATGCAGATTTGCACACCAAACTTTTGATTTCCTTGCCTTAATTTCCCCAGGGAGACATATTTCGTAGCAGTCCCATGTTTCAGAGTCCTTACACATGTTTAATTGACTGAGAAAGGAAGCCAATCCACACGGTCTATGTAGAGCTTTGTTCTCAATCAGACATACCCAAGAGGCTGCAAAAAGCTTCCTAGAAGCCCTCTTGCAAAAACAATTGTGGAAGTGCAGTGCTCAGGGAATTTACAAAGMATGCTATTTACTCAGCTTCTCTTGAGCACGCTGTGTTTAGCCATCTTCCCACTTAGAGACACAATAACATGATGACAACCCGATAACAACTCTCTGATAAGGTGCTTTATCATCAGGACATAAAACTGCTATGCTGGAAAATACAAATGGGCCCCTCTCTAGTCAGTAACGATACAAGATATTTCAATGAAGGTGTAAAACTGCCTTGTAATGTGCTCTGGTGATTGCACAGGGCTGTGGACACTGGGAGCCATTTCTTGCTGCCTCTGGTTGCAGCTGGAGGTCAGCCCATGCCCAGAGCATGAGTTTGGATAGTCCTTTTGTCCCAGCCAGTACATCTGCTGCTGCTGTCCACATCCATCTAAATGTCTAATAAAAACCAACAGATTCTGAGCTGTTTGCTTCAGTAATATTCCATGGTATCCATCAGGATGATGGGGCATTACAGACCATTGCACAGATGAAAGGGAAGCACCAGTTGAATAAAATCAGGCTCCCAGAGACTTAAAAACGAGAGGAAGTTTCTGAGGGAGCCGTGGGTCATTAGCTTTGTGCTAAGTGAGACAAGGCTGTTGGCAAGGAGAAAGGGAGAGGTGACGGAAAAGCTGGAGTGTGTCATCACCCACATAATCCTGTGCACAGCCCTGTTGGTGTCCTAAAAAGAGGTGAGGACCTTTGACCCAGGGAGGGACATAGAAGAAACTGCAATAATGGTGATGGAAACCCTGTGTGTGTAGGGAGCTGGTGATTTGAGCTCTGCCCATGAGCAGGAGCCTGTGCTAGTCTGGTGTCCTCTCTGGCAATCCCTGCTGTGTGCCCCAGAGCTTGAGCTACAGAACTCAACAGTTCCTGACAGGCTGCCCAACTCCAAAATGGAGATACATTTTTAAAGCCAGTTCCATTCAATTCTCTTCTCCAAGGATGTGTCCACACACCTGTTCCCATGGCTCTGAGTGTCCATTTACTCGTGGCCTTTAGAGCATAGTCCCCTTGCACCCACCAAACAATCTTTCACTGCAGATGTTGAACCTTGTGCATTTCAGCCATCCCTCAGGAGCCTCATCTGCCTTCTCACCAGCTTCTCTCTTCTCCCCAGGCATGAATGTCCTGGAGAGCTCCCCTTAYGAGCCGTTCATCAGGGGCTTTGATTACGTCCGGCTGGCCTCCATCACTGCAGGTAGGTGGGTGGGAAATGCTCTGACACCTCTGTGCAGACAGGGAGGGCCCTGGCYGGGGGGTCAAGGGCTGCAGACAGGGACATCCTTTGTGCTCCTTGTGAGCATTGCATGCTTCAGGTCTAGCAGTTGTTTTTTCCAAGGAGGTGCCTCTGATTCCTTTGCTAAACTGTTATATGTTCTAGGAAAAACTGCTTGTGATTTTTGTCTTTGGGCTGTTTCATGTCTGTACCATGAAGGACTGGGACTTAGGGATGTGGTACAAAGACCCCTTCCAATGACCCATCCCAGGCACACTCATTCTCCATAGCAGGTGGATGATCTGTTCCATGCAGACAGGAGCTGCTTGGGCATTGTTAGGTTTGAGAAGGTGCTTCCACATCAGTCAAGGAYCAAACTGCAGGAAAAGAGGTCGATAACTCAACCTGTGTGTTGATCCCAGCCACAGCCTTTAACCACCTGCCCTGAGGGCAACCTCAGGACCCAGAGCCGTGTTCTGCTGTACATCTAACCCTGTTAATGGCTGAGCAGAACAGCCTGACACCTTTTAACTCCTCGAGGGCTCAGCAGTTCAAAGGTCGGTGTGGCTGCCAATAACCCATCCATCACCAAGGGCACAGCTGCCACCACAACCAGCCCATGCTCCACAGCCATGGGGAAGCTTTCCAAAAGTGGGTATTTTACCAAACTGCCTGTCTGGGAGCAGGTAATGTGCTCCTCCTGTGTCTCTGGCAGATGTACCCAAACAGCTTTTCCAAATGTGTGCCCTGCTCTGGGGTGACATCTACAGCTGGAGTGCACCCAAGTGAGGAAGGAGCAGCATGTCCCTGCAGCTGGACAATGTCTGCAGTCCCCACCACGGCCAGGCACTTGCTGGGTGAAAATGTTCTGTAGCAAATTAACCCATCAGCCCTGGACAAGGGGAGCAGAGGGGATGGGAGGTGCTCCCTGACCTTGCTCTTACAGCAAAAAATTCCCTGTCCACGCACCAATCTGGCAGACTGGTGCATGGACAGGCAATTTTTTGCTGGATCGTGGTTTTCTTTACTGGAATTTTTCCCCTTCTGCTGAGTCCCAGAAAGCTTCAGAGCATGGGGAAATCAAGGGATGGGGATTTTATGCGGAGTTAACACTCTCAGTTTTTTAAAGCAAATTGAAATAGATTGTGCAGCAAAGCAAATAGGCCCAGAGCAGCAGGGATTCTTCAGAGGACTTGGCATCCACTTAGGGACGTGGAATTTCTTAGCCTTTTTGTCCTTATTCATACTAATCAATATCTTCTATTACATAACTTACAACCTGCTGCCCTCTGCCTGTCCAGTGTCCAAGGTCATATGGTCAACACTGCCAAAGGACCCTCTTTCAAATCTACCAAAAAGAAATCCCAAGAACTTGTTGAAACATAAGATACCCCTGTGACCATAGGCCAATTGAACAACAGGTATATTAAACTAAATTTTATATAAACAATATATGGCCACTACTAAAACTGTACAAATGGAACCATATCCCTCCACTCTAATCGTAGCAGTGATTTAAAAAGCACATCTGCTGGTGTTGCGTGGGAAGAGGAGAAAATCCAACATGTTCCCTGTGATTTATTGGCTGAAAGGTAATGAAACCCTTCCAAGTAACTGTTTCCTACACGTTAGCTGGCAGCTTCCCAGCATAAACCAATGCTCTGACAACRTTCATCTCTGGGTTTTAAAGGTAACTATTTAGTGAAGGGATCACAACAAGCAAAACTTTCACCATAAAATAACTGAAAAACTTGGAATTTGACTTCCAGCTCACTGTAAGCAACAGGGGGCAACAGGAAGGAAAAAATAAATGCTGGGAGAAGGAGCATCTGATAAAGACAGGGAAATAAAGGAGGGCAGCCAGCTCTGAAGGGCTCAGGGGGATTGTCAATGTTTTAACACTTGTCAGCAGTGACTGGCTGGTTTTAACTCCCAGTCAAAAATAGGGCTTGACTCTGCATTGGAAATTTATCATTCTGGGGATTTTTCCTCAATGGAAAAGTCTTTCTCTGCTGGGGAGAAAGTCCTTCTCGTGTGCTGCTGGTCATGATTTTAATTCAGAGAGGTGAAAACCAGCTTCAAATTAATTTTCTCTCTCAAGCTTGAAGGATCTTTGTTTTTTCTGTCCAATCAGACACATTCTGCTGTTCCCACTGATTCCTGCCAGGGACCTTGTAGCATTTTCCCCCTCTATAAAACAGACTCCCATCCACCTTTGAAGTAGCCCTACATCCAGTGTTAGACAAATGACTTTTCCTCTTCCTTTTCCCTATTTTTACAGAGAAGGCTGTTAGCACATAAACTCATGAGATCCCTACTTTCCCACTGAAGACACTGTTTTTCTCATCCATCACTACAGTTTTTACTTTGTTTTCCTGACCTTTCCCCTTACTGCAGGATTCCTCTACCTTCGCTGCATCCCACAGCACATCTCTGCTCTCCCACCCAGACTGGGACATTCTTTCTCCTCTTGTKTAGGAGGCTGGACATGCAGAGTGATTTTGCTGATGTATGCAAGTGGTGACCCTGCAAAGGGTGTGGGGAGAGACCCACGTGCACTCACGTGCAGGCAGCATCAGGTCCCAGGGGCACAAAGCTAGATGGTACCTCTGATCCCACCCTGTGAAGGCACTGTCACTGCTGGGGACAGGGGGATACTAGCTCAGACTGGTCTGGATGGGGCACACTGTGACCCAGACAGGTCTCACTTAGCTGGGCAGATCCTGGGGTGAACAAACAGAGCTGCTCCAAAGCCAGACATGACCTTTCAGAGGCCAGGAGAAACTCCCTGTCCAGGRCAGTGAACCTGAGGTGCCAGGAGTTAGTGCAGACCACCCATATAGCAGAGACTCAGTCTTGGATCTTGAGCAACTTGAAGAAACAAGAAGGTCCATTAGTGGAGGTCCCAACACTCGATGGATCCACTCATGGCCATAAGTAGATGCACTTTCTAATGCCTGCTGTCTTCCAGGCCTCAGGCTGTGTAATCTGCATTAGTAAAGTGTTACCAGATGCCCAGATTAAAGCAAAATTCATTTTATTAAAGATATGAGCTTGGTGAAGTGAGCTCTGGGGGTTGCAGTCTGGTATGTGACTGTGGCACTTCTTGGGAAAAGATGAGTGTGGAAAGGGAATTTGGTCCTACCAGGACCTGCAGAGCAAACCCGCAYTTCACCCTGGCCATGGCCTTCCTGGAGCACGTGTGGTGTCACCGGGTGCCATGGATGGCAGCAGGGGGCTGAAGGCCTCAGGGGAGGTGCTGCTGGTGGGGAGGTCAGCGCAGAGCCACCTCACCATGTCCCACCACCCCGCAGGCTCTGAGAACGAGGTGACACAGGTGAACCGGTGTCTGGACGCCGCCAAGGCCTGCAACGTGGACGAGATGTGCCAGCGGCTGCGCACGGAGTACGTCTCCTTCTGCATCCGCCGCCTGGCGCGGGCCGACACCTGCAACCGCTCCAAGTGCCACAAGGCCCTGCGCMAGTTCTTCGACCGCGTGCCCCCCGAGTACACCCACGAGCTGCTCTTCTGCCCCTGCGAGGACACGGCCTGCGCCGAGCGCCGGCGCCAGACCATCGTCCCCACCTGCTCCTACGAGTCCAAGGACAAGCCCAACTGCCTGGCGCCTCTGGACTCCTGCCGGGACAACTACGTCTGCAGGTGAGGCTCCCATGCAGGGCTGTCCCCACACCGGGGAGAGCCCTYCCTTGGCCAGGGCCCGGTGACAGCCCTGAGCCACTGCCGGTGCTCCTGGGGCCCCATCCCACACGGCTGTGGCGGGCCCTGTCCATGCATCCCACAGAACCTATTCACAGACAGAAGAAGATGTGAGATGATTACCCTGAAGCTGTTTAGACCTTTTCTGTGGATTTTTTGCTTTGGTTTTAGAGTAAGACCTGTTATGGGAACAGTTCCAGGAAGGTGCAGGCTAAGCAGGAATATGGGGGAGGGGTCCTTACAGCCACTTTCACCAATCCATCTCCCTCACTGCTCCACTTCCGCAGCCCAGAGCATCCTCAAGGAGCACCCAAGGTATCCTGACAACCACAGGCACTTGTGAAGGCCTTAAAACCATGTTTGTTTGCTTGCTTGCTTAATTAGAAAAATTAATCTATATACATAAAAAATACACCCTTCTACTGTGAGGCTGAGTGTTGGAGAGATCTTATAGCACCTTCCAATACCTAAAATGAGCCTACAAGAGAGCAGGAGACTTTGTACAAGAGCAAGGAGTGACAGGACAAGGAGGAATGGCTGGAAACTGAAGGATGGTAGATTTAGATGGGCTGTTTAGAAGGAATTCCTGGTTGTGAGGGTGTGAGGCTCTGGCACAGGGTGCCCAGAGCAGCTGGGGCTGCCCCGGGATCCCTGGCAGTGCCCAAGGCCAGCCTGGACATTGGGRCTTGGAGCCGCCTGGGACAGTGGAAGGTGTCCCTGCCCATGGCAGTGGGTAGAGTGAGATGATTTTTAGGTCTTTTCCAACCCAGACTATTTGTGATTCTGTGATTCTATGTTTTGGTGATTGCACCAGGAGTCTCAGAGTCCCAACATCATTCCAGGTCCACAGCACAGTTTGTGGCCAGCCTGGTTTGCTCCTCTGTTTCCTTCCACCCCCAGTTACACACACACAAACCCATCCCATGTGCACACTGAGAGCAGAACCCCTTCAGCACTTTTCCTTCATCTGCACTATTTTCCCCTCCCTGTTTCTCAAAAAGTCTTTGATATTCCAGAACGTTAATGCACACAGAGCTCTCGGGAGCAGAGCCCAGCTGGCAGTGAGAGATGTAAGGCAAAAACAGCACCACGGGGGCCCAGCCCAGTGCCCTGTGTACAGCTGGGCTGTGAACAGACACCTGGGGAAGAGCACAAGAACAAGTGTAGGACACACCTCCCTGTATTGTCTCAGTCTCTAATTGCTGTGGGGTTTGGGACTTCCTGACCTGAACTTCCAGCAGCCATCCCCTACCAGCACAGCATCTTTTAATTACAATAAAAATATTATGTATTTTCACAAAGGAAGGTGAGAGCAGCAGCATCCTCTTGGAAGCATGAAAGTACAAATACCCTCAGCACTCTGCACTCCAGAAACATGGAGGCAAGAGAAGGACTGAACTGTGCAGAAGCAGACTCTGAGARATGCAAARCCCCTGGGCTGACCAGGCCCTGCTCAGATGTCCCCTGGCTACCCAGGGAATCCCAAATGGACGGGTTCTGCCCTCTCCCTAACATGACAAGAGGGCCCAGTGGGAAGGAAGAGGTTCAAAGGGGAGAGTGATACTCCACAGGAGACTGGAAACTATTTCCTGCAAGCAGCACAGCTGTTAATTATCTGGTCCCTCGGCCTCTGAATATATAATATAAAATATCCTCTAGAGACACAGAGGGAGCAAGAGGTTGACATGTGACCTGGTCAAAGCCAGTGGTGCAGAATCCACAAGGAGAGCCAGGAATAAATCCTAAAGAAGTGGAGTGAAGCACTCCAAGTCTCACCCTGTCACTCCTGCACAGCTCTAGCCCTTTGAACTTCCCAGCTCAGAGGAGTGGGTTCTACTAATATGGATTATATCAAATCTGCAGTCACTATCTCCCTTCTCTAAATCTCCAAACAATGCAGCAAGTTTTGAGAAAGAAGATTTTGCCTGTCCATGTTACAGGAGGAAAGGGTTGATAAGGGGCAAACATGGGAACAAAGATGAGAAAAAAAGAAGGGTGTAGGGGAGAAGTGGGCTGGAAAGTGCAAACTGGAATGCTGACACTGACCAGGAGCAAGAGCAATGTGTCTGGAAGAGAGAGGATGTCTGGGAGGAGCAACATGCTCAGTTTTTCTGAGATTGCCCAGGCAGGGTGAACATTTGAGGTTCTCAGTTCTCAGCTCAGACAGTGCAGGTTGTCACCTGAAGAACCCTCCCTTCAGGTGTTGTCAGTGCTGGTGCTTGCTTGAGTTTCCAAAGCAGCTCAGAGGCCACGTGAAATCCCTGCCTGCCTGGCCACAGAACGAATGTTGAGATGGATCTGGGTCTCCAGCTGTTGCTGTGTGCTGCCTGAATGCTCTGTGTTGATGCTCAGATACCCTACAATCTCCAACACCACCATGTGCCAAGAGCTGACTCATGCCTAAAGAGTTTGGTGGCACATACCTGGTTGGCAGAATGATTTGCCTGCTCCACAGGCTCCAGAGAGTCCTTYTCCTGAGAATGGGCATCTGCAGCAGTCCTGGCCATGGGTAGGACATTTCATGTCTGAACCTCTGGACATTTCCCTTGATCTGAGGTGACATTTAGAGTCTTTAGAGAAAGAAAATGGACCAGAGCAATTCATCCAATCAGACTAAAAATGAAAGCTGGGGTCTTTAGGCAAAGTTATTACCCAAAAGATAGAAAATGGCAACACAGACTGATTTCCTTCCTGGCAGCAGCTCTTCCCTCAAAAACCAACCTCACACAACAGAAAGTAAACATTTCTTCCAGCACTGGACTTAYCTTGCAGTCCTGGAGGAAGCCTGTAAAACATTGACTGCAGAACTGGTTCGAAACCTCCTCCTGGGTTTGTTGGGGTAGGCAGGAGATTGTAAAAGGACATCTGTTCCAACTGTTTGAAGAATACCTACAGCAGCGTTTTGCAAACGTGTTCCCCCCTGTGAACRCCATGAGTGTGTTGTTACATCCCTTTTGCCACAGTTACCTGAGGTAACATGTCCCGTTTGTGCTCTGGCTCCGYCAGGTCGCGCTACGCAGAGTTCCAGTTCAACTGCCAGCCGTCCCCTCAGGCCGCCAGCGGCTGCCGCAGGGACAGCTACGCCGCCTGCCTGCTGGCCTACACCGGCATCATCGGTGAGCTCTTCTCTCTCCTCGGGTGGGGAAACATCTCCKCCGGGTGGGAAACCTCTCCTCTGGGTGGGAAACCTCTCCTCTGGGTAGGAAAGGTCTCCTCTGAGGGGGAAACATCTCCTCCGGGGGGGAAATGTCTCCTCTGGGTGGGAAACCTCTCCTCTGGGTGGGAAACCTCTCCTCTGGGTGGAAATGTCTCCTCTGGGTGGGAAACCTCTCCTCTGGGTAGGAAAGGTCTCCTCTGAGGGGGAAACATCTCCTCCGGGGGGGAAATGTCTCCTCTGGGTGGGAAACCTCTCCTCTGGGTGGGAAACCTCTCCTCTGGGTGGAAATGTCTCCTCTGGGTGGGAAACCTCTCCTCTGAGTAGGAAAGGTCTCCTCTGGGGGGGAAACATCTCCTCCAGGGGGCAAATGTCTCCTCTGGGTGGGAAACACCTCTTCTGGGAGGGAAATGTCTCCTCTGGGGGGGAAACCTCTCCTCCGGGTGGGAAACCTCTCCTCTGGGTGGAAATGTCTCCTGTTACTCTGGCTATGAGGACAGTAAGGTGGAGAGCTGAGCTCTCCAGGACATCACAGAGTCATGGAATGGTTTATGCTGGAAGGGACCTGTAAAGCCCAACTCATTCCAACCCTCTGCCATGGGCAGGGACACCTTTCACCAGACCAGGTTGCTCCAAGCCACATCCAACCTGGTGCTGGTCTTTCTCCCTTCAGTGGCATGACTAAGCCATGGGTATGGGGTAACTTTAGGATGGCTGCAGTGAAGGGAGAAAAACCACGGGCTACTGACAGATTAGAGCATCTGTCTCTGGTCGAAATAGAGGGGCTGTCCCAGGGTGTCTGCTCTGCCAGGGATTCCCTGATGCCATCACCAGTGATGCCACTGGAAATCACCATGCACTGCCATTCTGCCAACTTCAAAGGGTGTCAGATGGGGTTTCAGATGCTGCAGAGCCCAGCTGGCAGCAGTTGGCACAGGCACAGACAAGAGTCCAAAGAGAAGTGCCAGTGGCCTTTGGACCAGATCTGTCCTGATAGATGAGACAGACTAACATTTTTGGGCCAGCATTTCATTCCGTTTTAATCCTGCATTCTGGAGATTGAGATTGGCTTTTTCACTGACAGCATGAAAACCTTTATTCACATTCACATAAAGTTTTTGAATGCTCAGCCTGGAGAATAAAAGGCTTCAAGAAGATCTTAGAGCCCCCCTCCCCCCCGGGCCTAAAGTGGCTCCAAGAGGGTTGGAGAGGGACTTAGGGCAGGAGCCTGGAGTGCCAGGACAAGGGGAATGGCTTCCCACTGCCAGAGGGCAGGATCAGATGGGATATTGGGAAGGAATTCCTGGCTGCGAGGGTGAAGAGGCCCTGGCACAGGTGCTCAGAGCAGCTGTGGCTGTCCCTGGATCCCTGGCAGTGCCCAAGGCCAGGCTGGACAGGGCTTGGAGCAGCCTGGGACAGTGCGAGGTGTCCCTGCCATGGCAGGGATGGCACTGGATGGGATTTAAGGTGCCTTCCAACCCAAACCATTCCATTATTCTCTGAATGTTATTAGGGAACCCAAATTCCCAAAAACTGCACATTCCTTGGACTGAAAGCATTTTTTAACTGGCTGAAGGCTTTGGTGATGGTSTTGTGACCAAAAGGGTTGTGAGCGCTCCCCTTCTCTCCCCTGGGAGCAAACCAGAGCCATGACATCAGCACCTGAAGGGTTTTGCTGCTGTCATGGAGGGCTGAGGCAGAGTCAACCAGGAGGGCAGCCCCAGGGGATGTCCCTGCCCCTTCCTGCAGTCCCTGCCCTGCAGTAACTCTTGTCCATCTGTCCTGGCAGGCAGCCCCATCACCCCCAACTACATCGACAACTCCACGTCCAGCATCGCTCCCTGGTGCACCTGCAACGCCAGCGGGAACCGGCAGGACGAGTGCCAGAGCTTCCTGCACCTCTTCACCAACAACATCTGCCTCCGTAAGTGCCACTGCTGCATACTGGGGGGGCTTTTGGGCATGGGGACGGGGAGATGCCATGTGCTCTGGGGTCTGTGGGTGTCCAGCTCTCTGTGTTACCAACCAGGGAGCTCTGCAGAGCCTCAGGCATCCCTTCGGGTGATGCAGAGAAAGAGGCTGGGAAAGGGAGGCTTCCCCCTGCCCTGACAAGCCTTTTCTCCATCTTTCCCACACCAAGAAAACGCCATTCAGGCCTTTGGCAATGGGACTCACCTGAACACAGCCATGGCCCCGTCCATCCCCCCCACAACACAGATGTACAAGCAGGACAGAAATGCCAACAGAGCTGTGGCAACCCTCAGAGAGAACAGCTTGGAGCACCTCCAGCCCACCAAGGTAGGAGAGGGCAGGCCTGGCCCAGGGAGATGATCGGCCATGTCTGTGCCTCCTGCAGCCTTCTCACCTCAGCTCCTTCTTCCACTTGTGTCACATGCAGGCATCCAACCTACCCTCCACCTCCTGGAGGCCTGATCTCCCTTCCCTTCCCTTCCCTTCCCTTCCCTTCCCTTCCCTTCCCTTCCCTTTCCGCCTTTCCCTTCCCTTCCCAGCTATGTTTCATTTGAAAAATCCATGGGGCTTTCATACTGGAAAATCCATGGGGTTTTCACCCAGGATCACTGGCTTGGCTTCTCACCGTCCTTCAGAGCATCAGTTCAGCTTCAGRCAAGCATTTCAACTTCCCAGGACACAAGTTCCTCCCTTGTTAGATGAGGATTCTAAAGGTCATAATGCAGAGGTTTAAGGTTTGCTAAGCATTGGAAAATTTGAAAGGAAAGGTTCTGATCATCAGTAAATTGTTACTATCAAAATAATATTAAATTGAAATTATTTTAAAACAAATAACATGTTCATTTACTAATGATGGCTGTGATAAGCATTAAATATTTTACTTTTAAATAAAACTAAATGACCTTGACTTGCCACACCAGAGTAATTTTCAGATTCAATTATTTTCCTATTGAATAATTAACTGTGACCCTGATTTGCTGAACATTCAGGTTACAGAAGCTGTCAGTTTTAACTAGACTCCAAGGACTAAGCTTTGCACTGGGCTGACTGATACCTTCAGAACTTCCAAGTGCGGGTTATTTTAAGGCTAATCACTGTTTCTGTAGCTGGGAAAACACCCGATTCACCTCTCTGCAGCCTGTTTTCACAGAGCGGCTGTGGCCGCAGCTCTCTTCACAGAGAGCAGCAGGCACAACCTCCCCAGGAGAAATCCTGGGGAAGGCACTGAGAGAGCTCAGAGAAAGAAGAGAGAACAATTCCTATCCCTATGTGCTGCTCCGTTGTTTGCCACATGTGGAATGTGTTATGGAGATTGTTTACCCAAAGTGATTTGTTAATTGGACACCCGTGAAGGCTGTTTTGATTGATTGACCAATTAGGTCAAAGCTGTGTCATGACTGTCTCTAAGGAGTCGTGGGGTTTTCTGTAGTATAGTTTAGTATTAGTTTAGTATAGTATAGTATGTAGTACATATATAGTATATATATAGTATGTACTAATATAATTTAGTATAGCTTAATAAAGCAATTGTTCAGCCTTCTGAATCATGGAGTCACTGCACATTATTCCCCAGCTGGGGGTCATTCCTGCATCAATCAGCAGCAGGTTGGGAGGTGGAGAAAAGTGGCCTCAGCTTCCCTCAGTGCTCTCCAGGGCACTGGTGGCACTGTTGCAGGGCACAGGGACACCTTCACCAGGCTAAAAGCTTGGTGCCCAACAGACCTGGAGGCTTTCCCTCCAGCTGGTGCTCCCCAAATCTTAGAGAAATCCAAGTAGTGGCCTCAGGTCCAGACCTAGCACTGAGAACTTCATCCTGGAAGTGAAGGAGAAACTGTGAACTGTCTGTGACCAGAACAGTACTCCCAGCAGCAAGTGGGAAGCTGGAAAAAGCAGCTGCAGTGGAGGATGGCCCTGCCACATCTCCAACCTCCTCGTGGCATCCCTCCATCCCTCCTCTGGGGTGTGAGTGCTGCTGGAGCGTGGTCCCTGCTGGAAACCAGAGATTTGGGTCTTGACTTTGGACTCAGYTTCAAATCCAGATCCTGTTCAACGTTTAATGAGGTCGGCACCTCTGGACCTGAGGGGGAAGGCTGGTGAAATGTGTCCCAGCACCATGGATGTATATTCCACACCCACCTTTAAGGTCACCAGGTCAAGCCACTGGCCAGCAGTGGCTCCATAAGATACACGGATGGCCACTGACCTGAGAGGGCATCCAGGCACCCACCTCACTCAGACACTCCAGCCAGTGTCCAAACAAGTGCTGTGCCCACAAATGTCTCTGCTGCTGTGACACCACCTTCACAAACAGATGAAGAGCTGCGCTGACCTCCAGGCCAGAAATCAGCCCTGGCCCCTCTGCACGTGCACACACTTGGGGCTGCACAGCCCTCGAGCCCCAAATCCYCTGCAGCACCAAGGAGGGACACCAGTTTGGTTAGAAACATGGAGCCCCTCTCCTGTGAGGAAAAATAGAGAATTAGAATTGTTCAGCCTGGAGAAGAGAAGCTCCAGGGTGGCCTAATTGTGGCCTTCCAGTGCCTGAAGGGGCTCCAAGAGAGCTGGAGAGGGACTGGGGACAAGGGCTGGAATGCTAGGACAAGGGGAATGGCTTCCCACTGCCAGAGGGCAGGGTTAGATGGGATATTGGGACTAAATTACTAAAGGGCTGTGAGGGAGGGGAGGTCCTAGCACAGGGTGCCCAGAGAAGCTGTGGCTGCCCTGGGAAGCTGTTCCAGGCCAGGTTGGACAGGGCTTGGGACAACCTGGGACAGTGGGAGGTGTCCCTGCCATGGCAGGGGGTTGGAATTGATTGGTCTTTCAGGTCCCTGCCACCCAAGCCATTTCATGATTCCATGATGAGGTGCAGCTCTCACCCCACGCTGTCTCCTTTCTCTGTAGGTGGCTGGAGAGGAGAGGCTCCTGCGTGGCTCCACTCGTTTGTCCTCAGGCACCTCCAGCCCAGCAGCCCCTCCGTGCAGGGTGGCCTCTCTGCTGCAGATGTGGCTTCTCCTGGCCCCTGCTGTGCTGAGCCTCCCCGTGATGTGAGGAGGGCTGGCACACACCAGGAGAGACTCGGTTTCTGTTGGTTTCTTTGCTCAACAACCAGACCAGTAACTTTTTCAGGAGGAGAGCAGGGAGAAGGGAGGGGAAGGGAAGGCAAGGTGAGTGTTTGGGCATCCCTTCCTCCTCCTCATCTGTCTGCCGGTTTCTTTGATTTTATATGATCAGCGTTGTTGACAACCAGCTCATTCCTGGTCCTGGCCACCTTTCCACACCACAGCTTGGTTGTTGTTTCTCCAGCTCTCTATGGATAGGGCTGAAGCCATGGACAATTCCCTTGGAAAAGATGAAGGAGAGAGGTGATCCAAGAAATGAGAGTTGCAAAGGAAATGCTTTTTCCTGCCCCAGCCAAGAGGGGAAAGACTTTTGATGGATGGATTGATGGATGGATGACTGGATGACCTGTCAGGAGGTTTCCTGAAGCCCACACTGAGGGRCTCTTGACAGGACATGTGAAGTTCAGACTGTCTGCATGGTTCCTCAGGACCTGAAGGACAGAACACCTGGTTCCCTCAGACTGAAGAAATCAGAAGGCTGGTGTGAAGGTGGTTGGTTTTGTTCACTGGAGAGGAGCCTGAACACCTCTGGGGAGGACCAAGTAACCACACTCTGAACTGGCTGGCAGGGATTATCCACCCTCTCAAAACCATGGCCAGAGTGCAACCAGCATCCATGTCCCAGTGTCACCTCCCCTCGGGCCCTCCCTCTTAGGGAAACCTGTGTCCTGTATTGATGGTATTCAGGAAGAAACACGTGTGCTGCATTTTCTTTATGGCTGAATCTTTTGTGTCCCAACCCAAACACCTCTATCCACTGGTCCTGTTCGGTGTTTTGGGGCATTTTTGTCACATCCAAACAACCAGAGGCCAATATTGTCCCACTCCAAGCTACCCTTTCTCCATCAGGGGCCAATGTGTGAGCCCACGGGCAGGGTTTGACCTGAGCCCAACACATCCCACTCTTACCTGCTATCTGCTCATCCTCTGGTCTCACAGGCATAGGGGTCTCCAGCCAAGGGATTTCGTTTGTTTTCCTGGGAAGAGAAAGGATAGGAGAGGTTTGCTAGAAACCACCCTGAAGACAGAAATACTCAGCCAAGAAAGGCCACGTCATGAATTATATCATGGGTAGGGCCTGGATTGCTACAGTTTCCCCTCCTTGAAAAACTGGCAGAGGCAACCACCTGTGTCCAGGTGAGCAGGCCAAGGGCTTTGCCTCTTGCCTGTTCTTGTTTTTTCAGTGAGCATGTCATTTAAGCAAGGGCCGCTGAAGTGACCCTTTCTTCTGAGCCACAGCCAGAGCCCAGGGGAGGAAAGTGAGGATCAATGTCTCYGTGGTGTGTGACCCTGGGCTACCTGAGCACCCCATCTTTCCTCGAGGAGGTGAGCTGAGGAGTCCCAGTGCCCTCCTGGGGGGCTGAACCCCTTTACTAAAGCCAGGAAAGAAGATGGTAAGGAAGAGTGAGAAGGTTTCCCAGGATAAATGCTTACGCAGGCTGAGTGCCATGGRGGGAAGAGCAATAGCCCCAGAATCCCCTGAGTGTGTTTAGGCCTGGCCTTTGCAGCAGTCCATTTGTTCTTATAATAAATATCATTAATTCCTCAGCATTTGAATGCATGGAAAGACTTAGGAAGCATCTGACACAGCAAAGTCCATTGCTTTTTATTCCCATTTCCTGCAAAACTTCTCCCATTGCTTGTTGCTTCAGATTTTCTAAGAAACTGCAGCAAATTCCTTGGCTTTTGCTCCAACACGAAACCACTCTGGTTTTCAGCTGAACACCTGTGGATGTGTCTGACATGAACAGAAATCCTCCTGCTGCATCCTGTCCACAGTGCTGCTCAGGGCTGTAGCACCTGGTTTTCAGGGCTGTGCCAAGGAACACACCAAGTTCCAAGGCTTGTGTGCAGGGTGACAACCTTGAGCCAAAGGTTTTATGTGAGAACTTCATGGCCAAGGGGCTCACTCTGACCAGGAAAGCAGACCAGGAGAGAGAGCTGCAGGCAGGAAATCCTTTCAAAGTGACCCCACACGTGCACAGAGCTGCTGTGAAGGTCTCCCCTTTACCCAGGACAGCAGTGTCTCCTGAGAGGCCAAGTAACACAAAGCTTGTGTCCTCTCAGCTGCAGTGGAGAGGGATGAAACCCTGGCTGCTCAGCCCTTCAAGGCAAGGAACTACCTCAATACCACGAGGTCATGCTGGGAATCGCATCCTTCTGCCCCTTTCCTTTCCAGTCCTGTAGCCATGCTCTGCTTCTCACACTTCAAACCAGTCTCCACGAGCTTTCAGTCGTGCCCAGGCTCAGCATCTGCACAGGATGGGGATGCAAATGTCAGCTGCTTCACAGGAGCACCCACTCCTGTGTCTCTCACATGGCAGGGTCAGTGATGGTGAAGTGCCACTTTGCCATTTCCTTCTCATTCAGCAGAGAGAGTTTTTCTGGGTGGTCAGGATGCCTCACCTCTCCCTTCAGACTGGTATGCTGTAAAAAGAGGTGTGGAGAATCCTACTCAAGGACTGGATGGGATGGAGAAGACCTCCAGAGGTTACCTCATCCCAGTACCATGTCCCACATCAGCACCACTTTAGTGATTTCAATGAGAGACATCATCATCATCATCTCCCCAGGGTTTACATCACAGGATCATGAAAGGGGTCAGGTGGGACCTTAAAGCTCATCCTGTTCCAGCCCCCCTGCCATGAGCAGGGTCACTTCCATTAGACCAGGCTTCCCAAGCCCATCCAGCCAGGCCTTGGACACTTCCAGGGCTGTTTTGCTTTAAAGGCTCTGCAGATGTTAGTTGTCTCACTGCAGATCCTCAGTTCCCATGTCCTGTCCTCCAAGCCCTGTCCCAGGCCATGTCTGGCCYTCCTGGGGGTTCCTTGGGGTTCAGGGATGCTTTGGGATGAAATGAATGAGGCACAGAGCAAGGAGCCTCTCACCCAGCAGGAAGGAGCTGGGGAGTGGGAATTAACAAAAAAAAATATATATATCCCCAAACTTTCATGGCTTTCTTCTGATTATTTTACTCTTTTTACCAATATTTAATGTTGATTCTCCCTCCAAGCCTGCTCATGAATCAAGCTGTGCAAAAAACGATGACTTTTGAACCTTTCTGCTGGAGGAAGCAAACATGATGACTCTCCTCCCACCCACCAACATGTGTGCACAGACCACTGCTTTTTCCTTGTGAAAAGTCAGTAATTTTTTTGGATGAAATTCCATCTCTGCTGAATTCTGTGAAGTGAACCATGGATCTTCATTTTTAAGTCTCTTGATTAACCACAGAAGTCATAGCAGCTGCTTGTAAAGGCAAAAGACTGAGCGAGCCAAGAGACAGAAAGGGAGACAATTTTTTTTAGGAATTACTCCATTCCTGACAACTTCCATAAGCACAAAGAAGAATCATGGGAAAAATAAAGGAAAAAAACCACAGTTAAAGAACCAGCCAGATTTTCTGTAGCCACTGAACTCTATTTTTTGGCTGCACAGCACTACTCCCAGTGTTTGGCAGCCCTGAGAGCCTGTGAAATATTGTGTGTGTACTTATACCTGTCCTGTCACGTCATGTCCAGGATTGTCCAGGTGGGAGCAGGAGCTGGGAGGGAGACCCGGGGCTGGGAGATGGTGCTGGGGCAGGAACCCCCTGTGTGCCCCTGCTCGAGGGGAGGGTGGTGGGTGCCAGCCCACACTGGGGTCAAACTTGTACTTACCTTTTCTGTAATGTCAATATTCAAACATATCCATGAATAAAGCACACACKCATTTTCCTGACCCCTCGCTCCTGCCATGCCAGCTTGTCCTGGATGCTGCTGAGCTCTGCTCCTGTGCTGGAAGAGCAGCTGGGAGAAACTGGGGAATGTTCTCTGGGGGTTGGAAGAGTGGTGGGGCTCAGATGAGCCGTGCCTGGCTGGAACCATGGAATCCCAAAATATCCTCAGCTGGAAGGGACCCACAGGGAACACCCAGTGCCACCCCAGCCCTGCCCAAACCCCTGAAATCCCACCCTGGGCATCCCTGGAGCTCTGTCYCAAAGGCTCCTGGAGCTCKGGCAGCCTCGGGGCTGTGCCCATTCCCTCGGGAGCCTGGGCAGTGCCAGCACCCTCTGGGGAAGAACCTTTCCTGAGATCCAACCTAAACCTGCCCTGGAACAGCTCCAGTGTCCCCTCAGGTCTTGTCCCTGATCCTGGAGAGCAGAGATCAGAGCTGTCCTCAGGAGGAGCTGCAGACAGCTCTGAGGGCTCCAAACCCAGCCCCAATCCCAGACCCAGCCCCAGACCCAGCCCCAATCCCAGATCCAAACCCAGCCCCAATCCCAGATCCAGACCCAGCCCCAATCCCAGATCCAGACCCAGCCCCAATCCCAGATCCAGACCCAGCCCCAGACCCAGCCCCAATCCCAGCTCCAATCCCAGCCCCAGCCCCAGCTCCAATCCCAGCCCCAGCCCCAATCCCAGACCCAGCCCCAATCCCAGCCCCAAACCCAGATTCAAACCCAGTCCCAGTCCTGTGTCTCCCAGCAAGGAGGGGTGACAGGTGCAAAGCAGCTCTGCTGGGATGGAGGGACGCCAGTGTCATCAGGGAAGGAGACATGAGTCCCCACACCAGTCCCGGGGCTGTTTGTGCAGCCTGCAGGGGTGAAACCTGCAAAAGCTTGGGAGAAATCTGGGCAGGTTTGGCTCAAAGCTGGGGCCAGCACAGGAGGAAGGAAGCAGTGCAAGGTATAGCAGGGATGGAAATAATTGCACCTGCAGTTAGGGGCCTGTGGAGCCACTGCTGCCAGGATGTCRCCAGTGTCCCACAGAGTGGAAATAACTGGGAAGGGCTGGTGCTGCACACTGGGCTGGGCACAGGAGGAAGGGAGATGGAGGAGAAGGGAGGGTGGTGGGTCGTGCCAGCCAGGAAGGCTTCTGCTCATGTCATGAACATCCATGAGCTATTCTTGGCAACTTGAAAAAAAATCACAGGAAAATTGATTAGAGGTAAATGGAATGTTTTCTTGCCAATTCTGGGTGGGGGAAAAAAACTGAAAATAAATGTACATAAAATTTTTATAAAAATAATGAGTAAAATTCAAGCCAGTTCTTAAAGTGAGTTCAAGGTTGAACACATCAACGTGGCACTTCTTCCTCCTATAAATCATGTTTGCCTCCATGTGTGCATGGAGCAGCTGAGGATGCAGATGAGGAGCAGAACCTGAGGGTTAGGGAAGGACTTGGACTCTCCTCAAAGCCTTTTCCCTCCCCACAGTGCCCAGGCTGGGCTTTGCTGACTCCAAGGACAATTCCTGTGGAGGCTCCAGCCAGCTGAACCTGAAACATGCTCTGGAGGCCCTGCAGGGCTGAGGGGCTTTCCCTGGCTCTGGACAAGCAGCTGCTGGAGCAAGGTCAGCACCCAGGGCTGGGCTGGAGGAGCTGCAGGAGGGTCCAGGGGGTCCTGGCATCCAAGGGGCTCTCAGGACTCCCCAGTGGGACCCCCCAGGATCTGCTCAGGGACAGCACGTAGGGCTCAGCTCAGGGGCTGGCTGCAGCAGCCCTGCTCTGGGATGGAGCAACTGGCTCCAAGAAAGCCTGGAAATCATCCTAAATTTAGGGTGAGGAGATTCTGGAGCAGGAGAAGCACTAATGGCTGGAAGAAGCTTTGGCTGACCCTCAGTTCTTCCCTGTCTCTGGGTCTGGATATGTATTTGGGGGTGCTGGCTGTGCCCCCAACAAAACTGAGCACCACTCCCTCCTCCAGCCCCAGACATTAAACACTGGGGAAGAAGCATATGAACTGATTTTTCCACATTCCCAGAGAAAAGGTCTCACCTTTTCGTACCTCACCTGTGTGGCCCCCAGGACAGGACAGACAGAGCTTGGGGCAGCCCGCTCTAATAGAAGGTGTCCCTGCCCATGGCAAAAGAGTGTTTAAAGTCCAGATGGTGTTTAAAGTCCCTTCCAGCCCAAACCATTCCATGTTTCCATGACACACCTGGGGCAGCACAGCAGGTTTGGAGGAGAGACCTGCAGACAGGACCCACAGTCCCCATCACACTGCGACTGCAGACACAGCACAAGTAAAATCCTGCAGCTGAGGTTCAACTGCTGCAAGGGGATGGAGAAATCAGAAACAACAATTTACCACACATTATCTCCAAGCAAGCAGTGCTAAAATGCTGGTAGGGATGGAGACATCTTGCTTCAGTTATTAAAACACTGAATTTCTAAAAAATTGTGGATGTTTGCCAAAGGGAAAAGCTCAGAATTAGYTCTGACATGAAAAATGTTCATTTCCTGGGGTTTTTTCTAAGGGGAAGTGGAAATGATTTCTGGTGGGAGCAAGGATCCCAGGGAACATGTCAGTGAAAATCCTGCCAGCCACTCTGCTGGAGGGGATGGATGGATGGATGGATGGATGGATGGATGGATGGATGGATGGATGGATGGATGGATGGATGGATGGATGGATGGACATGGATGATGGAGACCCCAGGCATGTTCATGCTCTGCTCCAATTCCCCATCCAGACAGTACTTCATGGTCAGCCACCACAATCCAGACTTACCCAATGAAGTTCTGCTTCCAAACTGAATTCAGGGATCAGCATGAGGACCAGGAGAGATTAAATCCCATCCTCCCATGGCATTGCTGCTCACCATGGCTGAGGGAGATCAGAAACAGCCCCTGCCCTCACAGGTTTGTGGAGCTGTACCTGGGCTTCTTGTCAGCAGCAGGGAAATAAAGAGGGGAAAGGTGCTGTCCTTCTTGCTAGAGCCAGAGTGGCCCAGTTGGTGGCTTTTTGGCTAAATTCCCTGCAGATGTGGTTTCTGAATGATGCTTGTGGCCCAGGAACACAGAGAAGAGGGGGAAGGAAGGGCCTGATCCTGCAGCTGATCATAGACTCATGGAACAGTTTGAGCTGGAAGGGGCTGTAAAGACCATCTAATTCCATCCCTGCCATGGCAGGGACACCTCCCACTGTCCCAGGCTGCTCCAGCCCCAGCATCCAGCCTGGCCTTGGGCACTGCCAGGGATCCAGGGGCAGCCACAGCTGCTCTGGGCACCTGTACCAGGGCCTTACACTGTCACAGGGGAGAATTTATTCCCAGTATCCCATCCATCCCTGCCCTGTGGCAGTTGGAAGCCATTCCCTCTTGTCCCAACCCTATATGCCAATGAAAAACACCAATTCCAATGCAGTTTGAGCCCTGAGATCTTGTTCTTTGTTTGTGGGGAAGATTTCTCGAGTGCAGGTCCCAAATCCCAAGCTAGTCACTGAGTCTCAGGAGTCACCAAGGAGAAGAGGTGTCTGTAGGACGTCAGGTACCTTACCTCAGAGCTTCCACAGGGTGACAATGGTGTCCCCAAATCCTGTGGCCAAGGGTGTTGGGACTCTGACACAGTCTGAGGATGTCATGCTGTTCCAGCCACCTTGCAATGGGGAATGTGAGGAGCTCAGCCCACCACCAGTGATGCTGACACTGGGTCCAGCAGCCTCATTACCAGCCAGGAAAATCACCAGCAGGTGCTCCGACCTCATTAGAAAATCTCCCCCCACCTCATGCCTTTRTCAAGATCTCAGTGGTACCACTCTGTCCCTGCAATCCCTGCTTTGCTGCTTGATTCATTCAGAAACCAAAAACCCCAGGGAGAAATTCAAGAATCTCCTAATTCTTTTTTCCCAAATGGCAATTGGCTATGGAGCTCTGGCTCTTTTGTACAACTCTCTTCCTCCTCTCTTCCCATCAATGGGGAAAAAGGAAATGTTGGTGTTTCTGCMCTGTAGTAGATGATTTACCMCCAACCAGCCATGTAGAACTACCCAAGAGCTGCCCCAAACCCCACCTTTTCCTGTGTGGAAGAAACACCACCCAGCCTCCACTCCAGGATTTCTGGGGGAGTTAAATTGGTTTTCAAAAAGACTTAAAGTCCCTTTTTGCTGAGAGTGGTTGATATTTAAGGTTTGTGGAAAGAAAGCTGGACCTCAAATTCCTCTCTGGCTCCTTACCCAAAACCATTCATTAATGACAGCTGAAGACAAAGACCATCATCCTGGATGGACAAAGGCCTTGGAAAACCTCCATGTTCTCTTCTCCTCCAGCCTCTTTTCTTTGCTACAACACAAGAAAAATCAGAGCAGGGATGAAAAATGGCTCCAGCCCTCTGTGGTTTTTCCTGCTGTTCAAAATAAATTTAAAGCAGCTCTAAAACCACTACCCCCTGCCCATTTCATTTCAAGTCTGGACACCCCACGCTGTGCTGTCAGCCTGGCATCCCCTGCTCAGCTCTGCAGCAATTGCTGGAATTGGGCTCCTGCATCCCAGTTTAATGCCATGGAATGAAGCAGCACAACAGCCTTCGGAGGCGACTGTGGCTGAAACCCTCACGGCTCATAAATGTCAGGTTCGACTCTGCTTCATCCCAGCAGTGCTTAATTCCAAAGTTGGAGAGTGACATGAAAATAAATGGGGAGCAGCGGATTGCGTCCCGGCAGGGCTCGAGCGCGGCTGCTGGGGTGTCACAGATCAAGTGACAGCTTGAGACAAGCCCTGCCTCAGGCACCGGCTTTTGGCAGCAGCTCTGCTTAGGTGACCTGCACCTCAATCCCTCTGGCTCGAGAGATCCTAAGGCTGGCTGATTAGGGCTGTTATAAAATGTGTTATTTATTGAGCAGACAGGAGGTAACAGACAAAAGGCCTTGAACAGTTCCTGCACAGTACAAAACAAGAGAACCACTGAGAGATTACATAAAACAGCGCACAATATTAAGGTTATTGTTATATATTAAATATATATTGTTATATATTATAGTTATATGCATTAAAGCTAGCAAAGACACTGTAGAAAACAGGAGTCAGTGKAACTTACCACCCATAGAGTACATGGAGTCCTTCCACTCAGCCCTCGAGAGAGCAACCACAAAACTGATGTCCCAGCTTTGGGGAAAAGCCCCACAAATTTCTAGGGAACRTGCAGAAGACTTTTGCTTTGTGAAAGTCTTTTGTAGTTTGTAAAGTGGAATGTCTGTCACTCAAAAATTCCAGCTGATCTTTCCCCAGTCTTACTTCCACAGCAAGATGTTTATTGTCACTAGGAGTGTCACTTCCCCAGTGCCTGAATAACCATGAGACAGGCAGTCTTCAGTGAGTTATTTCACCAAATTGCAAGCTTTTGTGAAGGGCAGGGGCCTTGCAGCAGCTAACAAACCACAGGTAAGTCCCTGTGGTGGGAGATGTCCTGATGCACAGGGGGTGGGAGAGGAGCAGCCACCTCTGCCTCCCTCTCCAGCTGTTGTGTGTGTCTGAAACACCAGCTGCTGCCGACACATGATAAATCATCAGCAAAACTGGTGATACAGTTTCCATGGGGGAGAGCTTTTCCTCTTTGGATTTAAACAAGAAATTTACTGAAAAAAAAATTATTAGTGAGAGTAAGAAGGGAAGGGGCTGAGATTTTATAGCTCTGTTGGGATTATGTCAGGAGGGGCAGTGGAGGAGCAACTCTGATTTCTGCTCTCTGTGACAGGGACAGGGAACGCCTGGAGCAGGGCCAGGCTGGAGGTCAGGAAAGGTTCTTCCCCCTGAGGGGCACCTGGGGGAAAGTGAACCTGAGGGTAGAAATGGAACCTATTTAATGACTGTCTCTGTCTTAAAAATATACAGATTTAACTCTGAATTACATCCATCCATCCCCCATCCAGAGGACATGTCCATCCTTCCTCCTCCCAAATCCACCTGCCCGGAGCCCACTGATACCCCCCCCCCCCAGCACAACAGAAACTCACCCTTCACCTCAGCCAGGAGCCTTCAAAACACTTTGAATTATTCCCTCCCCCTCCTTTTAAGAAAATAAATAAGAGGGAAATTTTAACCAGATCATCTACTTTTTATTTCAGAGGAAAGATTTGCATTATTTACTTTTATTTATATACATGTACTTCACATTTGTATTTAAAATGCACAGATCTCCCAAGAATTTTCTCGTTCCGGCTTTAAATTAGCTGTTATTTTACAATACAAAAAATTATACCAAAAAACTGCAATCCTAAATGTGTGTATGTATAACACCCACAACCCCAGCAATGAAATAGTTTACAATACTTGCTCCTATTTACATATGAATGCAATAAATGCTAAATTATACATATTAACAAACTAAGCTCAAGTCTGAACACAGATAAGAATCATAAATAATTACAGAACAAAGAGGGGAAAAATCCAGAATACAATTAATTCAAGGATCTTAGTTTAAAGAACATTTATTGTGCACAAATTTCAGAGTAATATAAATAACTCTTCTTTTTCTTTTCTTTTTTTTCTTTTTTTTAAATGGACTGACATGTGATACACTCTGCAACAATTGTTTTTTTCTTTTTTTCTACTGGTGAGGTTTGTGGAATCAATACTAAATGGAGAGAAAATGTCTAAAGAATTCTAGTACCTGGAAGACACACACAAATAGTCTGTGTGAACAAAGAAACAGACTGAACAAAACCTACCCTGATGCAGAAAAAATCAGCASATACACACACTGTAGTAGTCCTGGCATGGAAACTCAGCTCGTTTCAGCAGCTACCAACAGAAAAAGCAGGAATTTGTCTAAAATTGCAAAGAACACACCCAAAAATGAGGAGCACACCCCAAGCCATCCCTTCCCTCCCTTCGCAGCCCAGCCCTGTCCCCTGTCCTGCAGCTCCAGGGGACTCTGCCAGGGCAGCCCCTTCCCCCTCCCCTGGGTGTTTCCCAGATCGAGAAACCCAGGAGGGGCAGAGGGGCTCAGCAGGAGCTGCCCTGGGCATGCAGAGTCTGCTGGCTGCTGTCTCACACACAGTTCAATATCAGTAAATCCCAGTTAATATCAGTAAATCCCAGTTATTATCAATAAATCCCAGTAATTATCAATAAATCCCAGTTTCCCGTGGGAAGGGGCTGAGGGCTCTGGATGCAGCTGGTGCCTGTCCCCAGCTCAGGKTCTCCTGGAGAAGGAAAAGCAGCTGGAACACCTGGAGCAGCAGAGGACGGGGGGCAGCCCAGCCCATGGCGCTGGAGCCCCAGGGATATGGAAAAGGCCCCAGGTTTGGTTTCAGCCCCAAAGCCTCCTTTGCAAGGCTGAGCAGGGCTGAGCAGGCTGAGTGCCATTTACAGCACCCCACAAACCCCAGCAGGGCCTGGGCACCTTGGGCACGTTCCTGCATGGAGCTGGAGCTCCTGGGCACCCTCCAAGGAGGACACAAAGCACCCTCAGGAGGGTGAATCTGCCAGCAGAGGCTGCCCCGTCCATGGTTCCACACCACTGAATTTGGGACATTACATGCCATGGCTTGATGTTCATCACAGGCATTTCCCATCATAAATAGCTTTATTTTGGTAATTTCACTACAATGCATTTTAAGCCCAGGGAAAGTGATAGTAATAACTGAAAAGTTGTGTCTCATAAATATTCTTATATCCAAAATATTGAGCCAGAGCGTGGCAAGGTCATCATGGAAAATTCTGGGCTAAAAACCATGGAAAATGGTGAATTAAAAAAGAAAAAAAAAAAGGTCTTATTTGGAGATCCACTGGCACCATTGTTTTCTCAAAGAAAAGGGCCCCAACATTTCTGAAATTTCATTACTAATTTTTTAAAGGCTCCTCTCAGAGAATGAAAATCTTCTGAGGGTCGAGATGTCAAATGCTGAATTTCAACCAATCACAAACACCTGAAAATAGTGATTCTGAGTGGAAACACTGCCACAATTTTAGCAACAAAGGCCTTAAACTACTGATTTTATCCTCCACTTAGTTACTACTTTAAGGACATTTATTACTTGTATCCAAGTGTTGCTTTTCCCCCTTTCAAATGGAAAAACCATTATTTAATTTGGTTTCTACATTTAAGTGAAATACATTTGAACACACAAAAGTCAAGTTATGCCTCCCTGCTTTGCAAGATATCATGATATAATCTGGTGTTTAAAGCTCTGGAAAGTTATCTACTACTGATGAGATGGAGTTATTAAGACAAAACTCATACATAATTTAAAATAATCAAAAATACATTCAATATTTTTTCTGGTTTATATACACTTTAAATCTCTCCATGTTCTGCATGTTACTGTAGAGTTTATGTACAAGTGCAAAATCTGTGTGCCATTTATCATTTATTTACAGATTCTCCCMTGAAATAAGGTTGTTCTTTCTCCCCCACCTCACCTCCAAATGAAATAAACCCAAAATTCCTTCACTTYTGATACTGGCCTGGTGATAAACTGCCAGCAATTCCTCCTTCCCCGAGCCTTTCCCATGTTTTTCCCTGTTTACCTCTAAGCTGGGATGAAACTGCAGCAGAGCTATGTATGAGAATTCTCTTCTCCCTCATCAGGATGGAGATCAGATGCAGGGTAGAGCTACATCCTAAAGGAGCCAGTTCCTTTTAGTTTTGTAAGTAACTCTTGTTGCTCTATTTACATTTTTTGGTTCTGATACACCTTGACTTTGATCGTTTTTGCTCATTTTTTTCAGTATCTGACACCTCATTTTGGCCACACTCCTGGCACACTGCAGGTTTTGCAGACCAGACAGCCCAGCTCTCCAGGAGTGAGCAAATATCCCAAACTCTGTATTTATGTCTTTTTATTAATGTAAAAATCTATCACCCCTCCAGGCCTACGGTTCTGAAAGCTGTTTGTGACCAGGAAAACCCAGCAACTTTAAGCACCTGCCCAAAAGCTGTCCTGAAGAGGGAAACTCAAGCACAGGGGCTTTCACCATCCAGGCTGGCAGCTCTCCTCCCAAAAACAGCAAGAGATCTGCAAACATCAGGATGTGCATCATGGCTGAAAATACACAGTAACAGGGGAGGGATTTTAGTCCAGTCTTATTTCTCCAGTTCAGATTAACCCTATCACTGAGCAAGTTAGAAAATATTATCAGGAGATGAATCTGTCTGAGGTAATCCGTGCATCAGGTAAAACTTAAATTGCCTAAATCCCTTCATTCTAACACAAATCTCAACCCTTTTCTGATCATAATTCCTTCTTCCCACAGAGCACTGAAACTTCTAGTTTAGAAACAGATGCATTTATATATATTTATATATATAATGCATTTTTTCCCAATATTTTTCTGCAGTCCCAGTATTTTTTTGCAGTCCCATTGCACTTGTTAAATGACACATTAAATCAGAATTATCATCCACCACAGTCCTTAAGCCATCAGGCTGTTCCCATCACCACTGTCTGGACACACACAGCAATTCACCTCTTTATTGCAATGCTGCCAGGCTCCAAAGAGCTTCTTCAGAATACATGGTTAGGAAAAAAACACCCCAGAAATGAATGGCTGACATGTGACTGATCACCAGAACACGCAGAAAAAAGGAGCAGTTATACTTGGGATTCAGTTGGAAAGGTGCTGCCTGGCCAGACCCAAGAGCACTTCCCTTCCATGTGTTACTTCTCCATTATTAAATATCAGATGTCCTCCACAGCAGCTCAGTGACCTGGGTGAACCCATGATGACTGATGGAGCCATAATCACACACCTCATTTGGCACCTTCACTGACACCTTCCCCCCACTGCAGCCACCCAGGCCGTGTGGCCCTGTACCACATTCCAGGGACACACTGGACACYACCACACACAGATGGGTGGCTCAGGCCAACCTGGAGCCTCAAACCACAATCCCAGCTTGGCAGAGCAGTTCAGGTGGTTTGATGCACCCCCAAACACCAAACCTTCTCTTTGCTGTTTGCAAGTCTCATCCTTTCACCAACCAGCGACTTCTTCAGCCTCTAACAGAGCTCAAGCCACACAGGAAATACCCAGATCTGATCGTGTAGAACTCAAACCTGTGGCAAAACAAAGCTGCTCTGCTTGATTTTTATTTAAAGTTCTTCTTTTACTTCATCCTCCAGTGCCCTGGCACCCAGAGTGCTTTTTACACCCTGTAAGAAGATGGAGCAAACCATAACCACTGGGGAGCAATGCCTCCAAGCTCAGCTCTCATCCAGAGGATGGCGGGAGGGAAGGGGGAGGAAAGAGGCCAAAATCAGAAAAATATGATGTGTCTGACTTGGAACACAGACTGCTTCCATGAAAATGCTGGTGAAACTGGGAGTTTTCTTATGGCATAYTGAAACTCTACGTGCCTTCCAGGTATTTGCACCTGGGTGAGTATTTGGTTGGTCAGGAAAATGCGATTTTCCTCTGACTGCATGAGACAGAGGACACAGAGTGCCTTGGGTGACTCTAGATGTGAGTATACATACCTTTAAAGGAATTTAATTATGTTAAAAAGCAGTGTGTGTAGCAGTCTCCTCACTCCCTAGATCTGTTCATGCCTAGGCACTTGTGTGTGGTGTACTCCAAGCAGGTTAAGACTATGTAAACACAGAGTCTTTCCAAAGCAACATCCAACTTTCCAGTTGTTTCATGTGGTCTGAGCAACATCAATCTTTAAACCATCCCAGCTTTTGCATTCCTGGACCATGACAATACAAAAAGGCTGTGCCTGGAAGAGAGTTCCACTGACATAATGAGGGAACAATTAAATATTAAATGAAAACAAAGAATGAAGATGCTTTGAAGATTAATAGTAGTGTTTATGTGTTGAGAGCTGACACCTGTAAACACTGGATCTCTTTCTTTTTGTACAGTTTGATAAATACATGAACTACAAAGCACTTTCCATGTAGAAACCTGAGTGTCATTCATTGGACTACTGTTGTATTTACACTGACCAGGAGTGGCGGCGCCGGACCTCACCGCATCTGCAACGAAACCATTCTGCTTTAAACTTGAAGAAAACAAAGGAGCAATCTGAAGCCATGTGTCAGTAAAACTTAAGTGGAGCAGTTGTCAAATAAAGCCAACTAGCATGTAGATGAGAGAAAAAACTAGGTTCAAGGAAGTTGTGTTTTTTTCCGGGTGCTTCTAGTCTCTTGGGACATGACTTGGAAATCTTCCTCCTTCTTGGTATTACTTTTCCATTGTGTTTAAAACCCTAGACAGTTTCTGATGTCCATGCATCAAATACAGGTTCCTGGCTGTGCAGGGGGCTGCTGCTTCCGATTTCGGATGGCACCCGACTTCTCTTTGTAGGCAATTGGCATCTGTTGTGAAATGTCCACCAGAGCACTGGCCACGGCGAGACCTGGCACAGAACAAACATCACCACAACAGCCACAGCAACAAACCTTCAGAAAGAGCTGAGAAAACCCCTCCAGGCCACAAAGGGTGTAGAATTTTTTTAATAAACTAGAAAAGTCTTGTGGCCCAAGAATTAAACTCCAGCCAATATTCTGAAAGGAGCTGAAATACTGCATATTTAATTAGAAGCAACAGCAGGAAAATATGCAATAAGGGTGGGTATTAGTGGATGTAAAACTCTAAATGTGGAAGCCTCAGCCCTTAATATTGAAGGTGTCTTTCCCTGCATCAGTAGATGGACTACAATAAACCTGAAAGCAAATGTGCACAGAGGTTTCACTGCCCTTCCYGTGGATGCATCACCTCTGCAACCTCCTCATGGCAGATCAGGGAGTCATGGAATGATTTGGGCTCAAAGGCACCCTAAAGTCCATCCAGTTCCACCCCCTGCCATGGGCAGGGACACCTTCCACTATCCCAGGGTGCTCCAAGCCCTGCCCAACCTGGCCTGGAAAATTCCAGAGATGGGGCAGCCACAGCTGCTCTGGGCACCTGTGCGAGAGCCTCCCTGCTCTATTCACAGACAAACCACATCTGGGACTTAGCTCAATCCAGCTCAACACCAAACCATCCAATTCAAACCCTGCTAACTCTTTTTCCAAAGCCTTTGCTTCACCAAGCTCACTGGGCACTGGGGAACCCCAGTTAAATCCCACACTGCCCAGGAGATGATGTCCCAGTGCCCTGACACCAGGTTTGGGTCTGAAGGGGTTGAGAACAAGGCTGGATGGGGAAAAGCTCTTTGTCCAGAGCTCCTAAGAGGAGGGCAGAGATGAAAGCACTTGTAATGACAGGACAAGGGGGAATGGTTTCAGATTGACAGTGGACAGGGTTAGATGGGATATTCTTCCCTGTGAGGTGGGGGAGGCCCTGGCACAAGTTGCTCTGTGGCTGCTCTGTGGTTTGCAGCAACCTGGGATGGTGGAAGGTGTCCCTGCACATGGCAGTGGGTGGAACTGGATGATCTTTAAGGTCCCTTCAAACTCAAATCTCTCCATGATTCTGTGACTTGATGTTCCTCTGCAAACGGAGCTGGGAACTAAGCTGGATAGGCCAAGTGACAAGTTACCTTCACAGGTAACTACTGCAAACATGGCTATACCAGATCTCTCTCTTTCCCCCACCCAGCTGTTAATTAAAGCAGAGTCCAATATCTAAYGTTCATCCATCAATTGACCTTAGTAATTAACTCAAAACTCATGTTGGAAGCCAGCAGGGCCCAGACCAGGGAGCCTAAAATACCTGGAGTACATCCCAAGCTGAACTGTGGCTACAGCACCTGCTGTGGGACCAGGAAAGGTGAACCTGTAAGGCTGAGGAAGGAGTCCAGAGTTAATTCCAAGCCACCAGAGACAACAGCAATGCTCACCTGACTGTCCTGGTGGTGGAATACCCCCAAGCCCTCGAGGCAGCCTCACAAAGACGGAGAGGACAGCTGCTTTGTTCCCAAAGCAGGGCTCCAGCGCGATGGGCTTTGGTACAGTCTGCAGCAGGGGAAGCAGCAGAGAAAACAAATGTTAAACAGTGTGTTACACCCTCCCTCCTCCCCCAGCATCACTCCTTCAGCTCCTACAAGCCCCAGGGCATGAACCACCATGAGCCACACTGCTGTGCTGGGCAGATTTCCAGCACACAGCCAGCAAAACTAAAACCACTGTCAGCAACAATCAAAACACGAGTCATCACAAGAAAACACATTCACTTAATAAAAATCACGCTATTAAAAAGTCAAGCCCTACACAAGGCTTGTATTTCTCCCTAAATTCAATAACAAAGGAGCAGCTTATGTACTCAACAGGACTGAGGGTTGTGTTCCACCGACCCCACCAGCAGCCTGTCACTGATATCGGCACGCACCACCATGGCCATTCAATACTCCAAATTCTATTTCCACAATTAAAGTCCATGTACGACCTTAACAGCACTCTATGCATTAGCACAGTAAAGAACATTTTCCCAAGAACAAAAATAAGTGTTCAAGGCCAGGCTGGATTGAGCTTGAAGCAACCTGGTCTAGTGGAAGGTGTCCTTGTCCATGGCAGGRGGAATTAGATGGGCTTTAAGGGCCCTTTCAATGTGTGATTCTGATGTATAATAGGCAATCAGCTTTCTCCCTGGAGGAGCAGAGGACTGGATCCCTTGCTGACCCTCAGTGTCTGTGACCATCTCCCACTGCACTGTTGTGAAGATTTTACCTGAATGAACCACAGCCAGCTTCAGTATGTCATTAGAAAGCCAAAATGCAACAGCCCAGCCCAGAAACTAAAGTATGTTCTCAGCTGGGCCCCAACCCCACACACAAGTACACAGGATCAGTGCTACTGTGGGCTGCAGTGACAGTCAGATTAGGATGCAAGTGTTCCCCAATGAGTACAGGTTCAGGAGAGTTTCTTCTTCTGTTCCACACCAGCTAAAAAAGCTGAGAAACGCTATTTTACCGAATACACTCAGTGCTTTCTGTTTTCTTGTTTAGTATGGACAAATTCCACTCTGCTGTTAATGAAATAATTAGTTCTTTTTCCATCAGGCATCAAACTACACCACAGTACTCAAATATTCAACAGAAACTCAATGCAATGCAAGCCATGAAGAAGCCTGAACAGGAGTCAAACATGCTGTTAAATTACTGCTGCTCAATAAAAAAGACAAAAGGAGACAACAGCAAGCAAAATGAAACTTAAAACTTTCCATACCTCCCATTTACTGCAATGATTGCAGCAGTGTTTGTTGGTCTGTGCCAGGCAGATAAATACATGCTGCATGGGCTGGATGATGGAAGCTGCTGCCTGCCTGGTTTTGACAGCAGGTTTCTTCATCTCCCCACCCCCAACAAAGGGACCCAACTCAGAGTAAAGCTTTTCCCAGAAGGAAATAAGCACACCCTGGTGCTGGATCCCAGAGACTCAACTGCCAGAGGCAATGGGGGGAGCTCGGAGAAGGAACTGCAGGAATGGAGCCCACGGACTTCTGCCTTATGGGGGGAGCAAGAACCCAACACAAAGCTGGTTTTCTTTTAGAGAGACTCAAGTATTTTACTTATTCTACTGTTAATTAACAGTTCTGCTGAATTCCAGAGCTTGGAGGATGGCACTTGGGTTACAGAGAGCTCTTGTGCTCACCCTCAGCACTGAGCAGAACAGGCAGCAAGGACCACACAGAGAAGTGATGGAGGGAAGACAGTGAAGGAGCAACTGAATAAGAGACTCTATTTTTAAATATTTTTTTATGTATTTGTTTTCAGTGGATTAATGGCCAKGGAGCTGCTGCAGGGCTGGAGCCCCTCTGCTCTGGAGCCAGGCTGGCAGAGCTGGGAATGTTCCCCTGGAGAAGGGAAGGCTCCAGGCAGAGCTCAGAGCCCCTGGCAGGGCCTGGAGGGGCTCCAGGAGAGCTGGAGAGGGACTGGGGACAAGGCCTGCAGGGACAGGAGCCAGGGAATGGCTCCCACTGGGAAAGGGGAGATTGGGCTGGGATTTTGGCAAGGAATTCCTGGCTGGGAGGGTGGGCAGGGGCTGGCACAGGGTGCCCAGGGAAGCAGTGGCTGCCCTGAATTCCTGGAAGTGTCCAAGGCCAGGCTGGATGGGGCTTGGAGCAGCCTGGGACAGTGGCAGATGTCCCTGCCCATGGTAGACCATGGAAAGATGACCTTTAGAGTCCCTCTCAATCCATGAGGATGCTTAGCATCACATTCACCATCCTCCAGCCAACCTGCAGAAAATCCATCTCAGTGGTCACCAAATCCAGCCCTCCACTAACACAGTCAATGGCACATAAAACCACAATTCTCTGCTTTAAGAGTAATTACACTTTCAGCCTGTGCCATCATCTCCAGGAGACCTTTTCCAGATCCCCTGGTCTGGATCTCACCACTCTGCCACCAGAAACTTTCTTTTAACCTCAAATCGTTCACACTTCAATTTATTCATCTGCCTCACGTTCTTCTGTGCCTTAACTCTCTCCCTGGGCTTTACCCTGCTGTACAGCTCAGCCCTCTTTTGGATCAACTGGAAGAGCAACACTCTGAATTCCTTCCCTGAACACAAGCACTGCCTCCTCCAGTTCTCCAAGACCCCCTCTCTGTTCCTCGTTCTCGACCACCTGAGAGGCATTTCAGGCTCTGACAGTGCCTCTGTTGTGGTACCCAAATCACCCTGAGTCTCCTGCACATCATAAAATATAAAGAAACAGAAGCTGTTCATTATATAGCTCTCAGTCGCAGAGCTGAAGGGCCTTGGAGAGGAATTTAGCTCATCTCTCAGCCCCAGGCAAGACCCTCTCTCCTCCTCTGCCCTTTCCAACTAACGAATCCTGAGTGTGCAGCAGAAACTCTCATTATGAGTCCCTGTGGGCATAATCTTCCCTTTCCATGGAATTTTTATTTTGGTCCTCAAGGTCACACATCTTGCTCCTCTCTGCTCTCCTGGTTCCACAGCACAGACAGCTGGGATAGGATGTAGCCCTGAGCCTCCTTCCTTCCATTGTCAATCTGCCCAGAAAACAATCAGAATCATGGAATGTTTTGGGTTGGAAGGGACCTTAAAGTTCATTTCATACCCTACAGGGAGCAAGGACACCTCCCCACTGTCCCAGGCAGCTCCCAGTCCCAGTGTCCAGCCTGGCCTTGGGCACTGCCAGGGATCCAGGGGCAGCCACAGCTGCTCTGGGCACCTGTGCCAGGGCCTGCCCACCCTGCCAGGGAACAATTCCTAATCCCAAGATCCCATCCAGCCCTGCCCTCTGGCAGTGGGAGCCATTCCCTGTGTCCTGTCCCTCCAGGCCCTTGTAAAATCTCTCTCCATCTTTCCTGGTGGGCCCTTCAGGTACTGAAAGGCTACAATTAGGTCAACCCAAAACCTGTTATTTTCCAGGCTGAACAATCCCAAAAAAGATGAGGGTTGGTAAAATATTGTTACTATTTCCCTGCGTGGGGATCCTTATTTCTCTCAACCACGCACAGCAAGGATAATGATGCACCCAAAATCTGTCAGGCAGTTGCAAACTAATTTGGAAGGAATTAAGCACATCACTTTGCTGCAGCTAAGCTCCATCTTAAAACTAAAAGAGGGAAAATGGCCTATTGTCCATCAATCCAGCTTTTCCTGAGACAAGCTGCAGTTCATAACAACAAAAACTCACCTAAAGAATCAAGTCCTGCACATTTATTTTTGACAGCCCCAGTTCAGGCACCTGTTTTCTGAACTGTGACTCATTGTGCATCTCTGAGTGCTGCTCACGGCCAGGGAGACAGAGCAGGGAGGGAATGACTCAGAGCAGTGAGGGATGAGGAATTTGGAATTTGAGCGAGGAGGTCAGGAGTGAGTTGAGTGACAGAATGAGGAATTTGGAATTTGAGCAGGGAGGTCAGGAGTGAAGGACACGCTGCACCCTCTGCAAGGCAGAACCAGCGCTGGAGCCAGGGACCAGGTTCTGCACTCAGGGAGGAAAATGTGACACTTCAACCAGCAGCTTCACTGTGACCTGGACTGAAGCCCTCACCCAGCACCAGCCCTGCCCTGCCTGTCACCTGATGTGACCTAGGCAGGTGTCACCAGGACACTAAGGGTCTAAGGAGCAGCTGGCTGGCTTCATCAAGTGCAATTTTGGTGGGGAGACCTCAAGAGCTCAGGTCTCCTTTCTTTGCCCACTCCAGTGGTTTCTGAGTGCCTCAGATTATGGAATCCTCTGAGTTGAATGGCACCCACAGGGATCACCCAGCCCAGCCCCTGTCCCTGCCCAGACCTCCAAAATCCCACCTGGACATCCCTGGGAGCTCTGTCCAAAGGCTCCTGGAGCTCGGGCAGCCTCGGGGCTGTGCCCATTCCCTGGGGAGCCTGGGCAGTGCCAGCACCCTCTGGGCATGAACCTTTCCTGATCTCCACCTAAACCTCTCCTGACACAGCTCCATAGCCTCTTCTGTTGCAGATCCAAGCTATTCTCCTGCAAGAAGATTTTGAGTGAACTTGGAAAGCAGAGATCAAATGTGAGAGATGGCTCTTAAGGGTAAACTTTAAAAAGGTACATAAAATAGGTGTATTTCCAAATTTTGTAACAACCTCTATCAGATGCTTAAAACCTGCCTCAGCAACTTCCATTCAGAGGTTTTGATAAACTCATTGTTGAATTATAGAAGTGATTCTTTTTTACTGAAGGCTTAATGGCACAATAAAGTAGACATTATTCAAATCTATTCAAATAAGGTGCATCTCTCAGACACTCAGCACAAGAGGACTGCTTTGAGAGGTGCCTGAACAGCAGAGTCCCATCATGGGAGCAGATACAGAGGGGAGAACAAAGCCCTGGTGCTCCAGTGGGTGGGCAAAGCCCACAGTCAATGGCCATGGACAGAGCTGAGCTGGCTGAGYCAGCAGGCCCTGCCCTGAGGCACCTCTTGTTCTCAAAGAAAAATGGACAGCTGTGCCTCCGGCACCCTAGAGAGACAAATTCATGGAGCTGATCACAGAACCACAGAATGCTTTGAGTTGGGAGGGACCTTAAAACTCATCTTAAAGCCATGGGCAGAGACACCTCCCACTGTCCCAGGCTGCTCCAAGCCCCAATGTCCAACCTGTCCTTGGGCACTGCCAGGGATCCAGGGACAGCCACAGCTGCTCTGGGCACCTGTGCCAGGGCCTGCCCACCCTCCCAGCCAGGGAACAATTCCCAATTCCTAATCTCCCATCCAGCCCATCCATTCCCTCTGGCAGTGGAGCCAGGGAGCCATTCCCTGGCTCCTGTCCCTGCAGGCCTTGTCCCCAGTCCCTCTCCAGCTCTCCTGGAGCCCCTCCAGGCCCTGCCAGGGGCTCTGAGCTCTGCCTGGAGCCTTCCCTTCTCCAGGGGAACATTCCCAGCTCTGCCAGCCTGGCTCCAGAGCAGAGGGGCTCCAGCCCTGCAGCAGCTCYGGGGCCTCCTCTGGGCTCTCTCCAGCAGCTCCAGGTCCTCCTGCTGTTGGCCCCAGGGCTGGGGCAGCTCTGCAGGTGGGCTCTCACCTGAGCGAGGGGAACAGGCACAGAGTCCCCCCTCCCTGCACTGAATCACCTGAACCCTTCCCTGCAAGGGGCTTTCCACGCTCCTCCACAGCAAAGCAACAATCAATGGACACGATGGGAAAACCCCCAAGAACTGCAAGAATCAGAATGGTACAAATGCCAAAGGAACAGCAGAAAGTCAGTCAAGCCCTGCTGGCCTGGAAGCCGTGGGCAGCCCTGTCTGGGGGGAACAGGCAGCTCATGGTGCTTTAAGGGTGTTCCCAGAGGCAGCCATAGCTGCTCCCAGCTGATTTCCACAGATGATTTTACTGGCCCAAACCAGCACTAAAGCCAAGTAATTCCAGTTGTTTCTAAGTTTTGATGTGTATTTAGCATGCACAAAGTGTAAACCACTTTAGACATTAAAAGCAACAAGAGACAGATTAGGTGATTTCATTAGTCCAGCTTCTCCAGCAGGATTTTCCACATGAACAGGGCCTTTCCCAGGAATTTGTCTGGGCTATTTCTAGGGGACCCAGATGTGGAATACACCACCAGTTCCCTTGGGAGTCAATTTCACAGCCAAATACTTTCCCCAAGTAGGTTGAATTGTGTGATGCTCAACCTAAACACTTTTATTTCATCTCATTATTTCTATTTATGCTGCTTGTACTTGACAAATTCAAAAAGTTAATAATGTGTCACATAAAACTAATGGCCAGAACAATAAATATTCTGCATAATTTCACAAACCCAGCATCAGTTTTATTTAGGTTCTGTGATACACTGCCAGCATGTTGCGTTCCAAGATATATTAAAAAAAATACCATGGAGAATTTTTTTTCCTTAACAAGAAAACATGTTTCTGTGGTTTGATCAAATAAGTCTTACATGGTTTTCAATTTCCAGGAAGGAAATGAAAATAAAGGAAAAATCTTATGGTGGTGGATGAGAAAAGGAACATTACCCAAACAGTTCAGTTTTATTACCTGATTCCACTTGTTCAGGTGATTTCACTCTGTAGAAAAAGGGTCAAATTCCATTTGCAAGTTTTTAAATTGTGCCATTAAAATCTGAGTGAACATTTGCAAAACAAGTTACAAGCAATTTCCTATTAAAATAGATTATTAAGCTTTAAAAATTATATTCTCAGGGTAGTATGTGTGTCCTGCAAGATAGAGATGAAATGAACTTCTAGCAATAATTCACAGTAAATGAGTTTAGATTAAAAATTTACATTTACCTTGTCCCTGATAGCTACCTTGGAATTGTAGAGGGGCTGGGGAATGAACTGACTTGGTCCCAGAACTGGGTTGGTGCATGAGAGAAACTAACAAAAATCACATTCAAAGCCTCAGCTGGATGTTAGCAGCCTGAAATAGGGAACACAGATCTGAGCACCCCGGATCTGCAGCCCACATGCCACCAGCCCCACAGGGCCCCCARTCTGCTCCTCCTTATTTAACAACTGCTCTGTGCTGCCCAGGGCTCCTGTGAGCCCAGCAGCACCCAGCCACCAGCTCGGGGTGAAGGGCAGGGATTGGTGAGGTGAATTTGGATCTCCATTGGCCACAGCTGGGGTGAAGGGCAGGGATTGGTGAGGTGATTTGGATCTCATGGCCACCACTCAGGGTGAAGGGAGGATTGGTGAGGTGAATTTGGATCTCCATGGCCACCAGCTCAGGGTGAAGGGAGGATTGGGAGGTGAATTTGGATCCATGGCCACCAGCTGGGGGTGAAGGGGAGGGATTGGGAGGTGAATTTATAACCATGGCACCAGCTTGGGGTGAAGGCAGGGATATGGTGAGGTGAATTTGGATCTCCATGGCCACCAGCTCGGGGCGAAGGGCACGGATTGGTGAAGTGAATTTGGATCCCCAAGGCCACCAGCTCGGGGTGAAGGGGAGGAATTGGTGAGGTGAATTTGGATTTCCAAGGCAGCTCCCCTGAAATGACCAAATCTCGTGTCACAGTTTGAGCCTGGCTGCTCATAGATGCCAACACTCATCCTTGTCCTTCACTTCCCAGGGAGGGATGGATGAGGCCATGGGGAGCAAATCTGGGAGATATGTGCATATATACAGGCAGTGGTGAGTATTTATTTAGATTTTGTACAGGTGAAGGGGCAGGACCTTTACAATTCTTYTCAAGCACTCAGCTGGTTTTTGCACAGGAAAACAAAGTAAAAAAACCCAACAAAATGGGACAGCTGGATGAAGATTGCAAACACAACACACAAAACAACTACTTGGCATAAATGAATGCAAATAAGTCCTTGATAATGCTGTTGAAAAGCTGCTGGTGTTATTAGTACTTCAATCAGAGAGATGCTCGTTAGAGGGAAAAAATGAACTTAGAAAATCCTTCTCCTGTGGGAAGCTTCATGCTCCTTCCTCTCCTTCCAGCAAATTTCTCCTTATCAGCTGAAATCAGGGCCCAACCTGCAGAAATGTTTATACAGTCTTCAAACCTAAAACTAGTTAAAAATCACTTATCAGCCAAATGTTCCCTAAATACAAGGCAGGCTTAACAGATATGTCTGCTGATCTCATGACAGCTCCCTTCCAAATATCTATATTCCATATTATATCATGGGAGTAGAAAAAGTTTCCCCTAATTTCTTTTCCCTAATTTTGCAATAGAATTCAAAACAAGATACTGGGCACTTTTTTACTGGAAACAATTCATTAGGTGAAGGTTTTATCAGGTATTTTTGTTGCTGTTTTGGTAGGAGGAATCACAGCCAGCCTCTATGGAGTTCTAGTGCAGCTAATCCACTTTACACACCTTAGCTGCCCAGGGAATGCTCCCTTTCTACCCCTGGCATTCCTTCAAAGGAGATCCCACACTTTTCCATGCCCTAAAAGTGGGCCAGCATATGAGGAATAAACACCAAATAGAAAGTACAAGCTGGGGTGTCCTCCCTGTGTATTCCTTTGTCACCTCAATGCTCCAGGAGGGAGCCTAAAGAGTGGAAGTGGTTTTGCTGAAGACGAAGAGACAGCTACACACAGACAGCCTTGGAATTCCTCTGTGTTAACGTATGGGAAAGCTCCTAGAACCAGTAACCAACAGAAAACCCAGAAATAAGATTTTAGAAATTAAACAGCCTTTCCAAAGGGAAGTTGAGAAACCCAGAGCCTACCTTAGCCAGGTCAGGCAGAACCACACTGGCCTTTCTGGTCTCAAAGGCTCCATGTGATCCATCTCCAGCGAGAGCCACAGCAGATCACGATTATTCCCTTTATTTCCCCCCATCCCTCAATTTCATCCCCTTGCTGCAGCTATTATCCTTCTGAGGACAGGAATGACTTTCAGCCTATTTATATCATCCTTGGAAAACTCTAAGCTGCTCTGTCCCCCTCTAACACATCTTGATCAGACAAAAAGAAAGTGGTTCAAGTTGTGCCTTGGGAGGTTTAGACTGGATATAACGGAAAATTTCTTCATGGAAAGAGTTGTGAAGCATTGCACAGGCTGCCCAGGGAAATGGGCATCACCACCCAAGGAAATGCTCAATAACCTTGCGGATGTGGTACTTGAAGGCAGTTTAATGGTGAACCTGGTGGTGGTGCTGCGTCCATGAATGCACGTGGTGATTTAAAGGCCTTTTCCAGCCTTACCAATTCTATGATTTGGCACAGCTTGGTCACTTCTGCTTGATGAGGCTTTTGTGCATCACAGCTCACACCTGGCCTCCCTCCAAATCCTCCTGTTGCACAGGAGCCCCAGTCTCAGCTCGCTGGAGCTGTCCTCGCCATGCTGACACTAACCCAGCTCACTGAAGGGGAGTAGGTTGGGAGATGTCACAAAAGCTGGTCCATCAGCAAATCTGATGGACCAAAAGCAGGTCAGCAACATGTGAAGTAAAGGGGAAAGTGAGTCATCAAGAGTGACAACCAGAACAGGATAAAAGCTGTAAAAACCATCAGTTCCTTGGCCTTTAGTTCTTTGCTGAACTCCAGCTGCATGAAACAGCCCAAAATCAAGCCACATGTCAAAATTAACATGAATTCACCCTGTAGAAGTGCTGGGGCTGGCAGATGCTTCATTTCATATCATTCCTCACCCTGCAGCTTCCCCAAACCCTGCACCCTGTGGCACAGGACTTACTACTCATTTCTCTGCTCCTTTACTGCTGGTTGCCACTTCATTGTAATATAAAAGGAATTTAACAAGGGTATCACTCAGATGCAAATTACAAATAGACTGAAAATATATTAATTAATCTGTGGTACCCCTACCCACTCCCAAATCAGCCCATCACTTTAGCTCTGCACTTCACGAACAGATGGGATCTTCTGGCAGCCTTTAAACCACTCAAAAGCACTTTCTCCCATAACAAAGCAAACTAATTACTAGAATAAGATGCTATTTCCCATCTATTTATCTGCTATTTTTAAGGAATCAGCTCACTGTCTGATTCAGGATTTGTAGTGAAGCCCTCAAACASCAGAATTAAATGCACATTGGTACAATGGTACAGAACACACTAAATGAACTTCATAAGGATTTTGCTCACCAAATGCTTCTTTCTTCCCCTTCAGGAAACTAAAGATCATGGGTGCAAAGATAATCAACACTTAGCACTGGCTTCACATGCTGGATCCCTGAACACAGCACAGCAAAGACTGCTCCAGCTCACCTCTAAAAGATTCCAAAATAATTTTTTTCCAATTTGAGGATCATTCTTTCCCAATGCAACCATTTTCTTGTTGACTGCTCTGCTCAACCTCAGCACTTGCTTGCTAGGCTGTGCATGTTTTTTCCAAGGTAACTTCTTGCCTTTAGCAACTTCAAGATAGGTGGAAATCAATGTCAAAATTATAAACTTCCCAAATTCTTTCAGGAAAGCTTCTAAGCATGGCTGCAGAGGATTACAAGACTTAGATTAATCCGATAACAAGCCCTAAAAAATCCTGAGCTACAGCAATACCAGTTCAGACACTTGGATGAGTCCCAGGCACCCAAGGAAGTTAAACACGCTTAGAAAAATAATTGCAATATTCAGCACATCTGAACACACAAAGAGCTGCAGAGAGAAGCCAACAGATTTTGTAATAACTAAGCAAATTTAGTGGTAGATTTGTGATTCAGTGGGTATTTGTTGAGTGGCAAATAAACCAAAGCAGCTAGTTACATGTTGCCTAGCTGCAGCCTCTAATAGGAATTGCTTCCCTGCAGGTAAATCACTTTCTATTACTCCTAAGTACCCCAGGAAAACTACTAATTGAAAACACAGTTCTAATACTGTCCAGCTGGAAAACATTAGCTTAGGATGGAACTAGCTTGACACTGGCTGCCAACTGGCTATGGACAATGGAATAGGAAATTAATCTTTTGCAGACAAGACGTACCATTTTCCACTTCTCCTTTGTAACCTTCAAATCAACTCGTCATTAACCAACAGCTTTGATTCCCATGGGGAAAGAAAAGCATGACTGAATTCATGATAATGCAAGTCTGGCTTTCTTGCAATTAAAATGAAGACTCCAATTTTGACATAGTGGATGGCAGAGGAACTGGAGGGCAGATATAACATCCAGCACCACAGTAATATTTCCCTCTTTTCTTGGCTAAGAGTTAAAGAACAGCCAGATCACAAAGAGAAGCACAGTTGTCCAATTCTGTATTGCCCCAGCCCATCCTGCAGCTCCCTCCTGCCAAGAGCTTTTTCCCATGCAGGTGCAAAAGGGATGAGGAGAAAAACCCAAGCTGCTGGCTAGTGCTAAACCATAACACCCCATACATATTCAGACTGGTTTTTCATTTCTATTTAAATTCATTTCCATGCAGGGACCAACAGGTCAGACTATCTCAGAAGTATCATTACCCCAAGTTGCTTCCAACCCACAACCTTCCTGAGCCTCCTCTCCTTTTGTGAAACACTCTGGCCTTTTATGACTACTTTTATTCTCTAGCCAAGTTCTCCAAGATGAGACAAAAAAACTACATAAACCCCATCAAACCTAGTAACACTCCTTGTCATGCAGAAGCACCCTTGTTCTGCAGCCACACCTGCCAGGAGGTGATGGCAGACAGTTGGAATGGGRTGATCTTTAAGCTCCCCTCCAACCCAAAACACTGACTGATTTTATGGAGTTACCATTGGCATAACGCTTCAGGTGCACATTCATCTACTCAGTTCCAGATTACTGTACAGGGTTTGTGCCATTGCATGTATCAGATCACCTCATCTGTGCCCAAAATTGATTAAGAAACATGTATCTGAGTTATCAGCACAGAGGCCATTACCAGTTCCTAATGATTTCTGGGTCTAAAATAGGATATTTCTCCACAGTCTGTCTTACTGTGCTTCAAACCAGCTTCTCCATCCATTCCAGAGGAACCCAAGGAGGCCAGACAAGATGAGGGCAGCAGAACAAGAGGAGGAATAATACACTCATCAGAACTGAAGAGATCCAGAGCTTATCCTCTCTGTAGTTTGAGTGCAGACAACTTGTCAGAGATCAAAAAGTTTAGAACAGCTTTGTTCTGGCCTAATCCCACAGAAGAGGTGTTTTTAGCTACTTCCAGACAACAGAAGAAGATTAAGGGCCCCAGAMAGACAGACTGCAACCCAAAACCATCAGCAGCCAAGCTACATCCTCCCAGATTTGCCTCCAGCCCCATGAACATCCATATGCATCCCACATCCTTTATGATGAGCAATGAAATAAAGGTTCAGTCTGATTTGGTGACTAACAATCTGATTTTGCAAGGGTGGATTCCCAGGTCTTGGTGAGCTGTTAGAGGTAATGACTCCCAGTACCAGCCTCATGAAAGAAGCAGGAAAATTATTAAAAAATCAGAAAATCTGAGGATCTGAAATAATAAAAAAAAAGTCAATGGGGAGGAGAACCAGTCAGAGCATACAAGGAGAGGTCCAGATACTCAATCACCTGAATTACTGAGGACCTTTGCGAATTTTACTTTACTTCCACTATGCTCCAAAATAGGGACAAGACAGGATGAGAGGAAACAGCCTAATACTGCACCAGGAGAGGTTTAGACTGGAAATTAGGGAAAATGCCTTCCCAGAAAGGGCTGCCCAGCCCTGGCACAGCTGCCCAGGGCAGGAGTCCCCATCCCTGGAGGGATCTGAACACCCTGTGGTTGTGGCACTTGTGTGGGCATGGGGCAGTGCTGGCCCTGGCAGGGCTGGGGGAGTGGTTGGATTCTGGTCTTAGAGGGATTTTCCAACCTTAACTATTCTGTGATTCAATATATTGAAAAGCGGCTTCTGCAGTGTCCACCCAGAAGGTGGTGTAGGACACTAATCACACAGACAAGTATAAAAACTTGCCATGCCAGACCATATTTAAACACAAATAAGGAAGAGCTAAAGCTATACAGGCAACCTGAATGCCTGTACTTAGGTCAAGACTTAAATATTATTACTCACCAAATAGAAATTCTGGGGCCAGACTGCTTTCATGTGCTTTACAATGAATAAAATACACATTAGGTTTTTGGGTTTTTTTTTAAAGAACGAGCTGTTATAGTAAGAGAGTGTGAGAAACTTAGTACCTGGACTAATCATAGAATCTCAGAGTGGTTTGGGTTGGAAGGGACCTCAGAGCCCCTCCAGTGCCACCCCTGCCATGGCAGGGACACCTCCCACTGTCCCAGGCGCTCCAGCCCCAGTGTCCAGCCTGGCCTTGGGCACTGCCAGGGATGCAGGGGCAGCCACAGCTGCTCTGGACACCCAGTACCAGGGCCTTGCACCCTCACAGACAAGAATTTCTTCCCAACATCTAATCCACATCTGCCCTTCTTAACCTTAAAGCCTAATGAGAAAAAATTCCAAAAAGCTTCAGACTAAATAAAACAAAACAATCCAGCTGCCTTGGATGAGAAAGAAAAAGAATCAGTTTTTTTTCAGGTTCTTAATTTTTTCTTTTTGTATAAAAGTCTGTGCTGGTCAAAGCATCACATCAGAAAGACCTTTGAATTAATTTATTACCTCTTAAATATGCTTTTACTAGAAATTCAACATGTTGTGTGTAAGAATGTGCCAGCCTGGCRTATGACCATGATTTCTTCATGCTCCTATTGGCTAATCACAAGATATACTGGAATATATATTTGTAATCAGAAATATGTTAACATTATCCAGTACACAGACATGATGATATTCACACTTGTCTTGAGATATCACAGGGAAGGGTCTCTATTTGCAGCACCTACAGCTATTTCCAGCCCAGTGCTCTCTGGTGTAAAGCTGAAATTCTTCTCTATTTCAAAGCATAAAAACTAACAAGGCAAACCCAATACTTCAAACCCAGCATCAGTATAACATTAATCTGAACAAGCCCAAGAGTTATAAGTGAATATCTGAAGGGATAAAAGCAAATTAAAATGGTACCTGTTGGACCTCCTGGACTCAGAGTTTCTTGCAGGTATATACAAAAATGAGAGGATTTGGGATTGCTGTGTAAAGCCTCCCTGGTTAATCGTGGTGAGGACCATCCCAAAGGCCCAGCTCTCACCTTTATGCTTCCCCCGATGAGATCTGGTGGCTCCTCATCTGTTTCTAAGGCAACGTTGATGGAGGCGAAGGGGCGACTTGCCATCTGCTGCATCTCACGCAGGAGTTGCTAATTTATCAAACACAAAAATATTATCATCAYATTGTTCTGACACGAAGATGAAAGACAAATGTATCTAAAAGGTTTTGCCCAATACCAAGGGACATCAATGAATATGGAAAAATAACCTCCAGGGGCTTTAATGGCCTTAAGAATACAGTTAATGGTAAATATTCACATTACCACAATTTAACAAGGTACTGGAAGTAAAGCTGAATGCACAATGTGAGCCTAACACATCTGGGAGGGAAAACGATCTCAATGAGTCTCCATAAAGCCGTTATTTACTTTTTAAGCTGTTGTTTGTCATCACCTGTCTGATTCCCATTCCATAGGATTTGTGGGAATAATTTTAAAATTAAACTAGCAGCAGTATGTAACTACTGTAAGAATGAAGTTGCTATTTTTTACAACAGCACCAGCAAAACACTGTCAGGTTTCTATTGAATAATCCCCATTTCTTATTGTTTCCTTGCTGAATACAGAAAATGGCAAACATGGCCTTATTGCAAAATGTTTTATTAAAATAAAAAACCTTTTCCTGGGCAAATCCCCACTACCCCTCATGACACAAGACATCTCTTTATTGTGCTCTTAAGCACTTTTAAGTATTTCGATGCAGCTTCCCCCTTTTTTAACACACAAAAACCAGATACTTTCTACACAGCTGGGCTGGAAACAGCATTTCAATTTTAGCAGAGCTATGGACACACTTCTTGTTGGCTCCAGTGACTAATGTCTGATAGTGACAACACAGCCTGACCGGGGGGGGCAGAAGCCAGAATTCCATGAGGCAAGAGGTCCAATGGGACTCGGTGTCTCTATTTAGTAAGGGAAGAGGCAAACACTTTGTGCAGCATGAGAAAACCCAGTGCTCTTAACCTTAAATGCAGGAACTGCCCAATGCTCTGACACAGATTTACACAATTACCATCACTACTTATTACAGCAACACCAGTTATCCTCTGTTTTTAAGCTGGACTGAGGCATAACCAAATGCTCTCCAGAACTCTCACCATTGCCACCTGCATTTTCCCATTAATTCTGGGCAATCTGACACTCCAAGCCCAAAGTGATCATTTACAGCACTCAAAAACCCCAGAGAAAACCTCACAAAATGCACCGTGCCCCAATATCCCCCCCCATGCAGCACAGAAGAGGGTGAAAGGAAGGTGCTGTTATCCAACAACATTGTTTGGAACTGATTCCAGAATCAGCCAGTTCCAGAATGGTTTGGATTGGAAGGGACCTTAGGGACCATCCAGTGCCACCCCCTCCCTGGGCTCAGGCCATGCCTGTGGCTCTGGGGCCATGGCTGGGCCTGGAGCAGAGCCTGGGCCTGCTCTGCCCTCTGCACACAGGGACGGACTGGGGGASACAGGGACAGACAGACAGGGACACACATGGACAGACAGGGACACCCAGGGACAGACTGGGAAAGACAGGGACACCTGGGGACACACAGGGACATGCAGGGGCAGCCAGGGCTGAGGCCCCTCTCAGCTGGGGCTCCTCTCCAGGCTGAGCAGCCCCAGCTCCCTCAGCCTTTCCTGGGCACAGGGATGCTCCAGGCCCTTGCTCAGCTGCACAGCCTCTGCTGGCCCTGCTCCAGAACATCCATGTCCTCCCTCCGTGCTGAGGATCCAGAGCTGGACACAGCACTCCAGAGGCGCTCCCAGGGCCGGGCACAGGGGCAGGATCACTCCAGAGGCGCTCCCAGGGCCAGGCACAGGGGCAGGATCACTCCAGAGGNATCACTCCAGAGGCGCTCCCAGGGCCAGGCACAGGGGCAGGATCACTCCAGAGGTGCCCCCAGGGCCGGGCACAGGGGCAGGATCACTCCAGAGGTGCCCCCAGGGCCGGGCACAGGGGCAGGATCACTCCAGAGGTGCCTCCAGGACTGGGCTCAGGCGCAGGATCCCCCCACCCTGCTGGCACTGCTCTTCCTGCTGCCCCCAGGGTCCCAGTGGCTCCTTGGCCCCCAGGGCACAGCTGGCTGTCCACCAGGACCTGCTGGCTGCTCCTCCCCAGGTGCAGGACCCTGCATTTGTCCCTGTGGAATTTCAGCAGGTTCCTCTCTGCCCATCCCTCCCAGCTGTCAGGTCCATCTGGAGGGCAGCACAGAGGGGCTCCTGCCACCTCTGTGTCACTGGGAACTGCCCAGGAGCCACYCAGCCCTCACCCAAATCACTGACGGACCAAACAGCACTAGGCCCAGTACAGAACCCTGGGGGACACCACTGCAGACAGGCCTCCAACCAGACCCTATGCCCCTCATTGCCACCCTCTGGAACCTTCTATGGTCTTTGCTTTGCCAAATCACCCATAATTTTGAGACTCTTTCACTGCAGAGGACTGTCTCTGTAGCTTGGGGGTGCAGGCAAGGCACGATGAGGTCAATGTAGATAAGCTTGGGGGATGTACAAGCTTCTATGGCTCTCAGTCTAGCTAAAAAAACCTGTAAAATTTTACTGCCACAAAAGGCATGTGGTAAAGTTTTCCTTAATTTTTGAAAGAAAAAAAGAAAGGGGGGAAAAAAGGCATTTTGAGCAGATTGTAGATACTGTCACAAAGCAAAAACCCAACAAATCCACACAAATGGAGTGTTCGTATGCAAACTTGTGTGTAACTCACACTTGGTAAAAAGGACACGAAGAGTGCTCGGGTATTTAAAGCACACCAGCAGATTGCAGACGAAAGCAAGTGTGAAACAGATTGCTGGGTTGTTGTTCCTGTAATTGTCCCCTTCAGCTATCGCAGAGTGCTTTGTTTAATGGCTATAAAATCAATGAACAAGCTGTCCTGATGAAGATGTCCAAGAGACTGACGAACTGAAAGCTATTAGTTCTTCAAAGGAAGTTATTTTACTAAAGAAAATGTGCATTTTGGCAACATGACTCCTACTGAAGTCAAAAGTAGCTTTGAGAATATAGAACCACAGGATGGCTTGGAATGGAAGGGATCCCAAAGATTATCCAGTTCTACCCCCTGCCACAGACAGAGACACCTTCCACACTACCCCAGGCTGCTCCAAGCCCTGTCCAGGCTGGCCCTGAATGACTTCAGGGATGGGAAAGACACAGCCCCACTGGGCAGCTGTGCCAGGGCCTGCCCACCCTCCCAGCCAGGGAACAATTCCCAATTCCCAAGATCCCATCCATCCCTGCCCTCTGGCAGTGGGAGCCATTCCCTGGCTCCTGTCCCTGCAGGCCTTGTCCCCAGTCCCTCTCCAGCTCTCCTGAAGCCCCTCCAGGCCCTGCCAGGGGCTCTGAGCTCTGCCTGGAGCCTTCCCTTCTCCAGGGGAACATTCCCAGCTCTGCCAGCCTGGCTCCAGAGCAGAGGGGCTCCAGCCCTGCAGCAGCTCTGGGGCCTCCTCTGGGCTCTCTCCAGCAGCTCCAGGTCCTCCTGCTGTTGGCCCCAGGGCTGGGGCAGCTCTGCAGGTGGGCTCTCACCTGAGCGAGGGGAACAGGGACACAATTCCCACCTTGCCTTTGGCATCAGCCCAGGGCTGGGGCAGCTCTGCAGGTGGGCTCTCACCTGAGCATAAAAATGCCCAAAGCAGGTGAAATCAGAGGTCCAGGATGCAAGCAAAGCAGCAAATGCCTAAGGGAACATCCTTTTCCTACCACCAGCTCCTGGTGTAGCACAAGTCATGTTACAAAGTTCCCCCTAAAAATTAAGAACTAATTTAAGAAATAATTGTTCTATAACTTTAATGTCACGGCTTACCCCAAGGCTTGCACCATGCCTGTTTAACCCAGACCCAATCCTTCAATATTTGTTTAGTGTGTCAAAATTTTAATTAAACGATTTTATGATGCTGTAAGGGAGAAAATGTGATTCTTCTCCAGTCAAGAGGCTGAGCATGGCTTTGCAAGTCAACAGCTGTTAACATCTAGATACTCCAGAACCTGCCTTTCTCTCATTCCTAAAGATGGGCTTTCTGAGATTTCAGATAATGAACCTCCATACTCTTTCAAGCAAACCCTGGTTTTCCAGATGACACGATTAATAGGACAACCTGGGAATATTTTAAATCACTTAGGCACAAAGAGGATTTTAAAGGCAAAGTGTTTGACAGCCTTACAAAGAAATCACATCAAAAAGCCTGTCTTGGAATACACCTCTAGCCTTTAATATTCATATAACTGCAAACTGYGAGAATGTGCACACATTTCATTTGCATTGAGTGTGATGTTTTTCCACATAACAGAATTATGGAATGGTTTGGGTTGGAAGACACCTTAGAGACCATCTTGTTCCACCCTCTGCTATCTTCCACCTTTCTCCTGGGCWGACTTTATGATGTTTGCATCCCCATTGGTCTGTTTAGCCCAGAAATGAGTTTTGCACCTTTCAGGCTGGTTCTGAGAGCAAAGGGGGAGACAAGAAGTGCACAGTTTGTTTTCAGACATTGCACTCACTCCTCACATTCCTGCTCCTGGACTGGGTTGTCTGGACGGACAGACAGCAGGACAGAGCTCTCCTTTGCTTTTAGCTAGTTTTAGCTCGCTGATGCACAGAAGTTCCCTGGACTTCTTTGGAGCTGTTCAAACCTGCTCTGGCCTGAACAGCAGCAGAGCACCCACAGCTCTCACCTGTGCCCCACYGGGCACTTCCAGTGCCGGAGRGACTGATCAGAGACTGAGCGAGCTGAGCTACAGCCCACAAGGGACTTTCTGAGTTTGTTACCTCTGCGGAACAGTGAGAGGTGTTATTGTTCAATATTGCTCATTTTTTGTGTGCTGGTGAATGCTTTGCCTGTTAAATAAACAGTTTTTCCCACTTTTCTCCAAGGAAACCTTTTCCTGAACCGGTTTGGGGAAGGACCGCTTGTATTTCCTTTCTAGAGGAACCCCTTTGGAGGTTTTCTCCCAAATTTGCCCTAAACCAGGACAACCTTCCACTAGACCAGGCTGCTCCAAGCCCAGTCCACCCCAGCCTGGAACCCTTCAAATAAAGTGATTCCTACCAGGAATATTTTTAATTCATACACATTGAGTAATGGACAATCTAAAATGAAGAGTGTGTTACTGATGGGAGAAAAACCTCCCGAGGAAGTGAGAAAAGCCTTGCCAGGCAGTAGTGCAGGCTCTCTCGGAGAAGACAAACAGCTATTCAGGTTGCCAGGTTAATTGACTAATATAACCTATGCTGTGTTTCCTGACAGGAAAAGCCTGGACATTTTACTCCCAACATAAAGCAGCCAGGAGGTTCCATATAACCATCCTGCTTACATCCATCTCAGCAACTGCCTCTGCAGAGACTGCTGCCTGAGCACAGGGCCCTGGTAGCTTTGGGGATGGGGCTCTGGTATTTTCTGCCATGAAATAACAGTGATTTTTCCACAAGAAAGTCACATATCCTGGMTTTTATTTCCTCCTAATGAAGAATGGCCTTAAAAACAAGCTTACCGGAACAGTGATCTAGAATTCRTAAGAACTCCAGTATCTACATGTGCAATTTGTCTCAATTGTTTTGTTTTGTTTTTTTTTTTTTTGAAGAAGGAAAACACACCAGGAAGGAAAACAGTAGAACTCAAGGAGGACAATAGTGAAGTACTGGCACAGGGTGCCCAGAGCAGCTGTGGCTGCCCCTGGATCCCTGGCAGTGCCCAAGGCCAGGCTGGAGCACCCTGGGACAGTGGGAGGTGTCCCTGCCCATGGCAGAGGGCGGGATTAGGTGGTCTTTATGGTCTCTTCCAACCTAAACCAGGGCATGATTCCATGGGGCCTGAGCACCTGTTGGAGCTGGCCCTGCAGACGTGCAGATCCACCAAGCTGCCACTGCCACCAGGGCTGGAACCTTCTCTGTAGGTCCTTGGAACCCCGTGAGGGTGGTGTCCCCTTCCCACACTGATTGTCAGCAGCCTGCAGCAGCCCCAGCTGCTCTGGGCACCCTGTGCCAGGGCCTCACCCCCTCCCAGCCAGGAATTCCTTGCCAARATCCCAGCCCAATCTCCCCTTTCCCAGTGGGAGCCATTCCCTGGCTCCTGTCCCTGCAGGCCTTGTCCCCAGTCCCTCTCCAGCTCTCCTGGAGCCCCTCCAGGCCCTGCCAGGGGCTCTGAGCTCTGCCTGGAGCCTTCCCTTCTCCAGGGGAACATTTMCAGCTCTCCCAGCCTGGCTCCATAGGAGAATCACTGTACATTACTTGGAAGTAACATGAAGATCCTGCTGTAGGAACATTTGCTTTATGTCATCATAACTTGGTGACCTTGGGGGAAAGGAAGTTACCTTCCAAAATAAAAACTGGCATCAGCAAAAAATAACATACAAGCCATAGATATTCCATGAAGATGAGCCACAAATGTCTCAGAACTAAGTGATTTAAAGTATTTAACTACAATTACTCTAACTACCATATAAGTCAACAAACAAACAATTTTCTCCGACGCTTTCATCATCACTGAAAATTTAGTTTTTAAGCCCCTAGAGCAGTGCACATATTAATGTTAGCTAATTAGTTTTGTAACTGACTTTGCAGGCTATGTTGAAAGAGAGAGGAGGAGAGAATTAATGTTCAAATCCTTCTCAACAGGCATTTCCACACTTCAAAACTATAACAAACCACAAAGCAAAGCTGCTGGGAAGTTACCTCATGCTGAAATGACAGAAGATATTTAATTCAGGGCTGATTAAGATAAGCAAGTTATTCATCATAATCATGCCCAGTAGGAGGGCATAGAAATCCTGACCTTAAATAAGAAGAATGAGATCATTTTTAAAAGACCAGAAGGATCTAGTCCATGCAGACTAAAATATACACCAATACCTGATAATTACACAACAGCACAATGAAGCTTTGACTGAGTGGAGCTCTTCTGAAATAATTACACAATCTCTCCCTGATTTTTCCAAATAACTAAATTAGAGACCTGTGATGGTAGCTGATGCCTACTACCAGAAAGAGACCTTGGAGTCTGAAACAAGAACAGCTTCAATAGACCAGTAGTGGGCTTTTTTTTTAAATAAGATTGAACTCTCCTAGAGCTGGGCTTGATAAAATCATAAAATCATRGAGTGGCTTGGGCTGGAAGGGACCTAGAAACCCATCCAGTTCCACCCCCTGCCAAACAGAAGGTTTGACCCAATGGGCTGGTATTCAAAGCACGATACTCCAACTTCATCTAATTTGATACTCCAGCTTCATCTTTGCTCAAGCTCCACCAGCCCTTCTGTGGGATATAAAACCAACTGAACTCTCTAGCACCAGCTCCCCTGAGGACTCTGTCACAAGAGCTCCACGGCCTGTGGCTGCCAGCCCCATGCGATGGTGTCCTACACACAGAGGTGGGGAATGCAGCTGCTCAGCTGGAACAGGCCATCTGCAAGACCCCCAAGAGGAGCTGCACTGGGCACAGAAGTGACAGGAGCATGTTCAAACAAAACCAGACCATCAGTTTCCCCCCCAAGCAGGAATCTCTTGTCAGCACTAATATTTTGGGATGTTTTTCCTCTTCAGGGCATCTCTTATTTCTGCTGCAATTTCCTTCAGCTGGTGACCAAAGCCACATGGATCACTGCAGAGCACATATTTCGGAAAAAGCCTCCTGGCACCATGAGCTGGTTCCCATTCATGGATTTTAAATTTAGGGAGAGCGGAAAGTTCCGATTATTTGATCTGACCTCCTGCCTAGCACGAGTCACTGAATTGCACCATGTGATTGACCTAGAAAAGGTCCTTCCAAAAGCACTCATTCTGAGAGCCATGTTTCTAGAAATAGAAATTACTGGCATTGCCACTCTAACCATTAAAAACGGGAGAAAAACAGAACAGTTTTTGACTTTTTTACCCCCAGTTGCAGACATTGGGTGTTACAGACTGGTTTGGTTTGGAAAGGACCTAAAGTTCATCTAGTTCCAATCCCCTGCCACAGGCAGGGACATACTGTTTAAACTTTTGGCTGATCCTTTAGAAGATCCTCATCCCATCATGAATCTTCTATGATTCTATATAAACCTTCTATCAAACTTTAAAAATTCTCTACAAATCTATTTGCCATATGATTCCTTTCCACAGCCACTGATTTGCATCACCAAACCTCAGTATGTTTTTCCTTGGAGAAAATGAGGAATTTGTGATGTTTAAAACTCTTGCTTATCTTCCAGGTAACAAATTAACCTTGCAGTGTTGTTCTCCACCATCTGCAACACCCAAAACATTGCTGAGAGTAGTGTGGACACAGTACTCCAATAACTGGTGTCCTGGTTCAGAGCAAATTTGGGAGAGAATGTGTAGGAATGTGTAGGAGGAGTGCAGTGTCTGAAAAAAAACTGTGCGCTTCTTCTCTCCCCCCCTTCACTCTCTGGAACACGTCTTGAAGGTGCAACACTTATTATTCAGCATAAACAGAACGAGACAATTGGGGATAAAAGCATCATATAGTCAACCCAGGACAACTGGTTACACCTAATAGTAACACTGAGTTCTTATTTTGCTACTCATAAATTCAGATAATGGAAATTTACATTCAGCTTTTGAAACACCAGAGCCACCATCACTTCAGTCTATTGTCCTGGGAACAGCTATTCTGGGAAGCAAACCCACCTTCAATGCATAAAAAAAAGACAGCCAGGYTCATGTTTCCCGCTGTAATGAGAGAAATTATTGTGCTTACCACGTGACTCAACCTCCTCAGTCACCTGCTGGCTGTGATTTCTCACTCCTCCAATTCTTGTTTTACCTACAAACCACCCCAAACCCAAGCTTAATATTTTCGTTTTGCTGACAGACACCAAACAGTGCTGTCAGTGCTGCAGAACAAGATCTATGTGGCAAATGACTGCTGGGAGCTTGGAGAATGCACCAGTAAACCCTCCAAAGCACCTGGGACTGCCCAAATCTAGAGAAATTTGTTGCCAGACCTTTTAATATTTCTGCATAAGTTTGATACCAAATCCTTTGGAGCACATCCTGGTCCAAAACACCACTGAAGACTCTAAACAACAACGAAGATGCCAAATTACAGTTAATTGAAAATATTCCAAATCTAAAGCTTTTTCCTTGACCAAGGATGCCCTTAATCACATTCTAAGAGAGAAGACCTAAGAGACGAATGAAATACTAAGGGATGAGAGCAGGAAGGGGAAGAAAAGGAAGGCAGGGCAATAAATAACACACAGCACAGATCCCTTGCAACATCTTTGCTGTAAAAAACACAGGGATGTGTTGTCTACGGCGAGGGAAGACTCGGAGCCTTCAATATGAAAGATCAGCGAGCTTCGATTTATTGATTACAGCATCAGACTTTTATACAGTAATTAATAAGCTAATGCATATTCTGTAACTTAAGCTAACTATTGGTTATTCTGTATATGTCAGGTCCACCTTGTGTTTACATACCTTAAAAGTTAAACTTTCTTCTTCTCAGGCTGTTTTCAGCCACCATATCTCTGCTCAAGGGCACAGCGGCCTTGCCGTAATCATAACTCCTTAGCAGAGCTCATTATTTTCCTAACTTCAGACACCTGGACCAAGTCTGTGACTCTGGTCACATACTATTCCTCAACAATTCCCCTGTTTTTCTTTGGGACAAGCGCTGTTTGATTAAAAGTAGCAGATATCACTTTTTGCATCATTTTTTGTAAGCACATGTAAAAACAAGGCAGAACTAGTACTATTAATAAAGCTATAATGTCCACTATAATGCCGGCTTTAACAGAACTTCAAATCAACAGAACTTATATGTAACATCACTTAACTTTAACAAAACTTAACTATAGCATCCCTTAAACTTAAATTCACTTAAACTTAATAGAAATTAAACTTAACAGAACTTAACTTTAGCAGAACTTAAGTGTAACAGACTTTAACTTTAATAAAACTTAATTTTAACTGAACTCCAAGTTAACAGAACTTAATTCCAACAGAATTCAATCAACTTTAAATTCTACGTAACTTAAACTTAGTATAATTTAAACTTAACAGAACTTATCACTTAAACGTAATAAAACTTTACAGAAATGAATTTAACTGCACTTGAACTTAACAGGACATAAATTTAACAACACTTAACGTTAACAGTATTTAAGTTTAACAGACTCTAATTTTAACAAAACTTAACTTTAACAATATTTAACATTTAATGGCACTTAATAGAGAATTTAACTTGAAGTACTTAGCAATGGATAGAATGTACTATAGAAATAAAACAGAACATAAAATTTATTATAATTTACTCACAAGCTTAACTCTAAAATACTAAACTATAACAACTTTTCTTGTGTGTTTACTCCAGCATTTTCACACTTGCATGCACACAAATATAAGAAGTTTGCTCAAGGTATGCTTGTGAAAAAATCTCTTTGAATTTAGTGCAGTAATTACTTTGCATGCTTTTGCATCTTTTCAAGGGGCTCAAGGTTGAACCTKGAGGAGTGAGGTGTGAGCTCAGAAATCATCATTGTTGTTTAAAGCTTGTCTTCTAAATTTGGCAAGCTTGAGCGTTCTCTGACTCTGAGAGGCCTTACTCAGAGGGAAGTGTTAATCACAGCCCCTGAGATGCAGCTCAAAGAGTCTTACTTTGGACCACAATTTAAAATGTCACAAAAGAGGGGCTTTAGTCAYAGTAGTTTTCTATCCTGACTTCAATTCAGGCCAGTAACTTTCTTTGAAAGCTCAATAATAAAAATGTTGTCCCACTTGGTTGGTTTTGTTTAGACAGCAGCAGTTCCTGGGAACTGACAAATTGACAGTCTGGTCACCTTTTGCCTCTGTGCCTATAAACCAAAAATGTAACATACTCCAATTTTAAGTTTATGGAAATTCTTAATCAGATTAATTAAATAATGTGTTTCTTAACGATTGTTTTGAACATGATAAAACCATATTATAAATGAGGAGATCTGTGCCACAGCAATACATGTCTAGCTATAGTATACACACTCTAACATATGGAACTATATTCAACAATAATACAACATAAATCACAAAAATTACAATAACGTATAACATTGTCTCTAGAATTTTTGTTACAGTTGATGACTATCTAAACTAAATATCTCACTAGTGATATTCTCTAATTTTCATCACTCTTTCTAAGACAGTTTCTGTGCTATGCATCTTTTCTGTACTGTGGTGAATGGTGATTAGGGTTCTGTGTCCATTGCTCCAGATGCAGGGGGCAGCCAGCCTCAGTGCAGCGCAGTTTGTCAGCGGGACCGGCGCTGCCTCACGCTCTAAAGGTGACGTACATCGAGTGCAGGCACGGCTAGGGCTGCTTGCAGGTCTTTCAGAGGATATAGGCTCTGCACTTTGCTGTTCTGCTGTAAATAAGCTGTTTGAATGAGTCCTCACAGAAAGAAGCTAGTTCTGGTGCTTTGTGAATCTTTGCATATTTGTAGATGTTGACAGAGTTGTCCATGCTGATAGTTTGGGCACAAAGGATTTCACAGCGTCTCTGGAGGCTGTTGAGCTGGAACAGGCTGGCAGCCGACAGCAGCTCTAAGATATCAGTGGTGGGAATAGCGTTTGTGCTATTATAGCATCAATTAGTCCAATAAGTATTGTAATTTCTAACATGCTAGCAGATATGTTGTGGTTCATAGTCTCTAAGGTGCAGTCCATTGAAATTGCTAGGTCTAAGCCGAGGCCCCCGCTGGCTGCCGGGCRGAGCGAGGACGCATTTGTGCTAGGAAGGCACTCAGGTTCTGGTCTGCCACTTGTATCAGAGCGCGGGGACCCTGCGGTGCGCTCACCTTCCTGTTTCTCRAGAAGCACTGGCAGGCTGAATCATTGTGTGTGTCAAACCTGCAGCGTCGGCACTACACGGCTCTCTTACAATCTCTATGCCTTTTGCTTTTTGATTAGCACTTCGCACTGCTTCTCGCACTGCCTCTGGGTCATCACAGGTGTTTCTTCTCTCCCTCCCCGTCTCCATAAGCCGAAACTGCAAGGGGAGGGCGGTCCCCCGCCGAGCAGCGGCGCTGAGGGAGCCGCAGCAAAGGCGCGGGGGGGGCGAGCAGCCGCTGCCGCTAGCGGAGCCGCGGGGGAACGYGAGCGAAGCTGCTGCCGCGGAGTTTGAACCCGCCTGTAAAAACACCGTGTTTACAGCCGGAGGAAAAGGACAGGAAAAACCAAATGCAGTAGCCCTGCCACTACTGCTGCCCGCATGCRCCGGCCGCGCTGGGCTTTCGACAACTTCTTTACAGTCTTACAATCATCTAACACAGCTTCTCACAACTCCTCTCCGAATCCACGCTACTCTGCCTCTTCAAAACTTGATCAGAGTCTGCAAAACACCCTTTTTCCACTTCATACACTAACAATCTCGGGAGCTCTTTTCCCAAGTCAACACTTTTAGTCCTCGCTTTTATAAAAAGCATTTAAAAAGATCATACGCTGCTTGTCTTATTCATACCTAAATACGTCAGCGCACTGTTGCAGCTTTTTCAAGACGTCAGCAGCATTAAGTCGGCAAAGACTCCTCTGTAGRGTCGCTTTGGGCGCGGAACTGACGGAGTCTCCTCTGTAGGGTCACTCGGCGCCACCGAGACTCTTCTGTAAGGTCGCTCGGGGCGGAACCAGCTCTTTCGCCTCCCGGCTGCTCGGGACCGACACCAATACTACGCCAGACCGTGGCTYCAACGATTACCCCCTATGGGGTCTCTGTTTAGGGTCCAGCCCTTTGAAGTTCTCTGTGGCTTCAGCCTTCTTGTGGGTCCAGCTTAATAAGGTCCCTGTTCGGGGCCATTTGTTGTCTACGGCAGGGAAGACTCGGAGCCTTCAATATGAAAGATCAGCGAGCTTCGATTTATTGATTACAGCATCAGACTTTTATACAGTAATTAATAAGCTAATGCATATTCTGTAACTTAAGCTAACTATTGGTTTTCTGTATATGTCAGGTCCACCTTTGTTTTACATACCTTAAAGATTAAACTTTCTCAGGCTGTTTTCAGCCACCATATCTCTGCTCAAGGGCACAGCGGCCTTGCCGTAATCATAACTCCTTAGCAGAGCTCATTATTTTCCTAACTTCAGACACCTGGACCAAGTCTGTGACTCTGGTCACATACTATTCCTCAACAGGGATGTGCTTGCCTGCATGGCATTCTGCGTGCATGGATGCTACATCAGAGGATGCCAGTGGAAACTGAAGCACAACTAAGTTTTGAATACACTTGGGAAGGAAAAAGGTTTCAGCAATGAGACAGAGAAGGATAATTCTTGCAGTACATCAATACACAAACCCCCTCCTGAATAACTGGGTGACTTGCAGAGTACAAATATTCAGTCTTATATAGCCTTGGCAAGAAAGGAGGCAAAATACAGATCATTTTGTTAAGGGTGAAATGGAGCTCTAGACACCCAAATTTAATTATCTCTGTAGGTGCTTGCTACTGATACTCCCCTCAAATTCCACAGAGGCACAGGGAGTGATCCAGCTGACCCTCCCCACCATGGGTCAGCCACACTCCCTTTGCTGGGAGGGAACTATTCCTTGCTCCCAGTGAAGGAAACAAAGAAGACTGAGGGTGAAGAGGCCTTGGATGCAAAAACAAAACAATAGGACAGAAAATTCCTGACAGCACATGAGCATATTGAAATTCTAACATTATGCTCATACTTTGTGTATTATTCTCTATTACCACTGTGATTCCTTAACATGTCATTTTCTACAGACAAGACAGAGAGGTTTCCTATCCCTATTTCCTAGTATCATTCACCTCATTCTAAGCCTCCTATAAAAGCTGCCTTTTTATTTCTATTTTCCCTTTTTTAAGATGTCTGAAGATACTCAAATACGGGGCTCAATGGCAGGGGAATAAACACACAGTTTACAGTTCCATCTCTTGAATGCCTGATATGACACAAATCATTCCCATTTTTACTGCAGGTCAAGTTTTACTCTTTGCAAGGCCTGAACTTCAGTTCAGTGTTCCAAACTCATTTTCCTACAAGCCCACATTGGCTGTGTCTGCCCACCCCACAGAGCTGGAGGCTGAGAAACACTGACACAACTGCAAGCAGCTGGGCAGAGAGGTTTAGCTGAAATACAGAAAAGGAAAGCCAGGAGAATCTTGTGTGTTCTACAAGATCCTGATGGAGACTTTGGATTTGTAGCATGCTGCCTTCTCCATAAGTAGCAAAGCAAACTTGGTTTCAACCAAAGGATGCTGCTGTGTTCCATTCCCCAGCCACACCAAGCACAGCTGTCTGCCTTCTCCCAGCACATTTCCCAAGCAACCCCCGCTGTGTAATTTTGACCACTAAACCTGTCAGCACACTCCCTTCCTGCCCTGCACATATCTCAGAATAAGCCTCAGCCATCAGCTTTTCACTCAGCACTGCCATAAGGATTTGGGCACGTGCAGTGCTCCTGTTGGAAGCAGAAGGGATGGACAGCTGGGAATTCCCTGCACATTGCATCATATCTTACTGGCCTCTGGCCTAAAATCAGAGAACAAGCACAGAGTTACTACACACGTGGGAAGTTACTACAGAGTTACTACAGACATGAGAAATGGTTGATTGTAACTTAACTACTGCTAAAAACACAGTCCAAACCAGAGAAAGATCTTCCTCCAGGGCTGCAGCATTTTTGGAGAATCATGGAACACTTTAGGCTGGAAAGGACCTTGAAGATCTTCTAATTCGAACCCCTGCCATGGGCAGGGACACCTTCCACTATCCCAGGGTGCTCCAAGCCCTGTCCAGCCTGGCCTGGGACACTGCCAGGGATGGGGCATTGATCATTTAAAACTACTAAAGAGACCTTTGCTTGGGTTTATCAAGAATCAGTAAAAAAACCTCCGCCTTCAAGCTATAAAATCGTCTTAGATAACAAATTCTTGGGTGGACTTTTGCTTCTGGAGAAAGTGTATTAATATATGTAATTATGGCACAACAAAGATTTTAAACTGTTTCCTCAAGATTTTAACAGAAAATGAAYGGAACAGCAGAGATCCATTAATTACAAGATAGAGTGACTAGATAAAAAGAGAGAGCAAGATAAATAACAGCAAAAGACAGGAATGTGCCTGGGAAACACCACCCTGATGAACTGCCTGTCAAACAGCCACACATGTAGATTGAATTTAGACTGAAACATGCCAATATGTCGCCAGTACTCCAGGGCTGGTTTTTTTTTCCTTAAAACATGTATCAGACTGCAACTTAATTTATAGAGACACTTCTCACTTAGGCTACCACTGAAATACTTTAACTCCAAAGCACACTATTAACTTCTTGGTCTCTATTCCTTATATATTCCTAGATAACATTTAACCCCAGGAGCCACAGGGGATGTTATGCTGACTCCAGCTTAGTTTCTTGCCAAGAAAGCAAGCAGGAAAAAAACAGTTGCCCTAGTAAAAATTTATCTACCTTCAGAGAATACAGAAAACCTCAAAGATTTCCATTATTTCCAAGATTAAGGGTTATCTGTTTGAAAAGCAATGATTATATTCTGCAGTGAGTTCACCAGTAAAAGCAGAAACATCTGAAGCAGAAAGAGAAAGAAGAGGAGAAGAGTTATCAGACATCATCCTGCTTTATTACCAGAGAGGAGCTCGTCATATGGAATAAATTCATATTACTCACACCACTGCACTGCAAAGTACAACTAGCTACAGATCTCTGAAGATACGCAGGAAACAGGGACTTGCAAAGAATTCCAACACTGTAAAAATTAATCCCCCAAATCCTCTTGATCAACTCCTACATGGGAACAAACCACTCTTGAACACAACAGTGACACAGGTGGGTCTGCAGCTGCCAAGAACTTCAGCCCAGCAGCACAGCYGGGAGGAAAACCTGAAGGAACGGCAGATCTCACCTGAAAATCCCAAAGCAGGGGAGAAACACGCCCCCTTCCTTAGGGAATCGGGCCTCGGGTGATGACAAAGAGGTAACTGTATATAGAAAGTGCACATGGACTCGCAGGAATGATGGCTGGCTTCTCTCATTTTGCATAGAAATAAACAGATTAACACAAGACAAAGCTCCTAAAAATAACTCCAGGTGCAGCCCAGCCCAAGCTGTGACAGCTGCACGTTCCACACTCCCAGCACACCAAGGAAACCTGATGGGTGTGTGGGCAGCTGCTTGTGGCACCCAGGACTGGCCTACAAACACAACTGGTGTACGGGGGCATTGGTGCTGAAAAGTGGGGACTGAGGACACGTCCTTTGTGCCACAGTAATTGGCCACCTCACCTGGGTCACCCTGAGTGTTTGAGTGGAACAGGAGAGCAGGGTCCATTGAGAAGCAAGAAAGGAAGGTAGTGAACAAAAATAAATCAGGGATAAACAAGGAGGAACCAGATTTTGGGGGTGTAAAGCACTAAGTTATTTACATGATGCAAACACAAAATGTTGTGAAGCTCATTTGGACCATGGGTAGGTGAAGAGGAAAAAACTTTGGCTCTAAAATTCACATTTTTAAGGAGTAAGCTACTGGGTGGCTCCCCTGCCTTTTTCTTATGCCCCTAATGTTCCAGGGGAAAAAAAAACAACCACCCAAAATATCTGAATAAGATTTAATTTGAAAATGGGGATTTGACTTCTTTTTTTAATGTATTACACAAGAGCTAATGTTTCTATTTTCTATTTCCTATTTTGAAACAGATATAAAGAATCTCCTAGTTTATGTGGTTTGGTACTTATGCTGTCTAGAAACAGAAGTTCTGGGAATTCAGGATATTCACCCCTATTTTTTTGGTGCTTCACAGAAACTGCAGCATCAGGATACTAAACATAATTTGTCACTGAAACTGTAATCAAAAATACGCTAAAGGCCTAAATAGCAGCATTAACTGAATTAGCTTAGCCTTCAATTTAGGGTTAATGTGATGCATATGTGAATAAATAGAGAGAACAACTATTAAAAAGTCATTTAAGGAACAGCCCTTTATCCCTCTCACCTCTCTCCGTCGTGATGCCCAGCAACTTTGTTTAATCTTCCAAACCACAGCTGCCACCAGGAGCAATGACAGGAAACAACTGGAAAAGAAAGGAAAAAAACCAGAAAATAATATTTTATTGTTCTTGCTTATAACACACTGGCAGCTGAAAAACTCTAGGAAATGCAAAGTTAAATGAATAGTTCATGTATTAGAGATACACTGAAGAAACATAATCCAGCACAGTTCAGTGCTTCTGATACCCAGTGAGGAATGACACACTTATGTTCATTATTTATACTGTTGTTTCGAAGTTCCTTATCTGACTTCCTTAAATGACAGTAAGGCTGAAAGATTTAATCAGATTAAAAAAGCTACTATTGCCTATCTCTGGTGATATTTAAGTGAGAGGATAACCCCCAAGAAGAAAAGCCTTGAGAGAAATAGAGAAAATTGATTATTATTTCCTTTCCAAATTACAAAAATAAGATACAGTGTAGAGCAGGCAGGCTCTTACAGAGCTACAGGCATTTCTTGATTTTCCCAAATCTGTATTGGTTTTCTTCATCAAAAGAGGAGGGGAAAAGGATGAATGAATATATCAGTTTCTGGGGAAAATGCAGGGAAGCGGATCTAATAAAAAAAGAGTAGTAGGACTAATAATAATAATCATTATTATAATAATTACAATAATAACCAACTGTATTGACAGATATGATCTTATCACACTGAGTACCTAATGAGCAACTTCAAGGCACTCAAGCTAAGATTAAAAACTGAGCCCCAGTGGAAGCCTCCTTCCTCAAGGACTGCACTGATGGGTTACAGAAAACATCTCCAAAGCCTCCCCACTTTCCAGCGTGTATTGAAAGACAGGTTACAGGAAAGATTCCATAGAAGGAAGATTAACAAGAGCAGGTGACTTATGTGCTCAGCTACAGCATTCACAGTAACCACAGGCTCCGGATGCTCCCACAGGGCTTTCTCTCCAAGAGAGAACTTGCCCAGGGCTGTAGGGATGCACCCAGGACTGCACCCTGCCAGGAGGGGACAGGGACAGGGCTCTGCTCCAGGGAACAGGGACAGGAGGAGAGGGAACGGCCTCAGAAGAGCCTCAGCGTGCACAGGGGGGAAATTCCTTCATGGGAAAGGGGGTCAGGCCTTGGAACTGCCCAGGGCAGGGCTGGAGTCCCCATCCCTGGGGGAATTTCACAGCCCTGTGGATGTGGCCCTTGGGGACATGGGGCAGTGGGGACAGTGCTTGAACTTGCTGATCTCAGAGGGCTTTTCCAACCTAAATGATTCTGTGATACTATGACTTGGAAATGCCTATAATTAAACACCAGGATAGACAGCAGGAACCATTCCCCGAGAAATACAAAAGGTGAGAAGACAGTTCTTGTTGCCATATCACCATCTACAGACTACATGATATGAAACCTCCATGKATGGGGCACAGACACCCAAAGGCAGACAGTCAGTGATGGGATTGCATTTTTCCAGCTTAGATGTGCACAGAAATATGCTTCACTATCATATAGCATATAATATTTTAAAATGTGCACTTGTTTGGCTTGCATGCTCCTGGCACAGCTGCCCAGAGCAGCTGTGGCTCCCTGGCAGTGCCCAGGGCAGGCCAGGCACTGGGGCTGGAGCACCTGGGACCGTGGGAGGTGTCCCTGCCCACAGGACTGGATGGGCTTTAAGGTCCCTTCCAACACAAACCATTCCATGATTTTATGATTTCAGATGCAGTTTATGTGCAACATGAGCTGCTGCCAGGGCTCATCAGTGTTTACCTCCTCAGTACACCTTTATTTGGAGAAACAAGACGGAAATCCAAAGGGCAGAAGAAAATGCCATCAGCGCCAAAAACGGCATTCATCTCAAGCACCTCTGTTAAATTTCCCATTTCAGAGGAGTTTCTCAGGAGGAGTTTCTCGGGAGGTCAGGCATACAGATGAACTTGCACTGTGCCACCCTCAGCCACAAAGTCAGTCAGGTCTCCACCTTTACACAACAACACGCTCCAGTCTTGTGTATCCATCAGACAGCTCCAGAAATACACACAGCAAATGGAAGACACACATCAAAACATGCTGAACTGCTGTAAGGATGGCCCCTTTTTAGGAAAAAAGTGACACCTCAGCAATGAAGACTGTTGGACCTCTTATTTTGGGTCAATTTCATAGAATCACAGAACCTATGTTGGAAAAGACCTCTAAGATCATCAAGTCCAACCATTATTAACTCAGCACTGCMAAGGCCACCACTAAACCATGTCCCCACATGCCACATTTTTGGTGGCACTGTAAATATGTCTCCCTACATATTAGTTACTCCTTTGGAGAAGAAAGAGTGGAGAACTAAGAGGATGACCTTTACTACTAAATCCCCTTTCCAAAATGCAACACTGCACAAGTCTGCATGTTCCAGAGCCCTTCATTGGTTTCTCTTTCCTGCCCATTTCTGGCACCACAGCCAAGACTTTCTTCAGAAAATACAGAGAGGAATTAACAATTGAAGACTAATAAAAATTCTCCTAAAACACTCACCACAGTACCATTGTATTTCAAAGGAACAGCACCATACATCTTTGTATTGTCACAAGGAGGCAGCAAATACCCACAAAAGCTATAAAATCACTAAGGAAATATATTTTCCCTCTTGAACTAACATATCCCTTGGAAGCACTCGGGGAGTAATAAAAGGCAGAGCCTACTGCAGTCCATTACCTGCTGGAAGAGCCCCAGGGGTTGAGCAAAGTCAAGATCTATTGTTGCATTTACTCAGCCTAAACCATCCTGAAATAAGTTAAAAGACCTGATGTGAGCATCAGTAGCTTTGAAGAATGGTTTTGTCCAACTTTCTCTGGAAAGCAACTTTGTACGTATGGAAGCAGCAGAAAGAAGCAGCTGCATGCAGAGAGAGAGGTGCTGGGGAATGATTTGGAGTGAGAGCTGAGGCTGGCACAGTCCTGGGTAGAGCTGTGCGCTGCCCTGCTCTCTCAGCAGCTTCACACACATCTCTGCCATAAATATCCACCTGCTTACAAATGAATTTCAAAATAAACATTTAGTGCAGGATTTGCTTTGCCCTCTCCTTCTCTTTTTTTCTCCAAAAATAACAGCCTACCAAGAGCACCCTTCACCCCAGAAATCCCTCTTCACCCAAGTGTTCTCTCTGCAGCTTCCCCCATCTCAGATGGCTCCAGGCAGAGCTCAGAGCCCCTCTCAGGGCCTGGAGGGGCTCCAGGAGAGCTGGAGAGGGACTGGGGACAAGGCCTGCAGGGACAGGAGCCAGGGAATGGATCCCATTGCCTGAGGGCAGGGATGGATGAGAGATTGGGAATTGGGAATTGCTTCCTGGCAGGGTGGACAGGCCCTGGCACAGGGTGCCCAGAGCAGCTGTGGCTGCCCCTGGATCCCTGGCAGTGCCCAAGGCCAGGCTGGACACTGGGGCTGAAGCAGCCTGGGACAGTGGGAGGTGTCCCTGCCATGGCAGGGGGTCCAACAAGGGGATCTTTAAGTTTCCTTCCAACCCAAACTATTTTATATTTCTGTCAACTGTTGGATTTCCATTTTCCTATAGCCTGTGACACATCCAGTTTGAGACCAGTTAAATTTTTCCAACAGAGAAAAAGGAAACCAGCAAACTCAGGTGTGGACCCAGACTGGAAGGAAAAAGAACCATCAAGWGCCACCTAACACCCTGGAGAGTTTTTCATCCCAGGGAAATTTCAACATGACTCCATTTCAACCAGATTCTACCAAGCAGAGCTTCCAATGGCTCACACAGTTATAAAAATTTGTGCTTACACAGCATAAATATTGCAATGCAGGGAGGAGATACATTTAAATTTTATGGAGAATAGTCTATTTGGCAAATAGCTTTAATAATTCATTCCTAATTATTCATTAGATTATTTAAGTACAATAAATGAGCAATGTGATTATAAATAATCTCTCCTCAGTTGGCCTCAACACACACATGGAACCTCAGCTGAGCAGCCTTCAGGCTGCCACAGAGTATTCCCACAGTGACACAAAAACCTGAACTTAAAACACTCCGTCTGGTTTTATTCTGGACTTTAATCTCCTTTACCACAGGGAGAATATTCTCTCCACGCCTGGTATCCCTAAAGTTTTTCAAACAAGTACACTTTCATTTTTAGATGTCTGGAAAACTCCATCAGTACTTTMCTGTGATGCATTCTCAGGAGGGGAGAAGAAAATCCATCTGCTGTATTAGGGCCCAATTATTAAACCTTCATGAAATGTTTATCCACATCAGAATTGCTTGTAAAAAATGGCAGCTTTAAACACCAAAACGTACAGCAACCTCACTGCTAATGTGCTTTAACATATACAGGTCACTTAATAATTTCAGAAAGCACTGCCATGATTACTAGACACATAGCCCAAGTTATTTTGATGAATTAGAAGCTATTTAAGTGCTATTTACCAGTACATTTTAATATGGTAGAGAGGTACAGGACACATTTTAAAGTACTGGATGCATTAATGCTTGAAATAATTGGAACAAGTGTATAACATGCACGTGGTTGGCTGGGATCTGCCAAACAGCTGCCTGCAGCCCACCAAGCCAGATTCCTGACCTCATCCTTCTGCTGAAGATGGCACAAGGCTCAAGAAGGCCACAGCTCACCCTGGTTATGGCAGAGGAGGGCAGTGGAAGCAGGGAAGGGCTGGAGTACAGGACATGGGTTAAACCCAGGTGGAAATGAAGCGCTGCAAAGCCACCCAACCCCCTCCTCTTCTCCCCCACCCTGGTGGTGTGGGGAGGAGAATCAGATGTAAAATTTGTAGGCTGGGAGAAGAACAGTTTAATAATGGAAAACAAAATAAAATACAATAAATAGCTAATAATAACAATGATATTTAAAAGAGAAACAAAAGAAACCAACCAAACAGCTGATGCACAATAACACTGTCCAGCACCTGCTGACCAGTGCCAGCCCCCCTTCCCAGATCAGAGCCCTGCAAGTAACTCCCCTGGTTGACACACTGAGCATGATGCTCTGAGCTGTGGAATATCCATCTGGCCAGCTGGGCTCACCTGTTCCAGCTATGATCCCTCCCAGTTTGAGTAACACCTCACTGGCAGAGCAAGAGATAACCAACAAACTTCTGAGAAACACAACTTAGCAAAACCCAAATAGCAACAGCCATCAGTGTATTATCAACATTACTCTAACTGAACCCAAAACACAGCACTAGAACAGCTCCAGAGAAGAAATTAACTCTATTCCAGCCAAAACCAGGACAGCAAGTCTGATGAGAAGCAGCTGAGGGAGCTGGGAAGGGGCTGGAGAATTCCTGAGGGAGCTGGGAAGGGGCTGCAGAATCCCTGAGGGAGCTGGGAAGGGGCTGCAGAATCCCTGAGGGAGCTGGGAAGGGGCTGCAGAATCCCTGAGGAGCTGATAAGCTAGGGGGGCCAAATTTCACGGATGATTTTACGGGTATTAGGGAACGACGTGCGTTGTAGTACGGGTACCGCCGAGGTCTCCATTCATGGGGTCGGCAGGGGGCGGTGAAAAGGGCTGTATGGTTATCTATTAGTGATCGGGGGGAAGCTTGTAGTTCAATGGGTGATCAGGGTGGGGGGGGAGGGGTTGAGGGTGAGATAATCTTGTGAAGTTTATGGTGAGAGGGTGCGGAAAGGGGCTGAGAATCCCTGCAGGGAGCTGGAAGGGGCTCAAGAATCCCTGAGGGACTGGAAGGGGCTGCAGAATCCCTGAGGGAGCTGGGAAGGGGCTGAGAATCCCTGAGGGAGCTGGGAAGGGGCTGCAGAATCCCTGAGGGAGCTGGGAAGGGGCTGCAGAATCCCTGAGGGAGCTGGAAGGGGCTGCAGAATCCCTGAGGGAGCTGGGAAGGGGGCTGCAGAATCCTGAGGGAGCCTGGGAAGGGGCTGAGAATCCCTGAGGGAGCGGAAGGGGCTGCGAATCCTGAGGGACTGGGAAGGGGCTGCAGAATCCTGAGGAGCTGGGAAGGGGCTCAGCCTGGAGCAAGGAGGCTCAGGGGCCCTTGTGGCTCTGCACAGCTCCTGCCAGGAGGGCACAAGCCGGGGGGTCGGGCTCTGCTCCAGGGAACAGGGACAGGAGCAGAGGGAACGGCCTCAGGCTGGGCCAGGGGAGCTCAGAGTGGGCACTGGGGAAATTCCTCATGGAAAGCGCAGGGGGTGGAGTCCCCATCCCTGAGGGGACTTCACAGCCCTGTGGATGTGGCACCTGGAGACGTGGGGCAGTGGTGGCAGTACTGCAGGAGTGCATGAACTCGCTGATCTGAGAGCTGTTCCAACCTCAATGATCTTATGATTATATTCTATGATTATGGAGGATGAAGTAAAGAGTGCTGAGAACATGGAAAGAAGGAAGTTATGGATGCTGAACTGTTAATCTTCTTCATTTTGTTAGAAATAATGTGCAGATATTCCCAAGCTCTTCCTTTTTCTAAGGAAAAAAAACAAACAAGGGACTCAGACTGTATTTTAAGCACCTATTTAGTAATGCCATTGTGCTGCAGTAAAAAATTATTTAATAAGCAACAAGAGTAAATAAAATATCTGCAGCATAACTACAGATTTGAATTACTGCAGGAGGCCATACCCACTTAATGAAAACACTGAGAAAATACATATAGTCAGGGAAAACAATATACAACACATAAAACCATCTGCCTGAGTCTTGTACTGAGCAAACAGTTCTTCTGCTCAAGTTTTTCTGAGGAAAAAGTCCAATTATTTGTATCAAACTAAAACTACACCATTTCCATTTGATATTCAAACCCTAATGGGGCACATGAGGTTTGATGTGCCACCACAAAAACACTAAACTGGCAGCTTTTGTTCCATTTGTGAAATAACACCCCTTTCTATAACAATCATGGTAAGGCTTCAGTGGGACATGTTGGATCATGGAATCACACAGTGCTTTGTGCTGGGAGGGACCTCATATTCAGCTTCAACCACCCTGAATGGGTAGCAACACCTCCCCATAGACTGGAGCAGACACTGGACTCCCTTAGAAGGGTGTTTCAAGGACAGATAATGAAGACAAGACAAACAGCAGGCAAGAAACAAATTGAGCTGTGCATGTGAGAACCAGCAGAGAACGGCAGTAGAAGACACCTGAGGTATTTGGTAGATCCATGTAGTAAAGCTCAGGATGAGATCACAGAGTAGAATCATGGAATGGTTTGTTTGGACAGACCTTAAAAGGCCATCTGGTCCAACCCCTCTGCCGTGAGCAGGAACATCTTCAACCAGGTCAGACTGCTCAGAACCCTGTCCAGCCTGGAGTGGAATGTGTCAGTGATGGGGTATCCACCCCTCCTCTGGGAAGCCTACTCCAGTGTCTCACCACCCTCAGCACAAAAAATTTCTTCCCTGATCTAGTCTTAATAGACCCTCTTTCAATTTAAAGTCATCACCCTTTGTTACATCACTACAAGTCCCACTTAAATGTCCATCCCATTCTTCCTTTGAACTCCTTTTAAGGATGTAGAGATCCCAAAAAGGTCTCTCAAGTGCTCTCCAGGCTGAAGGTTGAAGGGAAGAAAAGGAAAAGGAAAGAACGGAAGAAGGGAAGAGAAAGAAAAAGAGRGAAAGAAAAAGGGGGAAGGATTATTGGGCAATATAACATGTTTACAAGGCCACAAATATTTTTACATCTTCTGTACATAAAGGTATGCTGGTGATTAGTACCTGTGATAGGTGTGCTGGCAGACAGATTTTTTGGAAGATAAGGAAGCACAGATATGAATAAAAAATGTTCACTAGAAATAGTCAAAATAGTTCAAACTATGTGCTGAAAGACAGCTGTACAATCTGTAAAATAAAGAGCTATGTTATGAAAAGCAGAGAGGACGAAAGAGAAACCCCAGTTTCCTTGCAGTTCATTAGCTTTGCAAAGGTTAACAATGGTTGGAATATCATTTCTCCTCTGGCTCTGATTATAATGCAATATTAACGACCTCGGAACTTCACCATTCTACCCAACCTTTATCCACTGACATTTTCTTAGCTTAAAATAACACATTCATGTGTACAAATTAAGGCTGTGTCATACACAGCCCCCTGCCTGGCTTGGTGCTGAACTCCAGGAATCCAACAGCCCCTCTAGATGTGAGGCACAGCCCTGTGATCACAGGAGCCAGCTCCTAAATGAAATGAAAACCAGTCCTGTGTCCGCTCCACACTGCCTGGTGCTGTCTGAATGCATGATCAGGTTCCTGCTTTTCCATGGCCCTGAGCACCCCACAGGCAGCCCAGCCAGTGCCTGGGATATCAAAACTCAGCAGTGTTGGGCTGTGGCAAGCCCACAGCTCTCTGCAAGGACTGCACTGACCTAATTCATCTCAAATGTCAGCAGTGAAACTGAAAATTCCCCAGGTCCCTCTCAGGTGCTCCACACAGCTCAAGGCACAGATGATGCCTCCAGCTGCACAGCAGAAAAGCCCAGTTAGGATGGGCTTACAACCAAGTGGGCGAAGTGGCTTCCAGAATATAGAAATGTGCCAAATATCTCCAGCTCAGACAGATTTCCCAAATTCATAGAGTCACAGAATGGTTTGGGTTGGAAGTGATCTTAAAAATCACCTTGTTCCACCCCCCTATCATGGGCAGGGACACCTTCCACTATCCCAGGGCACTCCAAGCCCCATCCAGCCTGGCCTCGGACACTTCCAGGGATGGGGCAGCCTGGGCAACTCCTGCATTTCCTGCAGAACAGCAAAATGAAGCAACACCCTTAAACGTGCAAACAGAAAGCCTCTAAACTCCTATTTTCCAGAAGACAATCTCTTTARGTCTCCATTATACCTAAGAAATTGATACATATCCCAGGTTTTGAGTTTGGTGTTAATGATACCAACTGGTTTTAGGTTTTCACAAAACATTTTCCTTGCCTCTATTTTAGGGAGCAAATTCTCAGCTAACTGTTGCTTATTAACAGCACAGGGGGCTCTCAGGTATTAGTTATTTATGGTCTGCCTTGGATCCCACAGTAATTATAAAATGTTCCCTAGAGCATTAAAAATGCAAATGTTTCAATAGTTTCCCCTACACCCAGTGAGATGAATCACACTGTTCTAATCCACTGGTTAATTAGGGAGTTATTGTGACTGTAAAATAAAACACCTGGAGAGAAGCTTAGGAGTAGCGAAAGAATCAAAGAATTTCTAGCACATCATACATGCTTAACTGGAAAACACCCGTAAACACCCGTCTTCTCCCAGATCCACATGTTCTTATTCCTCTGGCTTGTTCGGATGTTAAATAATATTGCAACATTACTTCTCAAGGAGAGCCATGTGATAACAGTGATGGAGGAAAGGAAACTTGCAGCCTTTGGACGTGTATGTTCAGCTGCATGTGTTCACTGAGACACACAGCACGCTGACCTTCTGCTTTAACCTGGGACTGGAATCATGGAAGGATCTGGGTTGGAAGGGACCTTAAATCCCCTCCAGTGCCACCCCTGCCATGGCAGGGACACCTCCCACTGTCCCAGGTGCTCCCAGCCCCAGTGTCCAGCCTGGCCTGGGGCACTGCCAGGGATCCGGGGGCAGCCACATCTGCTCTGGGAACCTCTTCAAACAATGAACCTGGAGCAATCTTTCATCCTGAGTTTAAACCCTCATATGCAGATGTAGTTGGGTCTGTAAAGCACTAATTGGACAGGTTTTGTAGTGCAGATTTATCTTACGCAATTAGAAAAGAACTAAGGAACCAACTGCTTCCCTCTTCATTTTCCTAATAAGCAATTACCCTGCCACAAAGATTTTTAGGGAAGATGTTGACTGTGATTAATTCAGCAAAACAAATGATTAAGCCTGAGCCAGGAGTAACCACCTACTCTGCTCCAATGGCAGGAGGTGGTGGCTCTGATTCCCAGGGATAAACCCACTGTTTCCCAGGAACTGCACTAAAGCAGATTCTACTCTCTAAAAGCTCCATATGAAAAAAAATTGATATAAACCACTTGTCTGAAAGGTCTGTCTGGAGCTTCTTGCTTTAATTAAATTTAGCATGAAATCTAAAGCAAGATATTACTCCCACTGCTCATTTTATACCAGGCATAATATTGCCTACTTTAGAACAGTCTGTAAGACCTGGAGTCGTGTTTACTCCATGTATATCCCTCCTGTAGGACTCCTCATCGATCAGGTATTGGTTTCCACTTCTGGAGTATTAGCAGTCCCTAAAACAGAGGCCAATACACTGGATTTTGAAGCTTTGAAGAGAGGGCCTGCTGTGCTTTGGAAGTGTTTCACCTCTTTGTTAGGTTCATATTTTTTGGAGAAATGAAGAGGAGACAAGTATTGAAATGGCTTCGGTTGGTTCCCACTCTGAGGGAATCATCAGCTCACTTGATACTAAGAAATGAACTTAGAGCTGTGTATGAAAACCAGAAGTATTTGGCTTCCATTGAACTGTAACATATGTTTGTATTTAAACTGACATACTTTCAGAGTTCAGTTTAAAATCAAAAGGTCGTACCTGAAGAGCTGGAAATTACTCCAGACTTAACTCTTTGCAAAATAACTCTCCTGGTTTATGGCTGGTGCCTGACAAGGTGTGACAACCTGCAGTAAAGTCACACACAGCTGTGTCAAGGCAATGTTTTCTACACCCTCTCAAAAGGAACTTCTCTTTTTCCAAAAGCCTCTCCCAGCCCCATCCTCTCTTTCCCTGCACGCATTGGCATCATGCATTGGAAAAGATGCACAGAAAATTAATTTTCTTAACATAATTCTTAATTAAACATTTAAATTAGAGTGAAGATTTCCATTTTCTAGGCTGTGCTGTAAGCAGGATGTTCAAGTTAAAAAAAGCCAGACCAAGAAGAACCCAAACTCTGAAGCCCAGAACCTAAAGAAGTAACATTTAGCTGTCTTAAATGAAAAGTACCTGAAAAATGTCACAAAGAACTGCACCAGGTCCATAAAGTTGCTGTGCTGTGAGAATGCAATCTGCAAAAGAAAAGCAAATGCCTTCTGTTACTTACTGGAAAGTAAATTCATATTTCAAGATATGTAAAAAGGATTTAAAATGACAATGAAAAGCGGCTTTACTCAGATCAATTCATATTTTTCAACACTGTTTTTGAAAAAGAAYGGAAATGTTCTGAGGGAAAAGAAAATAAATTATAACTTCATATTGTTTTGAAAACATATATCCCAGAAATTAAGCTGAACAAGTAACTCTGTCTTCCAGCCATGTTCCAAGGAATATTCTTCAGTGTACACTGAAGAAAACACTACTTCAAAAACTTAGAACAGAGGTTTCACAGAGCTGCAAATAATCTTTAATTAAAAGTGAAAATCTTTAATTATTGTTTACACAGCAACCCAAAATTTAATATTTACATTTCAAACAATAGCCAGACAACAAAATCTCCTCAAAAAAGGAACTTACACCCAGAGCTGCAAAGAGGCACGAAACACAGAAGATGATAGACACTGTGAAAACAGCTATGGCATTCATCTTAGCTCACTGCCCTGCAATCCCACGACAGAGCAGGGAAAAACACAGAACATTTGGGACAAAACCAGAGGGAAGAGGCCAGCAGGAAACTGGGAGGTGGTTAGAGGCAAAAGGGAAGATTAGGGAGCCTGGGTAAAAATAACAACGTGGAGGGGAGGCGAGCCAAGAGAAAAGCAACTTGTGCAATATTAGGGATCTGAAGTTCTTTCCAGGTACCTCCTATTTCCTCTGCCTATCAATCTCTCAGCACCACAACAGCATATTAACTCTTTCATGAAGTAACAGAATTTACTCAGAATTAAAGTGAAATCTGCACTGACAAAAGCTTGTCATGGATATTAAATCCATTTCTGGTGTCATTTGTTGTTTTTTCCCTTAATAAACAGTACTTATGGCAACATTAGCATAAACATAAATCCCTCCTCCCAGCAACAGCCACATCCCAGAATTCATGAATATGTGTAAAGTGAGTCATTGCTTGAGTTTCTGCTGCTCTGGAACATTTTCTATGATCATATTTGCTTTAAACATCCATTGTAACTTGGTACAGAAGCTGCCCCAAATAGTCTTCTTATCAATACATTGACATATTCTGAAGTTGAAAGTTCCTTTGCAGTTCACAACCACTGTGTGGCTGGAAAGTGAACTCCAAACCTGCACACCAGATGCTGCAACCTCAACAGTCCTGCCTATACAAGACAGGAAAACACAGAATTTCTTGGTGATTTTTGCTTCTGAAGTGCTTCCCAATAGTCTTCTGATTATTAAAAGACAGCRAGCAAGATTTCACTTTTTGTGTAAAAAATCATTGCCTAGTAACTAAAGTGGTACAGTATTTGCATAAATGGATATTCTGGAATAAACATAATATTCTGGAATGTATTTAAGGCAAAGATAATCCTTAGTGAAATATCTCATCCCGAAATACAAACATGTAACACAGCCAGTATAAAAAAAMCCCCAACTTTTCATATTATTTCTGAGAATAACCATGATCCTGAGTGACTATAAGAGATGCATTTCAAAATAAAGCCCTTGTTATGTATCAACAATCCTTAAGTAGAAAAAGGCAATTAAAAGCACAAAGGAATCATTGACAGGCCAGTCCCCTGTGGATGACCATCAGGATCAGTTTCTGTGATGGAAACCAAAACTTGCTCCCATTAGAAGAAACAAGAAACTGCTATTTTTGAAATAAGAGAGATTCTATGAAAGATTAATGAGACTGTTACCAGAGAAGGGCTTCTCATCTTTTGATAACAACTGCAGGAAACAAATAAAAACAAACAAACAAAAAATAATGTAGGTTTATTTCACACAGAAGCCTTACAAATGCTTTACCAGTGGTGATTATTCTCTCTACCTGTTGGAGTTCTTCTCCTATAAAGCCCAATTGAGGACCTGTACCTCATACATGGATTAAAAAAAACTGGGTTGTTTCTACAATTTATTCCTCACAAGCTGAAAATACTTTGTGCCATCAAACCTGACCAATCTGTGTCACAGGCAATTTGGTCTCATAATTGTTAATGGTTTGCTTACTTAGAGCTTAATTTCCCCTAATATAATCTGTTCCCAGGACTTAATTAATTCAGTTATATTGAAAGTTTGGTTGGAAATTGCTGTTGAAAGTAGGCTGTTCATTCTGGATCCATGAAAAATATGGCACCAATTTCTTAGCAGGCCAGGTTTTTAATTAAGTTTAGCTGACAGTAGAAGATTCATTTATCCATTCTCAAAAAATGAATTCTGTACCAAAGGCTGAAGCAGTTTAAGTGCAGGAAAGGGGCTCATGCTGGGGACTTGGAAAGGCTCCCCCGGGTACAGGGCAGAACCTGAGCTCAAATCCCCACTTTCACATCAAAGAATCCCAGAATTGTTTGGGTTTAGGCTCATCCAGTGCAACCATCCCCCAGCATTGCCACCACTGCCGCATGTCCCCAGGTGCCACATGCACAGGGCTATGAGATCCCTGCAGGGGGAGGACTGGAATGGGGACTCCAGCCCTGGACAGCCCTTTCTGGGCAGAAATTTCCCCTAAAATCCACCTTAAACCTCTCCCTGGGCACACCTGGAGTCCCCCTCAGCCACTGAGGAACAGCACCCCCAGGTCCCCTTCCATGGAGCAGCTCCCTGACCCTTCCCAAGCCATCCAAGGAGGTGTCACACCTCCTTGGTGTGACACCTTGGTTCCTTTCTTAGGAATAGCACGGCACCCTCAGATACTTCATCATGGTAATTCCACAGAACAGTAAAAGCTTGTGTTATCTACCCTGGAGAGCACAGCTGCCTGTCCTGCTTTTCCTGTTGTCACATCACTTGAAGTACCAAAATAATCCACCTGCTTTCCAGAGAAGCAGAAGTAGCTGGCTGCATGGACTAACAAAAATTTATATGAAGAGCTTTACATTTTTTATCATTTGATTAGCATAAAATATGAAGCCAAGACGAAAATTTGGCTTCCTTTAACTAGCCAACATCTAAAAATTGCACTGGCTTTGAAATCAGTACACGCAAATTTCAAAGGAGTTAATGGCAAATGACTTGGCCACAAAATAATATAAGCAAAGGAAAAGCATATTTGAACCCAATAGACATTCCAGTAACAGTTGGTGTTTCAAACTCAGAATACTGCTGGAGCTAAACTACAGCCTGTGGCTGATAGAAATTTTGAAAATCCAATTAGAACAGTTACATACCAGGACTTGGTTTGCATAAGCACCAGAGTTTGTTCTTCAAGAGAAAAGAAACCAGAATAATTTTGAGATAACAATTTTGTACTAAAGTAGGCCAGGTAAGACCTAAGTTCACCTTAAACCTGTACATGCAACAATACGTAAAATTACTTAAACCTCTCCTCTTGTGACCTACAAGTGTTCTGAACTTTTTAAAAACAAACTGAATTTCACATACCACTAATAAAAATCAGTCCACAACCAAATAAGAAATTATGTAGAAATTTTTTGTTAAATCCAGCAAGAATTAAATTTGAGTAACTCCTCCCATTTAACTGTAATAAACAGATATACAGATAATTCAGCACAGCATAACTTTTTCCACTTGTGCTGGAAGTTACAGATTTTTTATAGGAAGCCAAACTATTCACCACAATGGGATTAGGACAACAGCTTCTCCAAACTCAAAAAATTTCCAATATTATACATAATATTAGCACCCCTAATCTAAAATGAACTAAAGAACTGAAAACATAAGAGTTGGGGTGGTTGCAGAAGGCTCTGGGGAGACCTTGCAGGGCCTGGAGGGGCTCCAGGAGAGCTGGAGAGGGACTGGGGACAAGGCCTGCAGGGACAGGAGCCAGGGAATGGCTCCCACTGGGAAAGGGGAGATTGGGCTGGGATCTTGGCAAGGAATTCCTGGCTGGGCTGGAATTCCCAGATTTGCTGTGGCTGCCCCTGGATCCCTGGCAGTGCCCAAGGCCAGGCTGGACACTGGGGCTTGGATCCACCTGGGACAGTGGCAGATGTCCCTGCCCAGGGATGGACTTTAAGGTCATTTCCCACCCAGACTATTCTGGGGTTCTGTGAATGTACTGAGGAATATTTCAAGTATGGCAATTTCATACCATAATTTGGTACATTCTGGATCTCCAAACACTTGAGAAAACACCAACAACCACAGAAAATAGTGTTTCCACTACTTTTTTACCTTGGTAACAACTTAGGATTATTGACACATTATATTTCTGTTTTTCTTCACAAATAGATAAAGTGACTGAATTCCCACCAGTAGTACCTTCCTTTTCATCCCTATTTCATATCAGGGATGAGAAAAAGAGAAAGAGAAATTTAAAATTATATTTTGCACAGGACGTGCTCCTAGAATAGAAAGAACTGTGTAAGAAAGAAAAATAAAATTGTAATTAACTTCTGAAACCAGAGTGACCCAACAGAGACAGCGCAATGTGAATATGGCTCCCAGAGCTTGGGGCTTGCTGTGAATTCAGAAGATATCAAAAGGTCCAACTGCTACATCCATTAACCTCACCTGGCAGGTGGGAGAATGCTCCAGCACTCGTGTTTTGAAAGTCTACAGAACCACACAGAAATTTAGAGGGTTTTGGGCTGTTTTGTGCTTTTTATTTCAATCTAGCCCCAGCACCAAAGTTAGCGAAGAAAAAGCAGCAGGGGAAAGTGGAAAGCTGGGAGTTCCACAGGCTTCCAGTGCGAGAAAGCCACAAGCCAAACAAGCTGCAGGTGACATTTATGCACATCCTCCTCTATTTTTTCCCTAAAACTCCAGTCTTGTCTCTTTTTTCCTAAGGTTAGAGGCAATAATTCAATCTGACCTTGGCGAATACAGACAACGCTTACAGGACGCCATGGTCTGAATGCTGAGTGCCTGTGCCTTTGTCAAAGGACCTGCTATAAAACAAAGGGGCTTTAAGTATTCTTGAGTGATGCCAAAGTCATCAAAACATTCATTCTCCCCTCTAGAATAATGCTGGGGGGAAACTTCTCTTCCTCTCAGGAGTATTGTCATTGCCTGTTCCAGTTCTCCTTGAGACACAAACACAGTGTGGGACTCTGTGCTCTGATGGAACTCCTGGCCAAGGCCCACGCTGCTCCCGGTGCTCTCCTCTCCAGAGGAGCACTCAGCCAACTCCAAGGGCCCTGGCTGCCAGGTTCTGGGGAAGGATGTGCCAACACAGCAATCCAGCTCCACCACCTGAACACGGTCTCAGTCCTGCCATGTGCTGCTGCTTCCTGTGTTCTGTGAACATCTTTAATGAGCCATGGAAGTCATTAAGGCAGCGGAGAGCTAATCACAGGAATGAAGGGCAAAAAGCCTTTCAAAAACACCCTTCAGAAGCTGGAGCTTTGGAGCTGACCCTGCTCACTGAGGGATGAGCAAACACAGCAGCAGCCTGAGATGAGCCCTTTCCAGGCAGGTGGCTCTTAAATGACCTCAGCAATGTCAGTTCCAAGGAACACTTTCCAGGAGGAAACATTTGTTCACCTCTGTGGGTGATTTGGGAGGTTCAGACACAGATTATGACATCCAAATCCAGGGTCACAGGGGCATTCCCATCAGCCCTTTACACTCAATGGAAACCTCATCTGTGGTTCAGCTGACCAAGGCAGGTGGCTAATAATAAATAACAAAAAACTATTACCTGATCAGGTCCATAACAGAAGTGTAAACACTGAAGCACACAAAGACATCTATTTGTAGACCCCTAAATTTAGTTAGTTTAAATTTCCACGGTGCATCCTTGCCCTTGGTTTCATGGATGCACTGGAAGCTCCATTTGTTGACTAAAGAGGGGTAAAAGTTATTGCAGCTGCCCTGGGACATCTCGCCTGGCCTCCAGCTGCTGCTCCAGAACCACAGAATGGGCTGGGTTGGAAGGGACCTTTCAGCCCATCTCATGCCAGTCTCTGCCATGGGCAGGGACACCTCCCACCAGACCAGGGTGCTCCAAGCCCCATCCAACAGCTTTTGGGTGAATCCCTACCCCAAGCACACCACGGAAGCAGAAGGACATTCTCTTGCAGAGGCACCACTGATCTTTGTTTTAAATGAACAGCAAAACTCGACTCAAATTTGGAGGTTAGGTAGAAAAATTAACCTGATCCACAGGGAAAGATTCTCTAAATGGAAAGTTAAACCTTAGGTTTCAGAGAAGAAAGGATCTTAACAGGAGTTAATTGCAACTTGAAAGACTCTGACACACAAAAAGKTGAAGTGGAGCATGATTTGGAGGAGGGAGACCCCAGAGAGTTTGTAATGCCCCTGATGCTTTGGTGTGGACATAAGCAGCACTGGAAGGGGCTCTGAGCTCCCCCTTGARCTTTCTCTTCCCCAAGCTGAACACCCCCAGCTCTCATTCTGCCTCCAGAGCAGAGAAGCTCCAGCACTTGGAGCACCTCCACGGCCTCCTCTGGACCAGTTCACCCATCAAATCCACCCTTCTCCAAATCAGAGAGAACTTGGTGCAGCTGAAGAGGTTCCCATGCTCACATTTGCATTCTACAACAAGCAAAAATTTAATCCTCACTCAAATTTGATTTTCACACCTACTACTCCGAGTCACTCTGCTCCTGTGTGAAGGATGAAAGAGATTAATGACTTACTCCTCACCTGCTGCAATATTAACTGAGCCATTGAGCTTTATGGCACAAATATTCACTACCATGCAAACATGAAACCTGCTTCACTCCTGAACTTATCCTGAGATGAAAATCAATTTACATTCCAACACTATGCTGCCTTCCTGCAGTAGTCACAAATTGTCACTTCTCAGCTAATTGGCTGCAGTCAGCAGTTGGCTCAGAAATGCCAATTATACATGTTTTGTCTTCCCATGTGAACTCTCTCATGTTGTGCAGGGGTAAAAAACACAGGCACGACTGTCTCTAAATTAAAAATAGCGCTTAAGATGTGGTCCCAAATTTCACAGCATCCCAGAAATTATCACACAAATCTGACAAATGAGAAGTATTTGTTCAATAAACAGCCAGCGGCTGAATTGTGATGCACATCCAAATTTAAAGTGCACTASGAAATAAAATTCTGGAAAGTCCCATAATTGAAACAGCAAACTCAGCTCAGACCCTGCACCCATCCACATGACAGAAACATGGCCCAAGAAAGCCAATGCAGGGCCAGAAAAAACTCAATTCTTCTGAATCCCCATTCAGAATTCTTTTGAATTCTCTGAACTTCTCAGTTCTTCTTTCAGGYCACTTACAAGATGAAAGCTCTGGAGGGGCTGCAGCGTGGCCAGGGCAGGTAACAGAGCTGGGAAGGGGCTGCAGAATCCCTGAGGGAGCTGGGAAGGGGCTCAGCCTGGAGCAAAGGAGGCTCAGGGGGCCCTTGTGGCTCTGCACAGCTCCTGCCAGGAGGGCACAGCCGGGGGGTCGGGCTCTGCTCCAGGGAACAGGGACAGGAGGAGAGGGAACGGCCTCAGGGGAGCCTCAGGGTGGACAGTGGGGAAATTCCTCATGGAAAGGGCTGTGCAGCCCTGGCACAGCTGCCCAGGACAGTGATGGAGCACCCCTCCCTGGAGGGATTTAACAGCCATTTACATGTGGCACTTGGGGACACGGGTCAGTGCTGGCCTTGGCAGTGCTGGGGAACAGCTGGACTCAATGGTCTTAGAGGGTTTTCCAACATAAATGATTTTGTGATCCTGCAATTGCAACAACCATTCTGGAGGCAAGGAAGCTCTGAGGTACTTGGAAAAAGTGGTTAAAAATAAAGATCCTAAACCTTGAGACAGAAGACACGTCACCAGTAGGAAAACACACCAATCCCCTGAGTTCCAGTTCCTCAAGCACCTCCCTCCAGTCCCAGCTGCTGCAGTGCAGATGCATTTGGGAAGGGACTCCATTGCATTTGGGAAGGGATCCCGAAGCATTTGGGAAGGAGGGACCCCATTGCACTTGGGAAGGAAGAAAGGATCCCGTTGCACTTGGGAAGGAGGGATTCGATCCTGAAGCACTTGGGAAGGAGGGATCCTGGTGCACTTGGGAACGATCCCACTGCACTTGGGAAGAATCCCACTGCACTAGGGAAGGAGGGATCCTGCTCCTGGCCCCGTGCCCAGCAGAGCTCTGACACCGTCTATGTGCAGGCTCAGTTACATTCGGCAGCATGCCAACTATTGCTGGAGAGGTTCAGCAAGGAGAAAATGAAAACTTTAGCACATAACAGCTCAAACTCTCACTCAGACCCTTGAAGTCCAGTAAAAATGAGCTTTATAGTCGAGTGAGCTTAAAAGGAATAAAAGTAGTTTTCCTAAAGAGCAGGTGATGTAAGTACACAAGAGGGAATCAAGAATAAAAAGTATAAAACAGCCAAAGCAATATTTGCAAGTTTCTTTTTAAGGGTTCAGTATTGCTGACAGATGGAAACGGGAAAACCTTCTGTCTTGCATCATTTCTGACCAAACAAAACAGGGGGAAAAATGCAAGACAGAGCTGAGGGGAAATTAATGGGGAAAATAAGTTCTGTCTCCTTCCTGAAGAGGCTGTGAGTTCCACGGGTTATATTGGATAAGAAATTTAACATGTTTATCAACCCGTAGCAAAACATCCTGTAATATGCCAGCTGTAGGAATCTCATCTTTAATAAGACAAAGAAGCAAAGTAAGTATATATATATATATTTATACAAATTACATACAGAATCATAGAATGGTTTGGGTTGGAAGGGACCTTAAAGATTATCTAGTTCCAGCCCAAAACTAAATAGGTATTTATATAAATAACCAAATTAAAATATCTTTGAATGACAACATTGTCACATTATTACACAACACTGAAGCCACAAGTCATCTCAAACATCACATCACGACCTGAAGTGGCAGTAATTAAAATCCCCCAAATTTACTTTAAACAAACCACATAGCATCAGGATCAAAGAGCCATGAAATCAGAACCATAAGGCTGGGCTGTTTTATTCATCACAGGCTTTTCTGTTCAGAGCCTTGGCTATGATTTGGTGTTCAAGAAATCTTAATGTGAAAAAAATAACCRTGCTGGGTGGTGCAGAATGAACAACTTCTCTATAAGCTCTCAGATTTGCATTAAAAAGGCCAGGTAGTCACTGTCTTTCACTAAAAGATTTCTAGAACATGTAATTCACCCTTTTGTCATGAAGAATTTCCCAGCAAAATACTGAAGTGACAAATCAATTGATGGAATTTAGTTCAATCCCCAGTCAAGATATTAATGTAATTTATTGATACTTTTGGTCCAGGTGTGGGAAGGTGGATGGTGCTAATCTCGTATGCAAAACAGACTGGTTAAAGAAGTAATTATACATGACACTTATAACCCAAAAAAATAATTTTAGAGAGAASAAATTTAAGAAAAAAAACCCCATGAAATCCCCAGTCATGCCAGAAATGGATTCCTATACAGGACTGTGACAGTACTACCCTGCCCTGACCCAGCTCTTGCTTGCCAACATTGCTGGGAGCAACATTYGCCAGTACAGTAAAGACAGTCAAAATCTTAGTAATACAAAGTCAGGAAAATAAGTGAGAGAAAAATATTTCAGGACATTCCAGTGACATTTTTTTACCCCAAAAGAAACCCCACAGTCAGCTGAGAGCTGCCTGTGGAGTGCTGGTGTCTCTGGCTCCATGTTTGGCAGCTAAATCAGCCACAGGCATTTGGGTTTGTCACCCTGTCCTGGGGTGACTTTATGATGCTTGCATCCCCATTGGTCTGTTTAGCCCAGAAATGAGTTTTGCACCTTTCAGGCTGGTTCTGAGAGCAAAGGGGGAGACAAGAAGTGCACAGTTTGTTTTCAGACATTGCACTCACTCCTCACATTCCTGCTCCTGGACTGGGTTGTCTGGACGGACAGACAGCAGGACAGAGCTCTCCTTTGCTTTTAGCTAGTTTTAGCTCGCTGATGCACAGAAGTTCCCTGGACTGTGGCTTTTCTTTGGAGCTGTTCAAACCTGCTCTGGCCTGAACAGCAGCAGAGCACCCACAGCTCTCACCTGTGCCCCACCGGGCACTTCCAGTGCCGGAGGGACTGATCAGAGACTGAGCGAGCTGAGCTACAGCCCACAAGGGACTTTCTGAGTTTGTTACCTCTGCGGAACAGTGAGAGGTGTTATTGTTCAATATTGCTCATTTTTTGTGTGCTGGTGAATGCTTTGCCTATTAAATAAACACCTTTTTCCACTTTTCTCCAAGGAAATCTTTTCCCAAACCTGCTGAGGGAGGGGCCGCTTGAATCTCCTTCCTAGAGGGACCCCAATCCAAAGGTTTTCTTCCAAAGTTGCCCTAAACTAGGACACACCCTCTCTTAGCTCTGGATATACTTTACCTTGTGGTTTAGCCAGGCTGAATCCACTGTCACATTTCGGTGGGTGGCTTCTTCTATTTTACTTTTACAATATGCTTTTCTCTCCTTCATTAACTCTGCTCACTATTCTGACTCTTTAAAAAAGCTTTTGTATAAAGAAAAGTACCTCGTTCTTTCAGCTTCTCAGCAATGGCCCACAGCACTCATTTTTTAAATATATTTGAATTTGGGGGTCTATATTTACATTCTCTGGTGGGTTATGGTATTTTCAAGAGTTATTCATCATAGAAATACAGCAACTCCAAGCAACCAGGACTGGCCTCACCCAGAAGAAATTAATGCCTGATTCGGACTTAGCTTCCATAGAAAATTAATTCTGCAATTTTTTATATATATATTCCAGCCCTGCATTCAAAAAGAGAGAAAAAAATCAGGTTCCTTAAAATTAAGGCAATCAATATATATGTCACTGTCAGATCTCAATAAAACACAACCCAAGAAATGCTCCCGGTATTATTAAATCTGAATTGCAGACTGTCTCTCTCTGGTATCCTATAACTTTTCTTAGTTATGCAGCTGAAGTTTTGCAACAGGCATTCAGAAAGACTTCCAGTGCTGTAGAAAGGTATTACAATAAACCTCACAAAAGTTATGCGAGTCACTACAGCTCATCCCAAGAAATCCCAAGGTGCAGATGTAAAACCCCAAGACTTCATTCATTGCCCCTTGCAGGGCCTGAAGGGGCTCCAGGAGAGCTGGAGAGGGACTAGGGACAAGGGGGACAAGGGCTGGAGGGACAGGAGCCAGGGAATGGCTTCCACTGCCAGAGGGCAGGGATGGATGGGATCTTGGGAATTAGGAATTGTTCCCTGGCAGGGTGGGCAGGCCCTGGCACAGGTGCCCAGAGCAGCTCAGGCTGCCCCTGGATCCCTGGCAGTGCCCAAGGACAGACTGGATGGGGCTTGGAGCACCTGGGACAGTGGGAGGTGCCCCTGCCATGGCAGGGGTGGGATGGGATGATCCCCCATCTCTCTTCCAACCCAAACCATTCCATGAATCTCTGATAAAAACCCATACCCCCACCCCCAACACAGGACCTGGGAAAAAATCTGGCATGAACAATTTTCAGGATTGTTCATGCTACAACCTCCTGCAAAATAGACTGGTGGCACCACCTCCGGCCAAGGGTTAACTGCCTGTGAGAGAAATCCTCCTTTCAAAGGATTTAAGAAGGTGCTAACAAAAATATTACTTAATCGAAAAGGGAACAACTTCTAAAAGGAGAAAAATGTCATCAGTTGATGCCAAAAATAAGGTGGCAGCAGCAGATAAAACACCAGCAGCTGCTTCATGTTTTAAAGGACCATTTAACTGTTCTGTTTTAAATCTTTCCATCCCACAGTAGAATATGTCAGTTTGCCTGTTCTGAAAAATCAGCATGTAATTGCATGCCTCCAAAAGTAATTACATTCAACAGCAAATTTCATCAGATTAACAAATTGATTTACGTTTCATTGTTGGGTTTCAAGAAAACCTCTCACATGGTGAGAGAGATGCAGGGAGAGAGGCTCAAAAGCACTGGCAGTTACAGCTAAGGAAAGGCAAGGGACATCATTAGCAAACAACTTTGGCATTACAATGCTTCCAGAAGCAACAGAAAAAAAGAACATTTTTGGAATAAAGGGTCCCAGAGAGTTGAGGATGATTTTATCTCTTCACTTACATCTCTTTCTTGTTAAATATGCATGAGGCACATGAGGACCTGGCAGGAAAGCTGTCCAGATCAGCAACCTCACTGATTTGATTTCAAGCCTACATAATTATTTTATCAAAGCAATCCCTACCTATCTGAACACGTTTTATTCTCTTTGGCCAACAACAAAGATACTCCTCCTTTGCYCTCACTGAGAGCTCTCATCAACGAACCCTGTTGCTTTTGGTTTGAGAATGACCCTAATTTAGAGAAAGACTGGAAACCTGCACAGGCCATGTCCAGTCCTCAGGGGTTATTTATCCTGTATCAAATACCCAATGCTCCTTCCAGAGAGAAATCAAGGCATTAGAGATAGTTCAGGCCCTGCTTTTTAACTGTGGATGGTTTCTTCACTCTCTTTTTCCATGGATTATCAAAGCCTTTTAGTCAGGCTGTAAACCTCGAAGAGGGAMAGGCAGAGAGCATCGCTGCTGGCAATGATCATGCCACCTAAAGAGGGTGAAAGCCTAAAATAAAAGGAATGTGTGAGATCTGCTGTTCCTCCAGCTCTGTTTTGGGCCCCTCCTCCCCTGCAGGAGCTAAGGATACCCCAAAGCTTTCCTTGGCTGCAGCAAAGTGTCATCCATCGTTTAGCTCTGGAGGAAAACAAATGTTTCCTGAACTACACTAAACATGAATGGCAAATAAAATTAAAGCTTAATTGAAAGTGATATTAAGATTCTTGCTAATGCAGACCACCTGTTTTAGGGGTAATGTTGCAAATGAAACTAGCAAGTTGATGGGGAAGAGCATTAGAAGAAGAATTGCAAATCAAAACTGCTTTAATGAAGGAGCCTTTGAACAGTAAGAATTTCAAAAGGTTTCAGTATTTACATACTGGAGGACACAACAGCAATGAAACATTGAAATAAACAATGATAAAGATCAGAGCGAGGGCTTTGAGGATTGTGGAGTCTTCTTAAAAATGTAATTCCTAGCAGTTTGCAAAACATGGGCTAATATTTCACACTTGGATAGCCACATTCAGCATAAGAAAAAACAAGAGCCATTCCTCAGCAGAATCTCAGCCTAGTGTAAAATTCATCTGACTCTGAAACGCAGCTGACACCAGGTGGCTCCACCTGAACTTTGTCTACAAACAAGACAGGAAATGCCTCTGGGCTAGGAAAAGACCCATTTCCAACTTCACTGTCAGCTCTGCTGAGCAAGGAGATGTGAAGGGACTTTGCTTTCCTACATCCCTACAGACATTTTCAGCATATCACTGGAAACCAGTGGGAACTGTTCCCAGGTCAAAGGAGGCAATTAGTCACTATCACACAATCCTTTGGGAAACCCTTGGGCTGCAGAGGGAGGCAGAGAAATCTTTTGATGCCTGTGAAAGAACAGAACTTCAGCTATTCCCTCAAAACAGCTCAGGACAGAAGAAAAGGTCTTAAAAAAATCAGTAGTCCCAGGTCTAATATACAAGGCACCTGAATCCAAGAAAGTGGCAGTTCCCAGAGGCTTAACAGGAGCACAGTTGTCCTCCCACATCTATCAGAAATCTCACTTCATGCAGCACTGCAGCTCTTCACTGGAGCACTAAAATGAGCATTTTCTTTCCAAGGTCAAGGTTGGATGCAGTCATCCTGGCAATGGAAATTTAAGAAAAGCAACAGAAGGCAGAGAGGGAGGGCCCCGAAGGAAGGGGTTCATTAAAGAGCACCTCAGCTAATGACTGACATTCCTGGGGATTGCACCTGCAATGGATCTGTACAGAGCAGATGGAGCTGTGAGACCTGGATTTCTCCTGTTGGAGCCAGGTTGGGAGAGCTGGGAATGTTCAGCCTGGAAAGAGAAGGCTCTGGGATGACCTTATAGACCCTCCCCGGGCCTAAAGGGGCTCCACGAGAGCTGGAGAGGGACTGGGGACAAGGGCCTGGAGTTCCAGGACAAGAGGGAATGGCTTCCGACTGCCAGAGGGAAGGGTTAGATAGGATTTGAAATTCTTCCCTGTGAGGCCATGGCACAGGTTGCCCCGAGAAGCTGTGATTGCCCCATCCCTGGAATTGTTCCAGGCAAGGCAGGATGAGGTTTGGAGCACCCTGGGATAGAGGAAGGTGTCCCTGCCCATGACAGGGGTTTCAATGAGATGGTCTTTAAGGTCCCTTCCAATCCAAACCCATCTGTGATTCCAGGATTCTGTGTGCCAGTCCAAACACAGTCACCTGGATCACTACCAAAAGAAAGCACCACAGACCAAATTCTGGTTTAATTACAGCACATTTGAGCCTGTCCCCAGTTTCCAGGTCTGCCAYGAGTGACAGTTTCTGCACTTGCCCTCCTGACACCTCCTGCGCCAGCTACCATACACTGAAAGGCCATGAATTGTTCCACCTTGCAGCTCAGCACCCACCCTTTCATCAGAGGAACCAGAGAGCAATGCAGCATTTGGAGTGGGCTCACCAGGAGTGGGCTTACCTCCTGTCAGGGTAAACAGCATCTTTGGAGACAGAATAACTATGACAACACATATGTGACTGAGCTAAACAATCCACAGATTGTCTTTCAGGTCCCTCCAAAACTGTCTGTTCCATGAACTATCTGAGTAAAAAGGGATAAAGATATAAAGGAGACTATATAGATAGACCATCCTGAAATAAATCAAGTAGAGGAAACCAGAAGAAAGTTTAAGAAACTAAAATTGAAGACAGCAGAGGCAATTTTAGCTATTTTTCCATTACAGCCTTTATGAAATCTGAGTGGAAGGCAACAATTTCAGTGAGTTGAATGTTTCCCGCTGGTTCTCAAATGCACTTCAAACAGTGGGAGATGTGCAATGCTGCTGCAGGCTCCACCACGCTGCACATGCAGCGATGTTGCATAGTCACAGTGGCACTTTTTGAAGCCCAACACGACAATGAATTGCCAAGAAAATGATATATAGTGAATACCTAATGAGATTTTTCAAATGGCACATTTTGTATGCAAGGGCAGCAAAATTCCTTCGCCTCTTTTTGTTTCTTGAAGCATTAGGTTCATAATTAACATTTAAGCGTGTTCAAATCAAAATCCTTCAACCAACACGAAGGAAAGATGGGAGGCATTTGCCAGTTAATGATACAATTACAAACTGGTTTTGCCTTAATCAGTTCCTAAATGTCTTACACATTCTCAGAACATAAAGATCAATGCAAGATGCTTGGAATCTGAGAGGAAAAACTCAAATATTAAATGGGACAGAATGTTAGTGAATATAAACAATAGTTTGGGTATGAAACAAGACTAAACCACCAGTTTCTATTTAGTGAGTGGTAGCAAACACCATCAGCAGTAAATTGTGGTGAAACAGAAATCTTACAGCCAGGGGAGAGTTTCCTGTATTAGCAGATGGAATTTTCACCCTCCTGTACACTCTGGAGAGGAATTCACTCACTGGACTTGGCCCCGGGTAAATGCATACAAGTTTAAACAGTCTTAAAACCTGCTGACATTTACACAGCTATCTAAGAGAGTTTCAAACTCTCACCATTAACTACTTGTCAGCTCCAGAAGTGCAGTTTCACCTCAGAGTGACCTGACTTTGCATGGATTGAAACCCATGAAGAGAACTCCTCTGGAAGTTTCTGCACTGAATTCCTTTGCTTCTTACTGTGCTATTGTACAGCAGATCATTTACAGTCAATGTCTCTCTTCTACTCTGAGCTAAGTTTGGAAAGAATAACAAAGCAAACTCACAATGAAGATTAAGCAAAGAGGAAGAATAGTGGGGAAAAATTACTATTACATTTGCATAAATGTACCACTAACGTCCTTTCCTAAAGGGTGCACAGTTTGGGGGAAGACAGGGAATGTTTAGAGCCAGGCTGAGGACAGGAAGGTGAACAGTTGGAGTTTGCTAAATGCATCAAAATTCCATGTGTCCAACATTTGCAGCAAAGATGAGCTCACAAAGCAGAGAGAATGGAAATATCCAGACATTGTTGACAAGACCCTACCWGGATTTTCAGGAAAGCTTGGCAAAGTAAGGCTTTAAGTGAACTCCTTCATGCTTGGAACTGCTCAGAAAAGAGAAATTAGGAAGAAGATTGCTGTATTTTGAAGGCTTTCTGCATTTTGCTGCTTTAGTTCTTTTATTGAGTGATCATTTTAAGTCATTAACCAGGCAGGGAAAGACATCCTAAACTAATATACTTTAAAAAAACATAAATGAACTGAAGTGGTTTGAAAAAGAGGTGGAGCAAGACAAGGAAAGAAGAGCCAGCACTGAGCATTGGCAAGGACACAGCCATCTCTTACACAAAGGAGCACTTACACTTTCCAAGTGCAGATTTTAACAGACAAGGAGAGAGAATAAATAAGAGACAGATTTCCATCAGGGACTTCAAGATAAAGTTTGCAATACTTAGAAAAACAAAATAAGGAGGATTGAAAAATTGCTTTGCAGTAAAAACTACATTTATAAAGTTTTCTGTTGCAAGATTTTGTATAGACATAAACACTCATGTTTAAATAAATCTGTTGTATTGAAATTGAAAATAAGCCAGGACAAGTGAGTGTATGCACAATGACAGTTTACTAAGATAGTCAAACAAAGAATAAACCCCTAAAATATGATTTGGACATGCTGCACTGCCCAGGAGCAGCCCAAACACATGCATGAGCTGCCAGGCGATGCACATGCATGAGGACAGAATAATTTCCAGCAGCTTGGCAGGAGCAGAGTTTTCCTGCCTTCGACATACTCTATTAAAATCAGTGCAATTTCCAAAGGAAATTGAAACATGTTCTGTCGCTGTGTGACAGTTTAATAGTGGAGTTGCAGTGAGGAATACTGGAGGAGACAAGCTAGGAGATAAGAGAACAGTTTGCATCCTGCCCATACTGCAACATGGAGTTTTAATTAACGAGCCAGTCTGCCCTGAAGGACTGATCCCAACAGCACAGGAACTTTTCTGCAGGGAAGTCAGGGATGAACCCCTTGGAAAAACAAATGAGAGAAGGAAAGTATAGTAGAAGGAAATTATTCCTGAGAAGAATGTAGCACGGGATGAGTCAAGGACTGATGGCTAGGAAGTCTTAAAATCACAGAATCAGAGAGTGAGGTGGGTTGGAAGGGATCTTAAAGCTCATCTCATTCCATCCCCCTGCCATGGGCAGGGACACCTTCCACTACACCAGGGTGCTCCAACCCCCTCCAACCTGGCCTGAAACACTTCCAGGGATGAAGCAGCCACAGCTTCTGTGGGCATTTGTCCAAAAAAATCTTTGTCCCAAAAACCTGTACCGTGATTTAACTTCTATTTCATCATATCGAACACAAACTACAGAGAGCCATGACTTCACAAAAATGAAGAAAACTTGTAGGAACTCTGCACATCGCTTCGGATGTGAGGAGTATCCCGAGACCMCATTGGGAGCYGAGACCCCCTCAGGGGGCTCAGAGACCTTGGCATGATGCCCGGAACACTTGGTGGTTGGACTTTGATCCTGCAAGTGAATTGCCAGGTTTGGTATGAGGACTGGAAGAKCGCACGAGTTCAAAGGGTGTTTTTATAAGGTGTGCACAGGGTGAAAATGTAGATTTTAAGATTTTAGTATTAAGGTAATGGAGACAAGATGGAGGGAACAGGGCGTGTCTCGTCCTTCTTCTTTCTTCTTCTTGTTCTCCATCTTCTGCTGTGATGTTGGCACCTGGGGATTGGTTCGGGATAGAGGTGCACTGTCTAACATGGGTGATGAGCATTGGAAAGTAAAGGTAAATATGATATACGTAATTTGTAGTACAAAAGACGACGCGGCYTCGTGGGAGGGCAGAGAGCATTGTGGCTGCCGTGCTGGACAGACCTCTGTCTGGCAGGGAGAAAATTTTTTAGATAAGATAAAATAAACAACCTTGAGACCGAGAAATGAAGAGCCCTGACTCCTTCTTCAAGCGCCGGGCTGGGAAAAGAGACTTTCGAACTTTTCTCGGGGTCACTCTGACTGCTAAGAGATCCCGACAAAAACTGGGGTATGGAAAGGACAGGTAGGGACATAGATTGCAACTGAGGGAAGGTCATCCCTCACAGCAGATTGCACAAGACCTGAGAGGACACGGTGAGTCCTGGTTTTAGCTATGCACTGAAGAGGAAACTAAGAGAAATTCTATGGACCACAGATTGCTGGTCATTGCCGGACTTCTTCACAAAAACTGTGTCTCAATGAATAAGAGCTGATGCTATTTTAGACTTTGTTTTGGCAAGTAATAAAGATATTAAGAAGAGCTGGTGATAAAACATTAACTTGGATTGGTGCATACAAGTGCATTCACATTAAATTAAGGATAAAGAGAGGTTAAGTGTTGTAAGAGAATCAAAGTTTACTCTTTAACTATGAGAAATGAAATCAAACAGTAAAATCAAGTGGGTAAGGAGATCAGGAATGGGAAAGCTGCCATCTAAATATTTCTCTCAGGTCGAAGATGCAAAACTATTTGAAAGCTGCATCCTCAGAGCTAACCTCAAAAGGGACATGAGGATCAATTAGAGAGACTTTGTATTAAGGAGAGGAAAGGATTCATTAGCAATGTCTTGAAAGCCAGCAAGAAGCAGAGAGATAAAATAAGAACTGCTAGAAGTCAAGCTGTGCCATTGCTCAGCAAATGAAAACAAAGCAGCAAGAGATGTTTCAACTATACAAGTACAGGAAACCAGGAGGGGAAGGGAAGAGGGGATGCTGTAAGGAGAGGTAAGAGAAAAACCAATCAGCTGTATCCCTAACACACAGTTCTGCAGCAGTAAATAACAAAGAAATAAAATCAGGGTAAGGTACAGCCCAGCACTGATTATGGAAATTCAAATATCAATCAAAATAACCCATAAGGTTAAAAAAAAGAATTACTTTTTTTCTTGACTCCTGCATTTATGAATTTGATGAAAGAGAAGCTCAAACATTTAAATAAATCATTGCATAAGTGCTCACCTTTGTACACAGACTCTATTTCCCCTATGACAAATAGTAGTTACATGAAAAYGAAGAGGTTTGGGACTTGCTACTTGAGTATCCAATGACAAAGATTTTACATTGCAGTTCATCAGCTCCTCCATATCTAAAACTCAGGACTTGAAAATAAACTAAGACTTTACCAGTTTATGAAGTAAAAACTCTCCACTTGCAAACTGATTACCAAAACTGTAAGTGATATTAAAAAGAGTCCAAAGCCAACCTGCCAAATCTTCAGTCTGCAATCAACAAAACAAAGTTTCCCAAGTAATTAAAACCCAGTACCTTTAGGAAAAGGTGACAAGAACATTTCACAAGTATTCCTAGTACTTTTTTAAAAATTCAGGAAAAATATCACTATAGCTTAAGGACCTTTTTTCCAGGTAGATCTCATTTTCTTGCTCAATATTATCCTGTGCATTATTTTTGTTGAAAGAGTGAGTTTCCCTGACCAATACGTTTGAAACACCGAGTGCATTGATGTGAAATGTCAGCTTTCACAAGGGTGATGATGGAAGGATTTGGGTTCCCATATTTGACCAAGTTTCTTCAAATAAGGCAGAATTCAAATATGCCAAGCTTTAGTTGAGCTCTGTGGCTGCCCCATCCCTGTAACTGTTGGAKGTTGGACAGGGCTGAAGCAAGCTGGGCTGGCCAAAGCTGTCCATGCCCATGGCACCTTTAAAGCCCCTTCCAACCCAAACCATTCCATCATCTCTGCTCCAGACCCCCAAAGATTTTGTCCTTCAAACACCCACATAACTCTGAGCACACAGGGAGCTGATCCTTGACCAGCCCCCTGCAAGAAGGTGGCTGAGGCTGCTCTGAATTGTGAGCTGCCTCAGCAGCTGCAGGATCTGTGATTGCAATCACAGAGTGATTCTGTGTGATTTTATCACCCCCAATCACAGAGTGATTCTGTCTGATTTTAGGACCACCAGTCAGAGAGTGAGTCTGTCTCATTTTATCACCATCAAGCTCCATCCACTGCTCATTCTGTACCACTTCATCACCACGACCAGCCTGGTGCCCCAGGCACTGCCTGCCAACCACCTGCCCTGAATAAAGGGGAAGGATGAGCTGCTGGTCCTGCACGTGCCACCAGCCAGAGGCAGCAGCAGGAGAAAGGAGATGGCCCTTTAGCTGGGCATTTTGAGTACCAGGCACTAAAGCGCTACTAAAGCATTTCCTCTGTCTGCTCTTTCCAGGCTTCCTTTTTAGCTTTATCAGTCTTTTTCTACATCATCAAGATCTGCACATTTGAAGTCAGACACCTTGTCAAACACGGCCCTGTTAATAAATGAGTGTCTCTATTTCACAGCACATCTTCAGATCCACTGGGCTGAGGCAACTTCAGAAGATTCCTCACACCCTCTTCCTCTTACCCAGGAACATCAGACTCTGTCTGCGCTGGGATTACACCAGCCTGGTTCAGCTTGGACTCCTCCAAGCACAGCAAACTGCCACAGTTTTGAGAGAAATAGAAAAAGCACCTTTAAACCATTTGACATATATTAGTAGCTCCTACCTGTATTTTTATGGGCCAGGTGAAATTGCTGACGTAAACAAAGAAGGTGATGTTCGGGTTGTTGCGGAAATCAAATTTCTCATTGGAGAAACTGTCTTTGTACTCTTTTATATTAGTTCTGGAAACAACTGGAATTTCCTCCCCAGCCTGTGTGCCAGCTGTTGTAAGAAGTAGCAAGAAAAGATATTTCAAGGCGTACTTAAGAAAACAAACAAAAGGGCAAACCATCCTAAATGCTAATTTTAAAAAATTAACTATTCATTCAAAACCAACTATGTTAAGCTGCACTGCATTATCAAAACCACTGTGTGCCAAGATGTTGCATTGTAAAAAAATCCAGCTTGCACTTTCAATGTTAACAAAATAACACTAATCAAGTYGAAAACATAGGTTTTTTTAAACATTTTACTTCCCCCCTCTCAGGCTGACAATTTAAGAACACTATGCAAAAAGTACATAGGTTAAAAACCCCCCAGACGTTTCCCACTTAAATTTGCCTTTTTCAGAAACTGCTAAATGAAAGAAGCTCCYGAATTACTCAGATCATCCTCAATTTACCTGCAAAACTTGTGGACCAGGTAATGTTGAGGTTGAAGTTTTTAGATGCATTGATGAACATGTCCAGGTCTCTGTTTTGCTAAAGGAAGAAACAAAAAAGAAACCCCATTTTTAGGATAAGCAGTTTTACTGTACTGTTTCCTAGGAAATCATTGCTAAAAAAAATTATCTGGAAATTTGTTACATAAAGAAAATACATCAAGCTAAAAACTACATAATGTATTTTCTGGAAGAAGTATTCTCCTCCTCAAGGAAAACATAACAAAGGAGTCATGTATACAGAATATCAAAGGAAGAACTGAGACACAAGATGTGGGATGAAAACAAGCAAAACATCTCTGCTCTGAAGCCAGACCAAGGGAGATGGGATTGCTCAGCCTGAAGAAGAGAAGTGCCTGAGGAGTGCCTGAAGGGGCTCCAGGAGAGCTGGAGAGGGACTGGGGACAAGGCCTGCAGGGACAGGAGCCAGGGAATGGCTCCCACTGCCAGAGGGCAGGGCTGGATGGGATCCTGGGAATTAGGAAYTGTTCCCTGGGAGAGTGGGGAGGAACTCCCAGATTTGCTGTGGCTGCCCCTGGATCCCTGGCAGTGTCCACGGCGAAGCTGGACGCTGGGGCTGGGAGCAGCCTGGGACAGTGGGAGGTGTCCCTGCCATGGCAGGGGGATTTGGAGCAGGATGAGCTTTAAAGCCCCTTCCAATCCAAACTGGTCTGTGATTTAAAAAAAACCTGGAATGGCTCAGAGGTTGTTCCAACAACTGGTAAGAATCAGCTGTGGCTCTTTATGAAATCTGCCTGTGATGATTTGGGACTGCACAGCCAAGCCAAGGTCAAAATGCCCTGGGTGCTTCATGGAGCAGGACACACCTTCTATATCACAGGACTACACCCAAAGACCCACAGAACTGTAACAACTCATTGCCTCCAGGGGCAAGAGAAGACAAAGGACAAAGTTAAAAGGGAAAATAGAAAATGTACCTCTTCTGGTGTTGCTACGAAGTTGATAGCTGTGTAATAGCGATCGTCCTCCTGGGAAAGGCTGAAGGTGAACTGATAGTCAATGAGCAGAGTATCTGTAAGGAATGCAGGGAGACAGTTATCCCAGCTCCTGGAATAAAGTAACTTCTGTAAAGGAAGGCATGATGTCAYTGAAGGGTTTCTTGGACAACCAGGACAAGACACTATCATGACACTGCTACAAATTACTTCAACCTACATATGATCCCASATAAGGAACAAAAAAACTCCAGGAGCTGAGCCTAGAGAGGGAAGAGAGGTGGCTTATACTTGCCGGGCAACAGCCTCCAGCCTTGACCTAAATCCATATTCCTACCTATACACTGTAAAAAACATGCCAAAAGATTTACTTTTCCAGCCTGCAATACCTCTGTGATCAAAGGGAATAGCAGAAAAGTTCAGTAGTTGTGTAATTCCCACTGAGTAATTCCCACTTGGAAGGGGACAATGGTCCCCCCATTCCAGGTTTCTGTACATCAGCAGATTTTCCTGGAGAGGTTCTACAGAGCAGCTGGTTGGTGCTCTGTAGAACCCAGCTGCCATCCTGCTCTGGGACACATCCCATCCAGGCATGCCAGGAGCAGCCTCTGGTCTGTCTGYCTGTCTGTCCTTCCCTGCTCCCATCTGCCCAGGCTGGTGTAAGCCATAGCCACCTGTGGGAATGCACTCACCCACCTCAGAACCCTTCCACTACTGCACACTGCTGTGACTTGTGCATATTCCTGAAGCCATGCAGAGACATTCCCAGCAATAATAACCAGGAATTGACACACCAGGTGCTGTTTTTCTCTCACTGCCTCCCAGTGACCCCTCATTGGACTGACACAAGTCAGACAAGCTGCTCATGTCCATCAGACACAGCACAAAGAAACAGGGAATGAAACCAAGCAAGACTGGATCTGGGCAGCACAAGGTTCTTCCTGTAAGAGCTGCAAAGCTTTGCCTTTCCCCACTTTTTGCCCATTTAACCATGCCTGCCATTTCAGCAAGGAAAGTGGTCATTCTTACACAGAGATGCCATGAGGAGCCAGCAGTGCCCTTGTTTGGCCACACAAGCAGAATTCAAATAAGCCAAAACCAGGCAGTTGATCATTTCTGTGCTGGACAAAACCACTACTGGAGACTTTATGTAATTTAAGATTCCATCTCTCCACGCCTGCCAGGCTGCTGATTGCTAATATTTGCAAATAGAAGMTGGAAAGTTTCCATTAGGTAATCTGAATTTTGGCAAAGGATCTTCTGGAACTGCATGGGAATCCAACTGCTCATTTCAGAGGAAACGTGGTAATTTTGAAATTCATTCTAACCTGGACCAGAATTTAAAATAAACAGTATTTTGCATTTCTAAAAATTCTAAGGACACTCTTTGCTTTTTACCTGTTAGGAATATAGTTTAGAGTGCTCTCCAAAAGACCAGATTTCATCTCAGTCACATGAAAAACATTCAAAACATTGTTCAAAAGATCTAATCATCACATGGACCTTATCAAGAAAAGTATTTTCATTCTCTTTAAACAACGTATTTGAGAAAAGTGAAGGTTTTTACAGCTATTTTTTTAGTCCTTTCCTTAATTCACCATACTTTAAACACGTGCTGAGGCAACTGAAACAAGTTTTAAATAAGTTATTTTAAACTTCAAGCACATTTTTTATCTCCAAACAAAATCCCAAGGGTACTCACAGTAACACGTTCCTTTAAGTGGATTTCCTTGATATCTGTTTTCAACTTCACACCTAAAAAGAATATACATTTTTTAATAAATGGATTTTTTTGCAGTTCTATTTATTCCCAGTCACTAAATACCAGAAAACACAACCTGTGCTGAGAGCAGTGCACAATTAAAGATGAATGTCTGAGCTAGACTGGGCTGATGAAGAAATTCCATGTTCGCTCCAAGTGCAACTCATATGCAGTAAAAATGCAATATAAAATTCTAGATACTAATGTTTGCATCCACCTGGAAGGTATTTATTAGCTCTCCACAATGCATGGAACTGGATTAGCTTAGTCATTTATGGCTATTCCAGGTACTATCCTATAAATGTTTACTCATGTGAGCAATGCTTTAAAAATAAACCTGGCAATGAAATTATTTGGAATTAAATTATTTCCCCTAACATTACACTAAAAGCATTCCTGTTATGTTACAGAAAAACCTCCAGCAAATTTGTTCTCTAAAACTGCCCCATTAAACTGCTTGAATGTCAAAGGCTCATTTTGGATATATTTACACTCGCGCTGAACAACATCAGAGAGCACGGACGGTGAAATGTATCGGGTAAAAAGAAACTATTGGGGGAGAACGGAAAGCAGAGAGAGCCCAGAGGAGGCCCCGGAGCTGCTACAGGGTTGGAGCCAGGTTGGACAYTGGGGCTTGGATCCGCCTGGTATAGTGGGAGGTGTCCCTGCCATGGCAGGGGGTCGAACGGGATGAGCCCAAAGTCTCTTCCAACCCAAATCATTCTGTGTTCTATGTATAGTTTGGAGCGTGGGGATTTTTTCACCCATCCCTTCTGCACAATATTCCCAGTTGAAATGTTTTTAAAATTGGAATTCTTCAGGAAATCATCCTGTTCATGATATTCCCCAGGGGACCCGTGGCTGGCTGCACCCTCAGTGCAGTCAGTCAACTGTCAGGAGTAAGAAATGAGCAGAAACATCATAAACACAACCATTAAAAAATGGGGGGGAGGAGGGGTGTCTAAGGTGGTACGTGCACAATTTTTTATTGCAAATAAAAAAGGGAAATGAACTCACAGCTGACACTCATCTCCTTTGATTCCCTTGGTTGTGCAGAAACATTTCCCTGTGTTTGTGTTGCAGACAGACGCGTGGCCATTGCACTTGCAAGCTGTTGAGCAGACAGGGAGAAGATGCAACGTTGAATGAAGAAGAGAAGCAAATTCAATAGCAATTAAGTCCTTTAGTTGTCATACTGAGATACATCAACAATTAACGTGCAGATGAAAACCCATTTGGTGCCCTTTGCTTTCTTTGTACTACAGAAGGCAGATGAAAATAGAACCATGCRTCAAAACAGAGCAAGCACAGGCTACCCAGGACTGGTGTTTTGTATGAAATTATCATCAGACTCAGCTTTTTAGCTTCAAAAATTCATTTAACTTCCTCTCCTATTGTTAGACAGCAGGGCTAATATCATAACTAGGAAGGAAAAGACAATATTTGAAATAATTTTGGGCTTGTTAACACATTTCAGCCAAACTCAAAACTCTTGAGAGAAGAATTGGGAAAATAAAACAAAGCCCATGGGACTTCAAGGGCTTTTTCCAGAAATAAATAAACAGGCCTTGGGAAAAATAATATTTCATCGGTCCTACTGAGGCAACAATGTCATTATCAACAGCATCAGCAGAAAACATCTGGTGCTAAGATGATGATGATGTCCATGCTGGGACTGGTTGGGGTGCATTCCCCAATATATTTTAGAATAACTTTGTGCAGAATGTCATTGAGTTGTGGTTGAAACAATCCTGCACAGCCCTGAACAACTTCAGGTTTGGGGCATGCCCAAAACAGACCACCTCATACACCTGAGTCTGCTCAAGGTCCAACCCAAGGTAGCATGGTGAGGACATACAGGAGATTTTCTTCATAAAAATCCTTCTGACATAAGCTAAATGCTCATATTGACACACTTTGAGACCTTTATTTACAAAGATGTAAAGGAGAATCATTCACAAAAACCCCAAAACTAAACCAACAAGTAAGAACAAAGTCTACACAGCCAGTTGACTTTGACAACTTGCTCACTATCACTGCAAGAACGGATTTAACAACTTCTGGCATGTAGGTGCCATTTAGGAGTCATTCTGCCAATGCAGGTGCATCCATCTGGAGCTGTGCACAGCGGAGTGTACAATATAAGGAAAAAACTACACAAAGCAAAGATCTCTTGTTTATGGTCCTTGAGCTTGGTGGGAACAAGATGCTTTAATGGCCAGAGCTTCCTTGTTAAGAAGACATATTCCTCCTCATTAAGGCAGCCATGCCAATCAATGTACCAGCAGATTCTTAGACATCAAGTCCCCATCCTGAATATCTCTGCCAGCCTTGGACCTTATTTTAGGAATCCTTTTGATATCTTCTTTCTGTTGGCACACAATGGAAGCTGTACTGTATCAGGGACACTTAATTGTGCTTCTCAGATGTGGATGAGTGGTTTCCTAGCAGCAACACAGAGCAAAATAGGAAGAAGCAAAAAGGCCTATTGTTGGAACAAGGAGACTGAATGAAAATTCAACAAAATAATTGTATTCTGTGAAGGAAACGCTCTTTTCATTAGTGCCACTTAAAGAAAAATAAGTCTTAGTACTATTGAGAATGTCTTGTACTTCTTTCCTTATGCTTTGCAGAAGGGAAGCAAAGTGACTTTGGATCAATATTCAGTATGAACATACATGAAATTTCTCTTGATTTTTTAACCTTGGGTTGTTTAAAGGCAGATTGCAGCATCTTTGGCAGTAACAGTAATTTTTCTTTCCTCTCTGCTCTTTAGCATATCAAGAAGACTGAACACTCAAATATCTCTATTTAAAACAACACAATCTATTCATTTATCCACTTTCCTATGAGTCTGTAACTGGAGATCATTCACTAAATAACTAGAATATGCACAGAGACATCTTCTCATGGCTTTTCAGAAAACTTTAAATTTTGGAAATAAACTATTGAATAGAATGCCCTAGACAAGCCTGCTGGAGTTTACAAAGGACAATTTCCCACTGGAAACCCACAAGCACTGGAAATGGCTTTTTGACTGTGTATCATGGTAACAGCCTGATGAACCACCTTCCCCCTGCTGGTGTTCCTCCTACCTTCTCCACAAACCAGGGCTCACGGGCTCACTCAGAGATGGTCATGGGGGTCCTCACTGCTCTTTCCGTGTTTGTGATGGGCCAGCTTCCCAATGGCAACACCATCAGCCAGCTGCCCAGCACTGCTACTCCATGCCAGCTTCAGCTGCCCTGCAGGGCCCCCCAAGCCCTGGCAGAGGGAATCAGGCAGGTCCATGGCACCAGCAACTCATGGGCCACCAGTGAAGGCTGTGTGGATGTGTTCAGAAGCGCTGCCACAGCTGCAATCTGATTCCAGGCATAATAGTGCCTTCCCTTCACTTGCAAATAACTTCCTTATCTCCCACCAGCATATTTTCATGGGAAACTTTAACCGGAAAATTCAGAAAAATCCTGAATGCAGAGAAAGCACCTTGCAGCTATTTTTACATTTGATGTGCTGCATTTCCTGCCCTTCTTGATTAATACTTCTCTACTTGGACACTACCTAAAAGCAACCTCTGAGGAGTGATTTACCTGCTATTTAGTTATTATCTGCCTAGCTCTGCCAACACCAGGGCGTATGATGTGATGCAAACAATTTTTTCAGAGAAATAACTGCAGTTTGACAAAATATTTTCAACACAAGTAATAAAATCTTGTGTTGGGACTTTTTACAGAGATATGTGGGACTGAAAGCATTGAAATAAAAGAGGGCAGGGTTAGACAGGATACAGGGGAGGAATTGTTCCCAGGCAAGGTGGGCAGGCCCTGGCACAGCGTGCCCAGAGCAGCTGTGGCTGCCCCTGGATCCCTGGCAGTGCCCAGGGCCAGGCTGGACATTGGAGCAGCCTGGGACAGTGGGAGGTGTCCCTACCATGGATGGGGTGGAACAGGATGGTCTATTGGAACCCTTCCAACCCAAACCATTCCATGATCCCAGGACTCACACTAGGCAGTGAGTGTGCAAGCACACAGATGTTTGTGTGTGTGTCAGGCTGGAGTGTACAACAATAGCCTGCAGCATGGCTATGACAGTGGGCTCTAAAAACAGAGCAGCACTAAGTATTGCTCACAAATGCACAATGAGTGAAATCAGCACATTATTAATGGGAAAGGATGGAAGGACCACAGCTAAGAGAAGGGAGAAAACAGGAGCTAACTCTGCTACCCATCAGCCAATCCTTATCTGAAGAATTCCCCTCTGTAAAGATTTTCACCAAGTAAAAATGACTAATAGGCAGAAGTCAGCCTGGCTGCATCAGATAGGGTGATTTGCTCTTGCTTTCCCTTTCCCAATCCACCTCAGTCTTTCTGCCCAGGTTCCTGCTTCCCTCATTCTTTCCCCTTCCCAGTAAACAGTGTTAAATCATAGCAAATTAAAAACCTGGGTCCAAAGCACTTGAGAGCAAAGCACTTCTGACATGAGCTACTGGTTCCATCAGATAAGGAACGAACACTGTTCCACAATCTCTCTACACATTTTCTAATTGCTTTTTCAGGCATCTGGATGATTTCAGTCTGTCATTCATTATCTCAACAACAAACTATTTTGGAACAATCCTCATGCACAAGAGTCYAAAGGAACTTACTCTCCATTTCCACTTACATGGAAAAGCGACACCTACCAACAGGCACGTTGTGATCCAGTGATTAAAACTGAAAGCTCAGGGTAGAATTCTGTATTTTCTCAGTCAACTCAGCCTCAATTTATTCATTACTTTCAAGTAAACTTTACAGCATTTCAAAGTATCTTCACCTGAAATGAGTTTATGAGTATCAGCAGTATTTTATCTGGCAGATAAGGTTGCGAAATCAAGTGTCGGGGATGCACCTTCTCCTCTGAGCCTCTGTTGCTGTGCTGTGTGTTGGAATTCCACATCCTGTTGCTCTAAGGAAGGCAGCTGTATCCCTGTGAGTTTTTAACCCCCTTCTTCAAATCTGTCCATTGGGAAGTTCTTTATAGCCTCAGTCATCACCACCTTCCTCTTCTTCAGGAAACAGRACTCCATGCTGCAGCTACTGACCCTCATGTTCATCCAAAAGGTCAGCACTACTCCCAGTAAACGTTCTAAATTAATATCCAACTATTTTCTACTGGATTGTCACCACATTTGGAAGAAGCAATAAAAAGTGTTCAATGCCTACTCATTAATCACTTCCAGTTCATTCTCCCAGGCTGGCCACAAACTGCCCACACTCATTTCACAGAAGTACCGACACTGCTCTGAGCAATGTTATTTTTATTCTACCTTTTCCATCACTATATCTAATTGTCTCATTCCACCTCACTATACTCCACTAACATAATCCACTGGGCCAGTGCTGTTTAACATCTCTGCTGGTGACAGAGGCACTGGGACTGAGGAACGCACAGCAAGTGTGCTGGTGACAACAAACTGGTACGGTCAGCATGCAGGAGGGGAGGGGGACATCCAGACAGACCTAGATGGCCCCCAACTGTACCTGGATAGCCCAATGGGGGCCTGGACAGACCAGAGACATGGGACTGTGTGAACCTCATGAAGTTACACAAGGCCAAGTGCAAGGTCCTGCATGGGGCTGGAGCAAGGCAGAGCACAACCACAGGATGGCTGGGGAATGGCTGGAGAGCAGCCCTGGGGAGAAGGACCTGGGGTTGCTGCTGGGTGAGAGCTGGACATGACCCAGCCCAGAGCCCCCCGTGCCTGGGCTGATCCCAGCATGGGCAGCAGGGGAGGGGGAACTCTGTCCCTGTGCCCCTCGCTCAGGTGAGAGCCCACCTGCAGAGCTGCCCCAGCCCTGGAGCCAACAGCAGGAGGACCTGGAGCTGCTGGAGAGAGCCCAGAGGAGGCCCCAGAGCTGCTGCAGRGCTGGAGCCCCTCTGCTCTGGAGCCAGGCTGGCAGAGCTGGGAATGTTCCCCTGGAGAAGGGAAGGCTCCAGGCAGAGCTCAGAGCCCCTGGCAGGGCCTGGAGGGGCTCCAGGAGAGCTGGAGAGGGACTGGGGACAAGGCCTGCAGGGACAGGAGCCAGGGAATGGATCCCACTGCCAGAGGGCAGGGATGGATGGGATCTTGGCAATGAGGAATTGTTCCCTGGSAGGGTGGGCAGGCCCTGGCACAGGGTGCCCAGAGCAGCTGTGGCTGCCCCTGGATCCCTGAAGTGTCCATGACCAGGTTGGACACTGGGGCTGGGAGCAGCCTGGGACAGTGGGAGGTGTCTCTGTCTACGGCAGGGAATTGGAATGAGATGAGTTTTTTATGGTCCCTTCCAACCCAAACCATTTGATGATTCTATGATTAAATCTCTTAGGAGCAAGAAGCACCTTCCCTCACTTCTGCACCTCTCGCACCTGGTCTCTGGTTTACAGTTGGTCTCCCGATGCCACAGCACTGAAAAATTCACAGCAGTTCAAAACTATGCCACAAGGTTGCAGGTCAAAACTCCAAGTCTTCCATGTATATTTGTCAATATTAAATGCATTGGTCTTTCAAGGAAGACTTCTTCCCAGTTTGTTAGCTGGATCTTGCACAGCTGAAAATGGTTCTTTGTGCCAAAGAGTCCCAAAGCACTTTACAAACTGAAATGCAATTTCAACAGGSATCTCCTAATCCTCAGCTGAAATCCAGCCAAGTCTTCAGTGAAACATTGCAAGCCTTTATGAAGCAGACAATTTTAACTATAAACACAGAACACATTAACCAAAAGGAATAGAAGGTGAAACTTAGATAAGCAGAAATTTGTTCAAGACATTTGGATCAACACTGTTTCTTTTAAATACAGAATCATCAAACACTAGAATACAGACATTTTTCACTGTGGTCATTCCAAGTTTAGAAAGGAGACTATAAAATCATCTTTACATGCAGTGAAAGGAATTCCACTCAGCAGTTTGAGTGTCTTTGATTTGAAGAAATAAGAACTGAGCCTCGCCCGCAGGAAAGAAAACATGAATTATCAGGATATAATTTGTGTTAGGACAGAGTGGGAGCCGTGGAGGAGCCTGTGCAGGAGCTTGGGGCTGCACTTACGCTGGCAGGTGCCCCCGTTGGTGGGGTCCCCATAGTAGCCCGAGATGCAGGTCTCACAATGCCTGCCCGTGGTCAGGTTCTCACACTTCTCACAGACGCTCTCGTTCACACACCGGCTGTGCCCGTTACACTGACACGCTGTGGGAAACAGCAAACAGGACAACTCTGAGTGCTAGGGCTCAAACACAGCTCTCAGAGACCCTCAGGAGCTGTGCTGTGCAGGGGACAAATGAAACCATTTCATGCACCTTCCTGAGAGCTTCTCATCTCTTGCTAGCAATACATGGGCCCAAAGACAGGTGGATATCCAAAAATGGAATTTAGAGCGACACACTGAAAACTGAACTGCAAAACATTACATGCACATTGGACTGGACGCTGCTGGTGGGATGGATTTACAAGGAATGGGGAGGGGAGTGTTGGTTTTGTGTCAAAAACATTAGTTAAAAATCATCCTAAGCATTATTAACACTTAAAATGACCTTCAAAGGAAGATCTGTCTTTCTTTCAGACTTAAAATAAATAAACAAACAAAAGTTAAAATCTCAGTAAAGATCTGTAGGGAAAGGAAAAATTTCTCCCAAGTAATAAATAATAATGTCTTCATGCAGCAAACCTGTGCAGCTCAGCTGCTTCACAGCCCCTTCCATCTCCAAGTGTGTAATTCCTGCTTATATTCCATGCTCTTCTCCTCCCTCCATTAACAGGAGCAAACACAAGACACCACCATAGTCTTAAAAACTCTCAGCCCTGATACTCAGTGGAAATGTTGGACAGTGAAACGCTGCTCGTTTACCTGGACACTGGATGAAGGACCAGTTGTAGCTGGTCTCCGCAGGACACATGCTGACATTGAGAACAGGCTCCAGGCTGTGTTTCCCTGGCRTGGCTGGGGTGGGCATCCTGACAGGGCCCCGGTAGGAGCCCTCGATGCACTTGCCCTTGCCGGTGTTGCTGGGATCCGTGCACCACCCACAGCCCGGCTGCTCCAGGCACTGAGCACATGTGCAGTAGCCTGAGCAGTTTTCAGCTACAAAAAAACAAACCAACATACAAAATTGTGGAATAAATCACTGTCTCAAACACAGGCAACAAAAAATGCAGAATGTATTCTATAACTATATTTCTATCTCACCAAAATATTTATCTCATCAAATCTAGAAATATTTATTCTGATATTCACAGCAACATGTTCATTCCTATCAGCATATTTATTCCAGAATCTAAGATAACTATTAACTAAGGTTCCAATAGTCAATGAGTTACAAAACAGCACAACACACACAGAGGTTTTTCAAACCATTACACGCCACCCTCTAACACTAGAGGTTAATGTTCCCTCTACAAAACATCTCTTTTATTTAAAATAGATCCGATGATCAAATGAGCTATCTGGAGGCAAAGGCTAAAAACCAGCCAGTTTAGTCACTTGGAGCCTCTTCCTACCACATTTCAGTATCACATGCTATTATTTCAAGTATTTATCTGAGGCAAAAAGCATAGAATACAAATAGGAGAACAAAATTCCACCCTTTAGCCCCTCCTTTCTCTAATGGGATTGGATTTTAGGGGTGACAAACTCTTTACATACTAAAACTTTTTCTATTTCTTTCCCTAGACCATCTTGAAAAATATTTTCTGGATTCTTGGTATTGCAAGATAAGCAGACTTTCTATTTTGATGTTTAAATAGACAGTATTTGCCTTCAAAAAGAAAAAAAAGTTTGTTTTCCATTATTTTAGCTTACTCATCTCCTGCCTGATGTTTCCTCCAACTTTTGACCTCTGGCAATATGGGAAGTTCATACTTTCATGTTCCTTAAATTAATTTTCTTCATCTCTTATTTTGCAACATTTTGAGCTACTTGTGATGCCCCTGCTCACACCCAGCTCCTAAAGAATTCAACATAAATAAATAATTTCTACATCTTCACTTGATTTAAGTTTTTAGGCCCTTTTACCCCAGTTTGAAAGGAAAACACACTATTCCAAAGTGCCATGAAGCTTTTGCAGTTTGCTCTCATCTACCTAAAAGGGGCAAAAAAGTAAATGATTTCTTTGAAATGAGGTAGGAATTCCTACTACAGTCTGTAAGTAGACAATACTTCAGAATAAAACACTTGTGTAAACCCTAATTTGAATTTGATAATCAGGCAATTGCAGAATGCTTGGGGCTGAAAAGAGGCCGTGTTGTTCCACGGCCTGCCATGGGCAGGAGCCTCACACTGGAGCAGGGATGCTCCAAGCCCCATCCAGCCTGGCCTTGTTCCCTCCATCCTGGGGATGTCCAGCACACCCCACAGGGCCCTCCAGGGCCTGTCCCCCACCCCAGCCCAGCACCGTGACTCACGGGGACAGCTGCTCATGGTGTACCACTCCATGCACTGCCCGTAGGGGAAGGAGGCCACGTACGCGTTGGAGTCCACGCACTGCTGCATGTTGCTGCACCACATGCACTCGGAGCTGCCACTGGTGCACTCGGCGCAGGCGGCGCGCAGCGCGCACGGCGTGCGGCACTGCTTGGCGCTGTGGTTGGCTGCGGGGAGGACAACATCAGAGCTCTGCCAGCAGCAACCGCACCCTGCTCCCGCTGGGAACGGACCTAGGGACCATCCCAGCCCATCCCACCCCACCCCAGCCCTGCCATGGCAGGGACACCTCCCACTGCCCCAGGTGCTCCCAGCCCAGTGTCCAACCTGGCCTGAGCACTGCCAGGGATCCAGGAGCAGCCCCAGCTGCTCTGGGCACGGAGCAGTGGTCTCTTTTTCTCTGCAGTTCTGCTGATGCATTCCTTAGTTACCCTCCCCAGCAAAGTGCAGGGCAGAGCCCTGTTTTACATGAGCTCACAGGCACATGCTTTAAGTAATTAGATCAGTTCCAGACATCAAACAAGCAGTGAACTAACTCAACAGTTTGTAGTCTGAGCCAATGCTTAAAGTTTTGCTTCAAGTGACTGTTCTCAGACCATAAAAGCCAGCACAAGGCTTAAACTCAAGTGCTGCAAGTGAAAACATATTGAATTTGAGTTCCGGTTCCACATTCAGGATTCACATCCTGCTCTTCCACAAAGAATGATTTCAAGTTGAAATCTGCAGTGTACTTAATTTTTTTTTTAATCAACCAACTTCCCTAATACTTAAAGAGGCACTAATTGGTATTCAGAAATGATCAGCTACAATGGAGAATTAACAGACCAAGCCATCTGAAAAGATATGGAGTTTCAATAAAGCTGGAAGACTTTTCCCAAAAGCAAATAGATTGTTTTTTTCAAAGTTCTCATATCTCCAAAGTGTCTTGGCCAATTAATTTCAAACTTTGATAAAATCCTCCTCTGGCTACATAGCAGGGGAGGGGAAAAAGGGGAATTCAATCAGAAAGTTACTATTAATTTTTTATTTCTTTGAAACAGGAGAATGCTCCATATCATAATTACCCTAAATGTCACATGTAGGTATGCAATTAAGAAAAAAAAATTAAAATAATGTACTTCAAATATTTCACAGTTAACAGCGCAAATAGTGAGCTATTTTTAAAATTTCTATTTCCTGCATGAAATACGTACACAAGACCCTTGTTCAGAAGTATTTTTCTTTGGCAAAGTCATAATGCAGCTGGTTGAAAATGTAACAAATTGCATTCTCTTTACCTTCCAGGAAATATAAATCAAGCAGACAGCTGCTGTTACCTGGCCTTTCACAGACAGTGCCGTTGACCTCRTTGATACACGTTGCTGCCTTCAATCCCTGTTGGGAAGGCTCAGCTAAATATCCACAAAATCCAGCATCACTAGGCTCATCAGGAAGCCACTGGACGAGGGTGTTGGTGAAGGGGGACATGTCTTCCCAGCACCAATAGGACACATTGATTTTCCTCAGTCCAACCCAAGGAGTCAAAGTTTTGGGCTAGAAATAAAAAAGCAGGTCAAATCTAAATTAGTGTTGCTGGCCACAAAATTCATAATATAAAGATCCTATAAGACGACTCTTTCTAGTGGCAATTTATTTTTTGGCACACTTTCACTTTGGGGAGGAGCATTTGAGCTCTGTTGATATAGTACGTGGTTTTACTGCTAAAATAAGTAAACATCAYCTACTTCAAACTGATTTTATGCACTYTTATACCCTAGAGCTGCAGCTTCCAACAACAACAGGGTTACAAAGCATATCATGCTAACACYAACATATTTTCTTGTTATTACTAAACATCTATATAGAGTTTACTTGAAAAAGGAGCACCTGCAAAGCAGAGCCTCCCCCAGCACACTCACCAGTGCTCCCAGCCCCAGTGTCCAACCTGGCCTTGGGCACTGCCAGGGATCCAGGGGCAGCCACAGCTGCTCTGGGCACCTGTGCCAGGGTCTGCCCACCCTGCCAGGGAACAATTCCYMATTCCCAAGATCCCATCCATCCCTGCCCTCTGGCAGTGGAAGCCATTCCCTGGCTCCTGTCCCTGCAGGCCTTGTCCCCAGTCCCTCTCCAGCTCTCCTGRAGCCCCTCCAGGCCCTGCCAGGGGCTCTGAGCTCTGCCTGGAGCCTTCCCTTCTCCAGGGGAACATTCCCAGCTCTGCCAGCCTGGCTCCAGAGCAGAGGGGCTCCAGCCCTGCAGCAGCTCTGGGGCTTCCTCTGGGCTCTCTCCAGCAGCTCCAGGTCCTCCTGCTGTTGGCCCCAGGGCTGGGGCAGCTCTGCAGGTGGGCTCTCACCTGAGCGAGGGGCACAGGCACAGAGTCCCCCCTCCCCTGCTGCGATCAGCCCAGGATACACTTCCCCACCTTATAAGCATTCTATCCTAATATCCATTAAAACAGGCTCCTAGTCTCTTTAGGCTCACTTTTCAAAGGACTCTGTAGGTGGAAAAAGAGCCCTGTAAATTAACAATTCCTTTTTACACAGTGTAAAGATTTAAACATTATGAGATTGATTTAAAGAAAGATTTAAACATTATTTAAACATTATAAACATTCCTATGTCTTTAGGAATTGACTCTACACTCAGCTACTGGAATATCCAGAAACACCTGGAGCTGTCAGAATCACGTATTTTTTACAGTATCCCAGGCTTAGCTTCCTCATTTTACAAAAGATTTAATGAACAATATTGCTTAAACTGCACCCTACCCTTCCTTGGTTAAACTGACTCCCCTCTAAAACACTGTAAATGTTGAAACTCCACTTTAAAATTACAAAGGGTATCAAGGCAGGGAATGTTCTTGTTTTAACAGGGGAATATTTCTCTTAAGTACTGAAGCATGTTCTCTCTTGAAAAAAAAAAATCCTATTCCCTCCAGCCTCATTTTTCCTAGAGAAAATGCTTCCCACAGTGGCCTCTGGGACCCAGGAGTTGTTATTCTGATGTGCCATCAGGCGACAGCAGCTTCCCAGGGTAATCCAGGATTTTAGAAGAGATGCACTGCATCATTCTTTGTTAGGGCTGTAGCACCACCAACACAACCTGCCCTGAACATCTCCCTTCTTCTCCCAGGGACTGGAAAAAATATATATTTATTTCATTGATGCATGAAGAGGGAAAAATTCCAATTCACTTCTCCCTGGGCCTGACAGAAAAGCACCTGCCACTAAATGACACCCAAATAACACCCAATAAGCCAAGCAGCTCTGTGGAATGAGAAGGTGACATTTTAAACAGCTGCTTTTCTGAGTGCAGTAAATAACTCAACACTTTACATTAAACACCTCCAGTGCCCCAAAGGGGCTTTTATTTATCAAATATTGTGCACAGGCCAGCAGAGGGCTCCTGCTGCAGTCTGATATTCCACSCGGGAAAGGCAGGTGTGATTTCAGCACAGAAAGTGATTTCTCTATGGAACTGTGTATTTTTATGTTTATCCTTTCCATTGACATTCTCTACAATTTCAGCTCAGAAGCACCCAGAGGATACACTGAATTTCAAAAGAAATTCAGTTGGTTTTGGTTAAGAGGCATTTCCTTTGTGTGCAGAGCACACAATATTCCAGCAAGGACTCCTCCACAGCCACAGATTTATAACGCAACAGACAGACAAGAAAGGCACTCACTGAAGACTGAATCTTCTGCAGCTCCTTCAGAACAAATTCCACCTTCTTCTGGGTGGTGAGAGAAGCCAGTAAAGCACCATTAGACCTACAGGACAGTTTGGCATGATCGTAGTTCTCCTTGGCGTTGGTGATCCTCAGGCAGGAGTTGCCAACCAAATGCCAGTTTGTTCCGCAGATATTTTCTGGGGGACAAGGAGGGGAAAGAAACTAAACCCAGAGGTGCAGGTGACCTTCCCAACAATCAAGGTAGTGAAACAACCATTAAAAACATAAGCCCAGGTGAGAAAGGGGCCAGTGGCCCCTGGGCTGTGCCAGCTCTGGGGTGGCAGCAGGGCCAGGGCAGTGCCACAGTGTCCCTGTGCTGGCACTGCTGGGGCACCTCCAGGGCTGGGGCAGCTCTGGAGAGCCCTAGAGGGGCTGGAGCGTGGCCAGGGCAGGAACAGAGCTGGGAAGGGGCTGCAGAATCCCTGAGGGGGCTGGGAAGGGGCTGCAGAATCCCTGAGGGAGCTGGGAGACAGCTGCAATCAATTTTTAGTGCCCAAGGAGCCCTAAAACACACCACCAGAAATATGGGCACTCAAGACATGAAAGCACTACAAACTCAGACACGTTAATTGCCCATGGGAAAGCTGGGAGTGCCAGGAGGATGTCCACAGGGACAGTGCCAATCACCCAGCATAAGGCCCATCTTCCTTGCAAGGCCTGGCTTTCAAGTGGACGCATTTTCATGTGAAGCTTGACACTTTTCATTCACTTTCGCAATTATTTATTGCTGTGGCTTTGTGAAAATTTACTGGTGGTAAAAAACAAATTGGAGCCCAGCACAGGCAATGTCCCCTTACATTCAGTTCTATAAATAATTAATAGGCTACACATCTTGTAGCAGAATCAGCTATGTATAATGAATGCATCAGGATAGAAGTTGTTTACGAAAAGGATCCTAGAGGGGAAACACAGAGAATCAGACCTTAAAAACCATTAGTTCATTTTATCTCCTCTATACACAGAATCATTAAGACATCCCAAATGGTTTGGGTTGGAAGAGACCTTAAAGAGTCATCTGGTACCAGTACGCCCTGCCAATAAAAAGCACAATGTAACTTTATCGCTAAACAGTATTCTGCTGTCTCTTTTTGAAGCGTACAGGATATACATCCACTCATCAGATCCAGATGCCCTTCTTGCCCCCGGTGCGTCTTCCAGCCAGTCTTGGTCTCTCAAACAACATCAATTTCTTGGAGTAAACATTTACAGAATGTATGGTCCAAGCCCTGGTCCCTGGCTCAGTGATCGCTCTTGATCTAGGGATAGGAAAAGTAATAGCACGACATGCAGGGTAGGAAAAAGATCTCATAACAAGCAGCTTCATGAGCAGAAGTAAGTAACATCTCCACATCTCCATGACCATGTGGCCCAGAGGAAGGGCTTCAGGACACATGGAAGCTCAACGCACAGCCCCTAGTGTAAACCTGACCTTGGAATGGCACAGAATTAACACTAGGAGGAGTTTGGAAGAAGAAAAAGCGCTGCCACACCTTTCAGAAAAGGGAAAGAAAGACAGGGGACACCTACTGCTTGGGAGGACAGTCTTCAAGACCTTTTGCTGCGCTTCCAGTGTTGCATTTTCCCAGGGATGCAGCGGGGAGGGGCAGAGCCAGCCACACACATCTGAGCCCGGGCCAAGCCCGCCAGGGCAGGACGATCATGTCCAAGAAGCCTCACTATCTCTCAGGTGTGACTCAGGATTGTCACTCAGCGAGGAGGCTGTTGATGCCTCCAAAACACATGACATGGTGCTGAGCCACGGAGGGCAGAAATAGCTCACAGTGTTGCTCATGGACACCTGAGCACTGCTCCAGCTGAAATGAACACTGAGTCAGAGCATAAGGTCTATGAAGAATGTGTTTTATTACATGCCAGCATGATATAAATCCCAAATAAATAGCTCTTGGTTAAGGGCGGCACTAAAGAAGAAGGTCAGACAAAATTTCATCTGTTTCAGAGAAAGCAGAGAGACTCAACACAGAGTCAAAGCCTACTCAAGGTCATTCAACCATCTTCCCTCCAGCCAAAACTTTGAGGGGACTGATCAACACATATTATACACCAAAATCTATAAAATGTGGGGATGCCTCCATAATCCACACGGCAAGACATGGAGGAAGGCTACAAAATTGGGGAGATTGTACATAGCATTAACCAGAGTCCAGAAACCTGTGACCAAAACATAATTTGTTGCCTGTCCATTCTCTCCTCTGCTCCTCGTAGAAAACCACACTTTTGCATGGTTGTAACAAACGAAGCAGAGTATTTGTGTCAACTAAAAAACCGCAAACAACCCCCAACAAAATTTGTACAGAGAGGAGTGGGGGTTTTCAAACCTCCTTCTCAGTATCCAGCTGCACAAGAAAAAACATGAAATTATTAAACAGTTACACAAAAACGCGATCACACAAAAATTCTCTGTGCATCTATGTCTGTCAATGCAGCCTTTAAAAAATATGGTGAAGAGAAGGGCCCAAGCAGCTGGAAAGAGAATTCTACGTTAAATCATATAGTTTTATTACTGGATTTGTTAATCTCACTAATAGAACTCCTACGAAATAGAATCTTCTCAAACTTGGTTGCACTGAGTGCCAGTAAACAGCTTGTTCATCTGGAAGCATGGGCATATCACTACAGTCCATTAACGGCTTAACAGCCAAAATCTCACCTGAAGATACCCAAATGAACTGAACATCCATGTGCCTGGGGAAGAGACAGCCCGCACAGGCAAAAGTGTGTAAAAGTGAAACATGGACAAATTTTACCACAACGCATGAGGAGAATTCAGAATATTGGAATAAATGTTGTCCGTGCAGACTAAGGAAAGAATGTGAAAATACATTGAATCACAATTATTAAATATTCTAAAAACTAGAAATATATATTACATAATGGACAAAAAAATCAAGATATATTGAAACAGAAATAAGTAGGCTGGATAGTTTAGCCAGTAGAAGAAGGGCTGGAATGGCAACAGGTGAATACTAAAATACATTGACAAGAGTGACAGATCTGAAAACTTTCCAAGATTTACAACATGGTTTGTTGGGTGGGGACGGAGCTTAAATCAACCTCTGATTCACCACTCCCTGCATGGAGGGCAGAGGACACGCTTTCCAGCTAGCCAGCTAACTCACAGACCCCCATCCAACCTGGCCTCGGGACCCTTCCAGGATGGGCAGCCCAAAGCCTCCATGACAAGGAGGGTTTGGGGTGCAGACCCTGCAGCCTGTGCTGCAGTTCCTCACTCACTCCTGCCCTATCCCGCTACAGAACACGCTGTGCCTCACACGTGCTGTAGAGAAACCAGAGTGCCCAGAATCCCCAGAAATGCCACTGTGCCTCTCCTGTTTGTACGCACAGTCAGTGCCATTCAGGAGATACACTGTGCTCTTACTGTTGTAGAGCACGAGCAGTGCCCAAAGCCCAGAAACACCTGGTGCCTCTTAACCCTGTGTGAGCACAAGCGACGTGCCAACTAGCCCACACTCGGTGCCCGCTCCCTGATTGTTCGCACAGCAAGAGTAGCCCCAGACCCCAGAACACCTGTTGGCCTCACCTGCTTGTAGCAGCAACAGCAGAGTGCCCACGACTGTTGACATCGTGGTGCAGAGGCGGGCGAGGCAGCACAGAATCCGATCTACAGCTGTATGAAAAAACCCATTGTCAGATAAATGTTTCTCTGTGACAAATGAACAAGACATTCACTCACAGCAGTTTCTTCCCTGATGAGATCCCCAGGTTACTGAGATTCCTTCAGCAAAGTGCCTGAGGCGGCTGGACGGGCCCTGTGCCGCCCAGGGGCAGGAATGGAGCTGGAAGGGTGCTGGAAACCTGAAGGAGCGACTGGAGTGGGCTGGAGACTTCCTGACGGTCTGCACAGCTCCTGCCAGGAGGGGACAGCCGGGGGGGGTCAGGCTCTGCTCCCAGAGAGGAGGGGAAATGCCCTTAATTTGTTCCAGGAGAGGTTTAGGTTGTGTAATAGGGAAAATTTCTTCCCTGAAGGTGTTGCCAAGCACTGGAAGGGGCTGCCCAGGTCAGTGGTGGAGTCCTTTCTCCTGAAAGTGTTCAGAAAATGAGCAGACATGGCCCTTAGTGCTATGGCTTAGGGCCATGGTGAGGCTGGGACAGAGGCTGATGATGATGATCTTGGAGGTATTTTCCAGCCTCAATGATTCTGTGAACCCTACCACCAAGAAATACCCAGAGCCCCAAGGCAGTATGACTTAAGAGATGTGCTGAGAAGTGTTGATACATAACAATATTGGAGGAGAAGGAAATCTGTTCAGGGGAGCTGAAGTCTGACATCAGCATTCGCACGTAATCAAAGCACCTATTACAATGTTCAAGAGTAAAATTGTTGTAGGAGAAAGAGGGGGAAAAAACCAAATTTGTATTTTGTTGATGTCTTGAAGCCACCTACTCACCCACAGTTGTCAGGGGACCTTTTGGCAGGAGAGGGTTGTTGTGCTAATCCTGTCCACAGCACCAACTTCCAGGATTAATCCCTGCTTCAACTGGAGCACAACCCCACTACTGAAGAACTCCTTACACTTTGTGATTAATTATTTCCCTTACAGAAAAAACCTCATGGGCATTTCCAATGTGAATTCAGACTTAACAGACAGAAAAGCTCTCAGGTGTCAATTTTTCAGATGAGCTTTTTACACATATGATCAGATCATTCCCTTTTCTATATCAAATAAAATAGGCCACTAAAAGATGTTTTTCTCACTTTCATTGCTCTTCTTCAAAGTCTCCTCATTTTTAAACTGCTGCAGACTGGCAAACACCAGACCTGGACATGTCCAGACCTATCCTGTCCTAGGGGGAGGCTTTCCACATCCACTAAAATGTCCTGTCTCATGGGTCTTCTCCCCTTTCTCTATATTTTATTACCTACAAATGTTAATCACCGAAGATCCTGTTTTTCTCTCCCGGTCATTGGGATAAAAAAAAAAAATAAATTACTGCAAGGGAACTAATAACCAACTCCTGTAAGCTCCACTGGAAGCACATTAATAGGAGAATTTTCCTTAAACACTTCAGGACTTACTTGTCTCATTTGTCCAGTATGTGCCATTATGCTTTTGCACAATTTTAGTTTCTAAATTAAATAGCATGCATCATTAAATTTAATATCTTGCAGAAGCCTATTATCAACAGCTTTTATCAAATGAAAAGGAAGAGATGACATAGAGGCTAATAATTATACGAGTGATCAKAGTCCTCTTCAGACAACTGGGAATGAAAAATATTCCAGCAGACCTGCTGGATTTACTACAAATTAAATGTCATACCAAAGCTGTTATGATTAAACAACACTATTTGCTCCATCTTAACACTAAAAACTACAGATTTGGGGTTGAAACCAACAAAAATTTTTAAAAACTCAAAACAACTTTTGGGGTAGGTGGATTTGGTACCAGTACCTACCTGGCAAAGCAATGCACTCCTGATTCCTAGGTTCCCACTGACAGTTTTGATCCATGGCACAGCTTTTACAACTTGTCTTTTTGTTACAATAATAGGCAGGATTATCCTTAGGACAATTGTCATAGAGAGTAACAGGAACCTAAAATAAATAGCACAGGTGAGACTTTTTCTGATATCCAGCCATGCGGGTTTATAACAGCCATGATTACAACACTAATATCACAGTCCAGTTCTACAAGGTAATTTAAATATCCAAAAGCTGTGGAACTGAGCACAGCCTGGACTGGTTATCCAAAACACTGCCTGACATGTTTTCTGTACTAAAGCTTTTACAAGAGAGTTATTTTGTTTCTTCTAGGGAAAGCCCTATTGATATCAAACCCAAAATGTGATTAATGAATAATCATACCACAGTGAAACCTCCAACTCTTCCCCTGCCTACAGCCATCCTCCTAAATTCCTTGTAAAATACCATGCAAAACCCTTGGATCAAATTGAAAAAATCCAAACATGTAGAACTTTTGAGCTAGATACGCACTGGGAATAACAAAACAGGGATCATAACAACGACAGATGGAAATGTGGACATTTGCTATTCCAAAGGGTAAATTTAAACTAGGGAAGTGTTAAGAGCCATTACCTGTTCCTCTGTGCAGTTGTTGTGTGCTGGGATACACTGGTCAGAACACCACTGACAGCTGTTTGTGTTGGCTGTGCAGCTGTAGCAGTCTGTAATCTGATCACATTTTTCATTGTCTACAGCTATTAAAGAAAAAAACCTGCATGACCAAAAACAGGCATTTCCTGACAGAGCTCTAAGAACTCGATTATTTACAGCACAAGACACAACCAAATAGCAGTGCCTGTAGATTTTCTGTTAGCAACTAAAATCAGGTACTTTCATGTGTTTGAACTGATAGAAAATTGCTTTTATTTACAGCTGCAATCATTTTTAGTGCCCAAGGAGCCCTAAAACACACCACCAGAAAATAATGCACCAAGACATGGAAGCACACAAACTCAGACACGTTAATGCCCAGGGAAGTGATGCCAGAGGATGTCCACAGGGACAGTGGCCATCCCCCAGCATAAGCCCATCTTCCTGCAAGCCTGGCTTTCAAGTGGAGCATTTTCATGTGAAGCTTGAACTTTTCATTCATCTTTCCAATTATTTATTGCCTGTGCTTTGTGAAAATTTACTGTGCATTGGGAGCCCAGCAAGGCAATGTCCCCTTACATCAGTTTCTATTAAATAATTAAAGGCTAYACATCTGTTACAGAATCAAGGGCTGTATAATGAATGCATCAGGATAAAGTTGTTTAAAATGATCCTAAGGGGAAACACAGGAATCAGACCTTAAAACATTAGTTCATTTTATCTGCCTCTATACACAGAATCATAGAATCCCAGAATGGTTTGGGTTGGAAGAGACCTTAAAGATCATCTGGTACCAACCCCCTGCCAAAAAAACAAAGTAACTTTTCCTAAAGCAGTATCCCTGCTGTCTCTTTTGAAGCGTACAGGATAACTCCATCAGATCCAGATGCCCTTCCTTGCCCCGTGGTGCTCTTCAGCCAGTTCTTGGCTCTCACAACATCAATTCTTGGAGTAAACATTTACAGAATGATGGTCCAGGCCTGGTCCCTGGCTGGTGATGCTTGTTAGGGATAGAAAAGTAAGTACAAGCAGCAGGGTAGGAAAAAGATCTCATGAACAAGCAGCTTCAGGAGCAGGAGATAGAAACATCTCCACATCTCCATGACCATTGGCCAGAGGAAGGGCTCCCAGGACACATGGAAGCCCAACCACAGCCCCCTGTGTAAAACCTGACCTTGGAATGGCACACAATTAACACAGGAGGAGTTTGGAAGAAGAAAAAGCCTGCACACCTTTCAGAAAAGGGAACAGAAAGAAGGGGACACCTACCTGGCTTGGGAGGACAGTCTTCAAAGACCTTTTGCTGCTGCTCCAGTGTTGCATTTTCCCAGGGGATGCAGCGGGGAGGGCGCAGAGCCCACACACATCTGACCCCGGGGCCAGCCCCCAGGCAGGACGACTCATGTCCAAAAGCCTCACATCTCTCAGGTGTGAACTTCAGGATGTCACTCAGGAGGAGGCTGTTGAAGCCTCCAAACACATACATGGTGCTGGACAACATGGAAGCAAAGAGAGAAAAGCTCACAGCTGTTTTCATGGACAGAGCACTGCTCCAGTAAATTTAGTGGGATTTAAGGTCTGAGAGAAGTGTTTTATTACATGCCAGCATATATAAATCCAAATAAATAGCTCTTGGTTAAGGGAGGCACTAAAGAAAAGGTCAGACAAATTTCACTGTTTCAGAGAAGCCAGAGAGACTCAACACAGAGTCAAAGCTACTCAAGGTCATCAACCAATCTTCCCCTCCAGCCAAAACTTTGAGGGGACCTGATCAACACATTTATACACAAAATGCTATAAAAATGTGGGATCCTCCCATAATCCACACTGGCAAGACATGGAGGAAGGCTAAAAATTGGGGAGATTGTACCATAGCATTAAACCAGAGTCCAGAAACTGTGACAAAACAATTTGTTGCTGTCACTCTCTCTGCTCCTCTGTAAGAAAACCACACTTTGCATGGCTGGTAACAACGAAGCAGAGTCATTGTGTCAACTAAAAAACCCAAAACAACCCCCAAACAAATAATTTGTACAGAGAGGAGTGGGGGGTTTCAAACCTCCTTCAGTATCCCAGCTGCACAAGAAAAAACATGAAATTTTAACAGTTACACAAAAACGTCACACAAAAATTCTCTGTGCATCTATGTCTGTCAATGCACCTTTAAAAATATGGTGAAGAAGGGCCAAGGCAGCTGGAAAGAGAAGTTCTAGTTAAATCATAAGTAGTTTTATTATGATTTTCATTCTATTTTAGAACTCCTACGAAATAAATTTCTCAAACTTGGTTGCACTGATCCAGTAACAGCTGTTCATCTGGAAGCAGGGATATCACTACAGTCCATAAGGCTTAACAGCCAAAATCTCACCTAAGATTTCACCCAAATACTGAACATCATGTGCCTGGGGAAGAGCAGCCCCACAGGAAAAGGTGTGTAAAGTGAAACATGGACAAATTTTAAAAAGCATGAGGGAAATTCAGATTTGGAAATAAATGTTGTCCGTGCAGCTAAGAAAGAAGTGTGAAATACATTGAAATGCACAATTATTAAATATCTAAAAAATAGAAATATATATTAACATAATGACAAAAAAATCAAATTATTGAAAAAATAAGTGAGCTGGGATAGTTTAGCCCAGTAAAGAAGGGCTGATGGCAACAGGTGAATACTAAAGACATTACAAGAGTGAAGATCTGAAAACTTTCAGAGATTTACAGAATGGTTTGGGTGGGAAGGAAGCTTAAATCCCACCTCTTTCCACTCCCTGTCATGGGCAGAGACACCTTTCACTAGGCCAGGCTACTCCAAACCCCATCCAACCTGGCCTGGGACCCTTCCAGGGATGGGGCAGCCCAAAGCTCCATGGACAAGAGGGTTTGTGCCAGACCCTCAGCCTGTGCTGCAGTTCCTCATCCACTCATGCCCATCCCCTACAGAACAGCTGTGCCCTCACCTGCTGTAGAGAACAGCAGAGTGCCCAAATCCCCAGAATCCCTGTGCCCTCACCTGTTGTACAGCACAGCAGTGCCCATTCCCGAGAGAACACCTGTGCTCTTACCTGTTGTAGAGCACAGCAGTGCCCAAAGCCCCAGAACACCTGTGCCCTTACCTGTTGTAGAGCACAGCAGTGCCCAAAGCCCCACACCTGTGCCCTCACCTGTTGTACAGCACAGCAGAGTGCCCAAAGCCCCAGAACACCTGTGCCCTCACCTGTTGTAGAGCACAGCAGAGTGCCCAAACCTGTTGACATCGTGGTGCAGAGCCGGGCGAGGCAGCACAGACCATCGATCACAGGCTGTGAGTGACAAAAACCATTTCAGAAATGTTTCTCTGGACAATGAACAAGACAATTCACACAGCAGTTTCTTCCTGAGAGATCCCCAGGTACCTGAGATCCTTCAGCAAAGGCCCTGAGGCGCTGGACGGGCCCTGGCCCTGCCCAGGGCAGGAATGGAGCTGGGAAGGGGCTGGAGAACCCCTGAGGGCGCTGGGAAGGGGCTGGAGAATTCTGAGGGCGCTGGAAGGGGCTGCAGAATCTGAGGGAGCTGGGAAGGGGCTGCAGAATCCTGAGGGAGCTTGGGAAGGGGCTGCAGAATCCTGAAGGGAGCTGGGAAGGGGCTGCAGAATTCCCTGAAGGAGCTGGGAAGGGGCTGCAGAATCCCGAGGGAGCTGGGAAGGGGCTGCAGAATCCCTGAAGGAGCTGGGAAGGGTTGGAGAATCCCTGAGGGAGCGCGGAAGGCTGGAGAACCCTGAGGGAGCTGGGAAGGGGCTGCAGAACCCTGAGCGGAGCTGGGACAGGGCTCAGCCTGGACCAAAGGAGGCTCAGGGGCCCTTGTGGCTCTGCACAGCTCCTGCAGGAGGGAACAGCCGGGGGGTCAGGCTCTGCTCCAGGGAACAGGACAAGAAGAAACTGTTTTTCCTCCTTTACTAGTAGGATTTTTCACCATGTAACGAGTTCTGGTTTTATCTGTTTATACATGAATTATTTGTAGTTTTGCCCCAAACCAGTATCACTGAGAACAGAGGCTTATCTTCTTTTTACTTTTTCCATTGCCATTATGTTCCTAGAGGGCAGATATCCATGTTTTTAAAAATATTTTTCACTCATCATAGCTTAAAGATTTGTGGCTGTTTTTCTYTTTTAATACAATGTTAGATTATTCCATCTTTTTCTATTAGCATAAAATTTATAAGTTCTGCTTCATTTTTCACTTGGTTTCTCAGGTAATTTTTTTCTTTGGGCAGCATGGGAGAAAAAAAAAACAAAGTAAGAAACATCTAACCCACTGAGCAAAGGAACAGAAGTAGGGAAAGTCAGTCCAATTCATAACACTTAAACTTCATAAAGAGAATGGATCACCTTAGGGGCCAATATCCCAGAGGCACTTGGATGCAATTTATACAATTAAGACAGAAAAGTCAATCTTCTGTGAAGATCTACAGGGCCCTCAAATACTCCTGAGACTCTTTAATATGAGATAAAACCATTGCGTAGTGGACTGACCCTCTGGAAAAAAAAAAAAAGCCCACAAACCAAACTAGTCCATGGATAAACTGAAAGGGCAAAGAAAAACAAAGTTTTATTTTTTTTACTAAATTTAATTGGAGAATTGTTGGATAAAACAACAGATGCAGAGCAATTTTGTTCAAGAATGCTGATAAAGAAAAGACAGAAGACACAGATTTAGTACTTTGATAAATTGTGATTTTGGAATTTATTTTCACATGCCATTTGCTCCTTTTTCAAATAATTTAACCTAACCCAGCACCACTCCCAAGCCAAACATGACAGTTCCAATTTTTAATAGAAGACTTCAGAAAAATTGGACACAATTTTTTTAGCCATAAAGTTGTGTGCTATGTGAGGCCAAGAAACATGTTTTTCTAGATTAATAGAAGGCCTGGAATATTTTGTTTTCTAAGCTTCTTTGCCATTTTTAACCAGAGATCAAATATTGGAGAAACCAAATAATTCTGAGACTACAAAGAATCTTCTCCTTCCTGACTTAACCTAAAACTTACAGCGCTGTGATTTATGAAATGCACTGTTCAATCAGAACATATCAGCTAAAAAAGCATCCAGCCTCTCCCTGTGCTTGTCATCAGAATCAGAATTTTCATGGGGTAAATAGAAGAGTTTTCATTTGTCTTCTGTGGGGAAAAAAGATCAATTTAAAAGCAGCACTTTTACCTAAGTAGCAGGTGGAGGATTAAGTGAGGCATTTTTCCACACAAAGCCGCTGCAGAGCAGGAAACTTTGACAAAGGCCAGAGAGACCAATTTTGGGGATAGGAAGAGCTAATTGGCCATTTCAGTGTGCAGAAAATAGGGAAAATATGGAGAGACAGCTCTGCCCAAGTGCTCACCCAACCCAAATGTCAACAGTCCAAAGGCTTGTCCTGAGAATGGAGGATAACACATGCACACAGCTGGACTGTTATCCTGACACCTTCCTAAACTAGGCAGCACCTGGACAATTTGAATTGAATGTGCCCCAAGCTGGTCAAGTAGAGGATAAAGGACAAGAAGGAGTCAAGAATTTTTATTGCTTACTCCCAGCACACATCTCAGTGCAAGCTGTTAGCATTGCCCTTTACAGAAAAAAGGTTTTATGTCCTCCCAATACTCAGCGCATGTGCTCTGATTACTTGGAAATTTGAGGAGGGAAAACCAGAAAAAATTGATGAAGTAAATAAAATTAGTTACTGCCAAAATAAGCTTTAATGACAAAGGTTAAGTAGAAGAGCTGGCTTTGAAGCATTTGTTTCAGACTGGATTAAATTCCACTTCTCCCCAGTCTTCCAACCATCACTGTGACCATTAATCAATCATGATGTCTAATCACGAAGATGTAAAAAATTAGTAAACCAGGCAGACAGCATACTATAAAAGTAGGGAATAAAGACAATTATTAAGCCTCTTGACTGAAGGCTCTCAGTATCAACTGGATAGATAACAGGGGGGTTATATGGGCTTATTCCCATGGAGACCAACAGCAGCATGACCAGGGTCATTAATTACTGCAGAGATCATGCATGAAGAACCACTGAAAAGGTATTTCTGCTGTGACACAAGTGATGGGCCACCATCCTAATGCCTTCCTAGTCACACGGGATAAGGGAAATCATGCACAATGGCTTCTGCAATGAAGAGAACAAAAGTGGCCTCATTTCTGGGAAAAAGAAAAAGCTGCTCCTTTCAGGCTGAGAATCTCTAAGGAATGAGGGGACTCAAGAACACCTCTCACCCACCATGTGAGGTAAAACCGATGTAAGCTCCACACATCAGTGTATATCTGGTAAGAACTGGGGACGTTGACTACATCACTCATGTCATGTAATACGTTACCCAAACTTGAATATCGTTATTGGCGTATTTTGTCAAATTAATGCAATTTGTGTTTTACACCTGACAGAGAGTTCAACAGGTCAGGGCAGATAGCAGAATGCAGAAAGAAAAATCTATTGCAGTTGCTACCAAATTTTAAAAAAATCAAACTGTTTATGACTGCCACAGAATGACAAAATACTCTGGGCTGGATGGCACCTTAAAACAATCTCATTTCACCTCTGAGCCATGGGCAGGAACACTTTCCACTAGACCAGGCTGCTCCAAGCCCCATCCAACCTGGTCAAATACCTTATTTTATCACCTCAATTAAAAAAAAATCTAAATAAAGCTAGCTAGGAGCACACAAAGATTCCAGAGGGATGTAGCTAGAAATCACAGGAGGCACAATGGAATGACTGCTATAACAGAGAGCAAAAAGGCACAAGGATACTAAACCCTGATGGCCCAAGTATTCACTTGTATTTTCCTCTCACAAACCAGGAGGGAGATCTTGGCAGACAGTCACTTGGATATTTCAGGTTTACAGGATTATTTCAGGGAAGCCACATTTAGGGCATTCTGAGAGCAAAAGGTGAATGTCAGAGTACAGAGTGGAGTTTTTCCCCAGTGTGAACTATCCGTGTATGTACCTTCTTTTATGTAATTTGACCTCTTCTTTCCTTGTTCTTAAACTCAGTCTCTGGAATCCAAATCCACAAATAAATGCTGCCCTCTCCTGGCCACTGAAACTCAGCAGGTCCAACCTAATAACTTGGCTTTATGATTGAATAAAGCAGTGCACTGCACAGGTGGAGTTTCAGCAGGGTCCAGTGCTTGTAACTGTCCTAAGAACTTGAATTTTTGACCCATCATAGATTAAAACACAATCAAAATATCAGAATAGATTTACGGCTGAGATAGGACAGGAAACAGCCTCAAGTTGGGCTAGGGAAGATGTGGATTAGATATCAGGAAGTATTTTTTCATGCAAAGGGTTGCAAAACACTGGAATAAGCTGCTTAGGGCAGTGATGGAGTCACCATCTCTGGAAGTGTTCAAAAAACATGTGGATGTGGCACCTGAGGACATGGTTTAGTGGTGAAAATGGTGGTGGTGCTGGGTTGCCAGTTGGACTTGGTGATCTTAAAGGTTTTTTCCAACCTTAATGATTCCATGGTTTTATGATTCTGTAACAATATGCAGTTTAAAACCTAATTTTTAATGCCCAAGGTTGTGTATAAACTGTTAACAAAGGAACTGCTGCTGTCTGTAATTGGAAATCACTGCCCCTCATGCGCTTGGAATCCTGTAGCAAGGTTATGAGCTCCTCCTGACTGCAGATCCCTGTGCCCAGCAGCATTTGGGATAGCACTCCCACCATAAACCAGCATTCTGGAGACAAACTGAGGACAGCTCCCAGGGAACAGCCAAGTGTTTGGGGGTTTGTTATTATTTCTGCAAGAACTTACCGATATCATAGGCCATGAAATCCGAAGAAAAGCACTTGGCTCCATGGCTCATGGAGGTGTCATTGTGAGTGTTTCCTCCAAACACCAGCATGGTCCCACTCACTATCACAGCTGTGTGCAAGTAGCGGAAAAATCGGCTGTCTTTGAGAATAGTCCTTCAGAAATAAAAATGTATCTATTAATGAGACTGCTCAGTACCTGGCAAAGGCAAAACACTCCATAAATCCAAGCTGAAGAACACTTTGAGGGCGAGGATAGTATCTAACTACTTTTCCTAATGAGCTGATTAACAATTACATTCCACATTGTTCAATTCCACCTGTAATTTCATTCTCATCTTTCCACTTGCTTTGCCAATTTATAGGAGAAATATACCTATGAGAGTCTCTTTCCAAAGCTGTGGATCTTCAAATCATCAGTTCCTTCCCTAGGGATTCCCAAGTTCTCACACTTGTCTTTTGAACATAGTCAGCCTGGGAAGACTCCAATGTTTTGTAGTAACTCTGCTTTTATAGCAACACAAAGAAGCCTTTCACACTGGGCAGCCTCTCTGCTCACAACTAAAAATTCTATTTTAAGGAGATCTATACAGCTCGTGAAAACGAAGCCCTACAGGTTAATACCTGGACAACATGCTGGTTCATCAGAGACTAAATCACGGGAAGCACTAATAAAATTACCACCAATCTCAACTTCCATCAGTACGACTGATGGCACTCAACACAGAGGGTCATCTTTTGGAGGATTTCGCCTACTTTTCTGAGAGGATTTGTGTTGAAGGAGGGGGGACTCTGTCCCTGTGCCCCTCGCTCAGGTGAGAGCCCACCAGCAGAGCTGCCCCAGCCCTGGGCTGATCCCAAAGGCAAGGKGGGAATTGTGTCCCTGTGCCCCTCGCTCAGGTGAGAGCCCACCTGCAGAGCTGCCCCAGCCCTGGGGCCAACAGCAGGAGGACCTGGAGCTGCTGGAGAGAGCCCAGAGGAGGCCCCGGAGCTGCTGCAGGGCTGGAGCCCCTCTGCTCTGGAGCCAGGCTGGCAGAGCTGGGAATGTTCCCCTGGAGAAGGGAAGGCTCCAGGCAGAGCTCAGAGCCCCTGGCAGGGCCTGGAGGGGCTYCAGGAGAGCTGGAGAGGGACTGGGGACAAGGCCTGCAGGGACAGGAGCCGGGGAATGGCTCCCACTGGGAAAGGGGAGATTGGGTTGGGATCTTGGCAAGGAATTCCTGGCTGGGAGGGTGGGCAGGGGCTGGGCTGGAATTCCCAGAGCAGCTGTGGCTGCCCCTGGATCCCTGGAGGTGTCCAAGACCAGGCTGGACATTGGGGCTGGGAGCACCTGGGATAGCAGAAAGTATCCCTGCCATGGCAGGATTTGGAATGGGTTGAGTTTTAAGGTCCCTTCCATAGGGGACATCAAGTTGAGTGTGTGGTTTACACACCTGAGGGACAGGATTTGTTCCAGAGGAACCTGGAAGAGCTCAAGAAGAGGGCCCATGGGAAGCTCATGAGATTTAACAAGGAAGAGAGGGCTTAAATCACTCAAGAATAAAAGAAAGAGTCAACGACACAAAAAAAAGGCAGAGATAGAGATGAACAGACAGTCCTACACTCTCCACTTGCTCAACAGGGCTTGCCAGACTGACAAAATAAATGTGACAAAAGAAAATTGGTGCTGCAGGAGTTTGGAAGAACAATGTCACATTTGTTAAGTTTCTGCCTACTCAGTCAGATTTGTCCACTCCATGGCTGAAGTGGAATATCAAATTAATCCAGAGAGGAAGTGGAGTTATTTCTGTGTATACAACTGAGTGGGAAGGAGGGGGGGCTGGAAATTATCACTCATTACCTTCCTCATCAGTACAGACTCACAAACAGATGTTGCAGAAACACAAGCTATTTTAACACCCAATAAGAGATGTAGTGACTCAAATTTACATATGTTAACCCAAATGACAGTCAGGAGCCTTTAGAATCAACATTAAGAAAAACACAGAATTAAGGAAAATATATTTCATCTCTGTTGCTCCAGGCTGTGAAGTGTGACTATAGCTTTTTAATAAAACTCACCTTTTGGCAGCAACAAATCGCAGAAGATTTCAGCTTCAGAAATGAACATTTCAAGCAGTTACAGAGCCAGAAGAAAATAGGGTTATAATAGAAATTCTTTTACAGTCTTAACTGTAGAATGGATTATCACTCGCTTGACTGCAGTAACTGCACTAATATGCACAGGCTGTATGGCTAGCAAGAAAAAACCATCAAATATTTTTCTTTTCAGCTTGAATCAAACATTAGATTAAAATGGATTTCTTGGCTTGTTAACAGCCTTGATTATATTGATTATATCATTCTCTATTCGTAAGGGGACATAAAAACAAGAGATCCAAGAGCACAGCATCTATCCTGAATTCAGGTAGATATAAACCACTGTACCCTCATCAAATACCCATCCTCTTTTTCACTACAAACAAAACTGACAGGGCAGTAAACAGGAAAAAGACAGAAGAAGAAGAACTTACCACATGCGGGAATCCACTTCATATTTGTACAAATCATCTGCCAGCCTGTACTTGTTGGCACTGAAGGCCTTGTAACCCCCGTGGATATAGACTGATCTTGTATTTGGATCATAAACACTGCTGTGACCATATCCTCCTTGCACCAGAGCTCCGCTCGTCTGCAAGATGCTCCAGGTATTTGTCACTGAAAAATGAGTGACAAAACATGGTTCATTTCTGTCCATTAATAACTCATCAACAACACGGTGAAATAAATTGGGATTCCCCTGACTCAGATCTAGACACTGTCTCTATCACTTCACATCCAAAAATATTCCCCTTCAAAGTCTGTTGTCAAGAAGCATTGCCAGGTATTTTTAATTGGAGCAGAAATAGCTCTTCCACAGTCATTTTTTACATTTTGCAGACAAGATAAGTAAATGAGAAATAAAAAGTAGACAAATAATAGATTGCATTTCAATTACATGAAAATGCCAGCACTCTGACTTGATTTGGAATGCGACTCAAGAGCACTTTTACTTTTTATATATATATAAATATATATATAAAGCCAGACAGCACTGAAGCCAAGTCTGACTGTGAAGAACACTGCAGTTAAAAACTAATATGTGATTCAAGATCCTGTATCTCACTCACTAAAATAACATTGGTCTGAAGCACTTTAGACATATTATAATGGCAACTGAAATAAAAATACTGCATTACACACCAAATCTCTGTAATAAGTGCTGAATGAAACCCTATACAAGCTTCCCAACTGCAGGCCAGAGCAGGCACACCAAAGGCAAAGGAAGTGAACAGTCTGCAAGATCACACATGGCAGAAACACATCACTGCCCCACAGGCCCTGGTTCTCTCTGGATTTCTCCGAAAGGAAGAAATCTTGTTCACATGGACTCCAGAGAACCAGGCTCCAGCAGATCCTCTGGATCAGCATGACTGGAGGACAAGGACTGCAGGTCCAAAGCGCAGACAGGGCCACTGTTCCTGAGAACAACCAGCACGCTCCTGTTGTGAACTTCCTGTGCCTAACTACAATCCCGACATGGTCTGTGGAGCCAGGAACGTGCCTCCATTTCTGAGCTAGGTACAATTTCAGTTTGCCTGGAAAGCTTCCTGTGCTTCTCCAGGGGCTATACTAGAACTCTCTGGATCCTAAAATCAGAGCCTGGACTATTCCAGGATATGGGGGTCAGATCCTATCAGGGATGTGGGAATCCAGAAATTCAGCACCTGTTTCCCATAGCATCTGCTGCTGGGGACATGGGTGTCAGGTTAAGCAGATATTTGGTCTGAATTGTTACAGCCATTATTATATTTGCAGAATTAAAAAATAATTTCAGAAGTATTTGTTTTGTCAGAGGAAGAGAGGAAAACTAATCTAAATTGTTCCAGAGTTGCCCTGCCTTACCTCTCAATTACAGCTTTATATCTTTGGGACCTAACACTGTGTATAAAGGTGGAGGCACGTGGCTGCCTGCTCATTGGGTTATACAAATCTGTTAGGTTCAACTTCTTGTACATACAAACAGGAGGAGGAGAACACATTTGCCTGTGTTTTGCTATCTGAACAGGAGTCATTTAAATAACCAGCTGTTCCACTGGCAGGGCCCAGCAGGAGGGCTGCCCTCCCTCCCACCCTCCTCACTCACACAGGYTGTACTCCTGGACAGGAGGGCTGCCCCTCCCTCCCTCCCTCCTCACTCACACAGGCTGTACTCCTGGACAGGAGGGCTGCCCTCCCTCCCTCCTCACTTACACAGGTTGTACTCCTGGACGTTGCTGATGTAGCCGTAGAGGGGGCAGTGCCCGAAGAGCACCAGCATGACAGTGCTGTTGTCCCGCAGGGTCACCACATGTGCTGAGTGGCCCACCACGGCGTACTGCTCCTTGGCCCGGGGTGCCAGCACGGCCCAGCTCTGCCGTGGGATGTGGAACACCCACAGCTGGCTGCTCACATTCCCCGTGGCATCCAGCTTGCCGCCGTACATGTAGATGTTATCCTGAGAGACAGCACAGAGGGCAAGGAGTGCAGCATTTAGGAAACTGCTGTTTGGGAAGCAGTGAAGCTACTGGTCTGAAGTTACTTAATAAAGTCCCCTGGAAAGGGACTGGGGACAAGGCCTGCAGGGACAGGACACAGGGATTGGCTTCCCACTGCCAGAGGGCAGGGCTGGAAGGGATATTGAGAGTTAGGAATTGTTCCCCAGGAGGGTGGGCAGGCCCTGGCACAGGGTGCCCAGAGCAGCTGGGGCTGCCCCTGGATCCCTGGCAGTGCCCAAGGTCGGGCTGGACTTTGGGGTTGGGAGCAGCCTGGGACAGTGGGAGGTCTCTGCCTGCAGCAGGGGACTGGGACTAGATGATCTTTAAGCTCCCTTCCAACCCAAATAATTTTGTGATTCCATGATGAATTTCCATGCTTTGAGGTTCTTCAAGTGCTCTGTTTGTGAATGACAGTGTGGAGTTTTTTGAGTATTTATGATTAAGTTTTGCCCTGGCCTGCACTGTTTGAGCTGAACAACATTCCAAAACTCAAAGGTCAATAAAGGATCAGCTCATTTCCTTTCCACAGACTTTGCCATCCTGCTCTCACATGGTCTGCCCTTACAGCAAGGCACACAAGTGAGAAAGGAGGTAAAAACTGTCAAATCCACTTGCTGTGTCAGATGTTGGAAGATTTGATTCACAAATTTACTTGCAGAGCAAGTAACAAAAATCCCTAATACTCCRGCTCTGCTTTGTTGTCTTGGACAACAGAGTTAATAAAAATATTCATGTGATCTACATAAAAGGCAGCTGGGGAACTCCAGCAAACTCAGTCTCAGGCATTCTTGTCAGCACTGAAGATGCTTTTTGAGGCCAGTGAGTCCATTATTTCCTTCTTGACAGCAAGAAGGAAATAATGGACTCACTGGCCTCAAAAAGTCATCTTCAAAATCTCTGGAAAAAGGGCAAAGAAGGAGCACACAGGCAGAGACACTACAGACTTCCTAGGACAGCCACCCAAGGATTCCCTGGAGCACAAGGGTACAGCCTGGGCCAAGCATGGACAAGCCTCTGAATGAGGGACACTTCTCCCAAAGCAAGGCTGATCTGGGATAAAGAGTGGGAAGCAGGAGAGAAGAGGGGAAATCAGCTGGGAAGTGAGTCTGGAGCACTGAACTTACCTTGTGCAATGCCAACGAATGACCATATCTCATCTCTACTGAGTTCACAGAGCTGTTCAGTGGAAGCCACTCTTCAGAAATGAGATCATACCTGTATAATTAAAACTGAATTACTTTCCAAGGAATAGGTATTAAAGCTGAGAATATGATTGTTTGTCCTTTCTAAGATTCGGGGGAAATTATTTACCAATATAGTATGTTAGACATAATTATTTACTGAAATAATAAATGCTGCCATGATTTCAGCATGCACAAAGCTCATACAACTACTTATGGGTTAAAAAGAAAAACAGTTGAGCCTGCTGTTACTCAACATCCACAGGTTGATCTCCTTTGCCCTGTTTTCTTTTCCATACAAACCCAAGAGCTAGTGCATTGCCTATTAAGCTGTGACAACCTACATCATCTCTCCCTCACAAAAGTAGGAAAACTTTACACTAAACTTACATAATTTCCAACTACTTAATTAAAAAAACTCTGCCAGTGCTTAAAAAGCACTTTTTAATTATGTCTTTGCTATTCATGCTTAAAATAACATAAACCCTCTGCCCTGAATATGGCTTGTGGYTTTTCATTTAAAATAAGGCACTGTATTTGCCAAGCTTAGGGCCTTGTGAGATAAAATCTCTGAGAAAGCATTCAACAATGCCATAGGGTATCCTATTAAAAAACAAGGTGTGACTTTGGAGGAGTAAATTGTGGGTGCAACTAGCAACTGTTCTACATTTAAATGTGTGTTTTCAGCTCCTCTTCCCCTATAAGAACTATTACCTCAGTAAGTAAGTGCAGGATACACAGCTCTCACTTGGGTCCATCAAAGTAAGGTATATGAGTATCTCTGGGAAAAAATCCAGCTTTTGCCTAGATCTGCCCTAATACAATACAAAAGCTGGGGCTTTTTAAATTGAGTATTTCCATGAAGTACATTATTATTACTTTATATTTTAGTTACTGTTATACCTCCTCAAACAATTGCATAAATGCCTTCATCCTAATGCCACTCCCTGTTTGGTGTCCCATCCACTGTGGATAACCATCCAGAGTAATCAGTAGGTGTTAATTAAGGAGCCAAAAACTCAAGTCACACAGACACAACACAGAGAAGGGCTAAAAAACACTGAAGCAAAATGACCCTCTTTGAATATGAGACCAGATATAATTTAGGAGCTGGCCCAGAAATATACAGAGAATAGTTAAATGCTGTCAGACACAGATGAATCAAAAGCTTACTGAACATCAGGAACCTTATGCTTTTCTTTTCCAAAATTAGCACCCCTTAGCAAGATTTTCCCCCATCTCAAACATGAGCCTGAGTTTTTATTATGGCTGTTTTCCCTTGGAGATGAAGCACAGACCAAAGCAAAGCACGTCAGGTGGCATTTCCTAAAAATAACTCTCAAATCTAAGTTCCTATCTTTAGTTTTTATTATCTGGGTTTATACTCACGCTAAAACCTTCTGAGAGTCAGAATGATTGAAGACATAGCCTCCAACAATCCACATTTTATTGTCATGGATGACAGCTTTGTGAGATGCTCTGGCAAGTTTTGGAAGAGTGTATTCTTCCCGTTCCCAAAACGACTGGTTTGCAGGAAGAGGAATTGAACAGCCAGGACCTGAAGGAAAGAAAAGAAGGTTTAAAAATGGGTTTTTTCCAAAGCCTGTATTTCAGCTGGAGGTCAAACCCCCGCTAGTGCTGTAGTTGGTTGCATTTAACATGGGACTAATTCTTACATGTCAGTAGGTCTTTGCAAAGGAAACGTGTGCTCAAGCCAGAGTTAGTAACAATCACTGCCAAGTTGGATGTGGCTGATCAGTGTCGCAGACATCTCTTTGTGAAAAATCTTTCTTTAGGATTTTTCCTTCTGAGAAGCTGTGGCCTCAGAAACAGATGTAAACAATAGGTTATCTGCTGCTGTGGAATGCAACATGTCCATCTGGATTGGCCCAGCTTGGATGTTTATAATTAATGGCCAATCCAGAACTGAGCTGCCTCAGACAGAGTCCGAGAGAGCGGCTGTTGTTATCATTCTTTGCTTTCTATTCTTAGCTTAGGTAGCAGCTTCTGGAAACCTCTCCTTTCTTTTTCTTTTAGTATATTTATAGTATGTGTATATATCTTAAAATAATAAATCAAGCCTGCTAAATATGGAGTCAGATCCAGGTCTCTTCCCTCGTCCTGAAAACCCTTGTGACCACCGTCACAGATCAGCACAGCTGGACATGAGAACGAGGCATTTCMCATGCTCAAACAGGTCAGCTATGGCAACTCGGCTCAAATTTGCTTCAGGGGCACAGGAATGAGACTTGAAGGGATGCCTGTACACCATAGGTTAGTCCCTCCTTGGATGGTGACAAAGTTGCTTTTAAAAGCAATTGTAAAAAAATACGGAATCACAGACTGGGATGGATTGGAAAGATTCCCTTCCACCCCCCTGCCATGGCAGGGACACCTTCCAGAGGGTGCCCCAAGCCCTGTCCAGCCTGGCCTTGGACACTGCCAGGGATCCAGGGGCAGCCACAGCTGCTCTGGGCACCCTGTGCCAGGGTGTCATCACACTCATTGCAAAAAACTTCTTCCTTATATCTAACCTAAACCAGCCTAGTTTCAATTTAAAGTCACTCTCCTTTGTCCTGGCATTCCAGGCCCTTGTCCAACATCCTTCTCCAGCTCTCATGGAGGCTCTCATGGATGCCCTCTGGGCACTGGAAGTAGCTCTGAAGTCTCCCTGGAGCCTTCTCTTCTCCACAACCCCAGCTCTCCCAAACTGTCTCCAGAGCTGAGAGGTTCTAGCCCTTGGAGTTTCTCTGTGTCCTCTCCAGCATATCCATCCATCCATCCACATGAAGTGTGATCTTTTAAATTTAAAAAGCAGATACTCTGTTCCTCGTCCAAATGCTAATACTTGTCATGCAGAACATTCCCACATACTCCCAGTTAAACTGCCAGTTCCATCCATAGAAAATGCATCCCCAGAGTTCTGTGTGCCCACCAGGAGACTCACCTTGCCAGCCAGCAGAGCACATGCAGGCTCTGGAGCCGTTGAGGCTGCAGTGGCCCCGCTCAGGAGCGCCGCAGTTCCCTGGGCAGTAGGGAATGTCACAGGCCTCTCCCTTCCAGTGCTCGGCACACTCACACTGCGGGGCCATGCTGCTGCTGTTGAGCCTGCACTCCCCTTGGCCAGAGCAGTTATTGGGACACATATTGAAACTGGGGAAAAGCACAAAGCAGCTCATCAGGAAGGAAAGAGATTCCCAAGAATTATTAACAGAGGCAAGAGTGATGCTGAACAAAGTGAACACAAATCATTACAAACCGAGAGAGAGTCATCTGCTACCTGGTGTGATGCACCTGTAGAGATTTGCACTCTATTCCTAAAAACTGCTTCATTTCACAAGTTAAACTCCCAGCTCCTCTGAGAAAATGATCAATATGATTTTTAGCCATTTGTAAGGCAAACAACTTGCCTTAAAACACCCAACAGTAAGTGAGGACTTTAATCAGAGTGTAAGGCTGYTGTGGTGTCTGTGCAATTTATACTCAAACTGTCCACAATTAGGTGCTATTCTGGGATCTGCTTACCAAGAGAACAACTGGAGATGAAACCCAAGCCAAAGACGTGCCTGGTTCGAATAATTTCTGATTTTATAATATCTGCAACRTAGCTGAGGCAAAACCAGATACAACCTTGGTAAAGGTGCAAATTTTGAGATCATAATAACTTACAGACTCCAGTTTTTGCTGGTGTATGAACCAGAATAATTCACAGATGGGAATCAGTACCTATATTCTCACTGTCACTGGCTCCAAAACAATTTCACAAGTGCTGAGAGAACTACTACCTACACTCAGTGATAACTATGAAGACTGTTATGTACCATTCAATCTACTTGCTGGATAAATGTAACAAGCAAACCTAAGAACCAGAACACAAAACAGCACTTGAAAATTGTCTGAAATGATGAAGAAAGTAACAAATTAAAAGAATATTGTTCTTGAAGACAGTATTTTATTGCAATGGTGCAAATCCAACAGCTGGCAGTAGATGGAGTCCTGGTTTATGCAATCAGTCAGACTCGGAAAACACCACCTCTTCAGCTCCTCTGATCCCAGCAACTTTGCATACACTCCTCATCTTCTGGAGCGTTCAAGGGGTGCTGAATGCCCCCTGTTTTTAAAAAAAATCACCATTATGTGGGTTATTAAGCACATATTTGTGTTCTTACTAAGGATGAAAGCACTGAGACGTGATATTCAAAAACTAAGCTTCTCATTTTAAGAGAAAGTCAATTTTTACAAGAAGTCAGTTATGACTGAAGTTTTTCCAGCTGCTTTTTCTGAAAGAGGTGAGACTTTCTGCAGGTTATTCCCAAATTAAATCTCCCAGTGTGGCACAAACATAACTTGCATTTGTAGGAGCAAAAAAAATCCAAAGCTCATGATCCCTGCAGAAGCAAAACCTTCCATTTCTGTGAGTATGTCTACACATTTACCTCAAGACAAAACCTTTCTAAAAGCAGTTGATGAATTAGGGAGCATAGCAGAATTACTTTTAAAAAGCTCATCAATGAGGACTAAATACATGTCAGTGAACAGAAAGCACCCATCTGTTTAGAATCTGAATGAATATAAAACCAGTCCAGAATAAAAAGAAGCCAGATGAAGAGATTCAATCCAGGGACTGAATAAGAAAGCAAATCCAGAGGATGAGGACCCTCAAGAGCACGTACAGCCCAGTGTCTCAAGTGAAATGTGTGGCTGATGGAAAAGTGTGTTTGTGCTAGAGTATCTCTGCAGAGCACTCAGGAGCACAGACATGCACAAAACACATCAATTCCTGTTGATTAGATAGAATCAAACTGATCTAATAACATAAAATAAACAGTAAGATACCTTTTGGAGCAAACATTCATCCACACTTACAACTGGCAAATTGTAACATTTAGCACATGCCACTTATTGGCTATTGCAAGGGTATAATAAAGATAAAAATCTAATTTGAGGTGTCTGCTCATAATTACACGCTTCAATGGCAACTGCTTATTTCAAGACAAAAGTAAGAAAAGGGGAAAACTTCTTTTGCTCAACCTGCAGCATCACTGTGGAGTGGTGCCACTTACTTATAGGTGATGTTAAACCCTGTGAGATTATAGGCAGCATCACTGAAGAAATGTAGAAGAGCATATCCAGAAGTAGCTACAACTTCAGGTACTGTTTCATTGCTGTCTTTCTCAGGAACAATAAGACCACTGGAAAAGTAAAAGAACAATATTAGAAGTGAAATAAAAGGCAGCAAAGCAACAAGAGTAAATGCACCAGTACTATCAATAAAATAATTGAATTGCAATAAAATAATTCAAACTCAAAGTACTTCCATTATTTGAAGTATAAGGAATTTGTGGAATCATAAATAAATGTATGTTGGAAGTATTTAACCTGAGAAAGCCTGAAGCTAACTAGAATTTTAAATATCTCTATCAAAAACCTTTCCCTCCCATGTCACTCAGAAAATAATTAAGCAGGACCCATTCATAAAACAAGGTGGTGCCTTTGGAAACGGAAATTAATGTGTCCCAAAATAAAATCTGTATTACTAAGTCAAACTAAAGGTCTGCTGAGCCCAGATCTCCTCCTGACTRTGGGCTACAAAAATGACTGGGAAAGGCTGTGACAAACCAAGCAAGTACAGAGCATTGTGGCAATGTGTAATCCACCTTCCAGACACCCAGTTCAGATGCTTAGACCTGGAGAATGCACCCAAGCCAGTACAGTAAAATAAACCACTCTGCCATGCTTCTATCCAATTAATTTCTTAATCATTCATATCCTTTTCACCTGAAAAATCTGCAGCAGTGAGGTTAACAATTTAATTCCACAACAGCAGAAAAAGGATTATTCTACTCATTTTTGACTTGCTGCCTTTTGGGTTCCTTTTCTATGAGAAATACAAACAGTCAGCCATGGAATCACAGACTGGTTTGCATTAGAGGCTTAAACCACAGACTTAAAACTCATCCCATTCAACCCCTCCCATGGCAGAGGCACCTTCTGCTATCCCAGGTGCTCCCAGCCCCAGGTGGATCCAACCTGGCCTTGGACACTACCAGGGATCCAGGGGCAGCCACAGATGCTCTGGGAATTCCAGCCCAGCCCCTGCCCACCCTCCCAGCCAGGAATTCCTTGCCAAGATCCCAGCCCAATCTCCCCTTTCCCAGTGGGAGCCATTCCCTGGCTCCTGTCCCCAGTCCCTCTCCAGCTCTCCTGGAGCCCCTCCAGGCCCTGCCAGGGGCTCTGAGCTCTGCCTGGAGCCTTCCCTTCTCCAGGGGAACATTCCCAGCTCTGCCAGCCTGGCTCCAGAGCAGAGGGGCTCCAGCCCTGCAGCAGCTCTGGGGCCTCCTCTGGGCTCTCTCCAGCAGCTCCAGGTCCTCCTGCTGTTGGCCCCAGGGCTGGGGCAGCTCTGCAGGTGGGCTCTCACCTGAGCRAGGGGCACAGGGACAGAGTCCCCCCTCCCCTGCTGCCCACACTGGAATCAGCCCAGGCACAGGGGAGTTCAGGTTCCCAGCTCACAAGGCCAGGGCATGTCCAGTTTCTTACCCACCAGCATCACCAAGTTCTCCCCTCCAGGGCTGCTCTCAATCCCTCCATCCCCCAGTCACTTCTCATACTCAGGATTGCTCCCACCTGATGCAGGACCTTGCACTTGACCTTGCTGAATCTCATAAGATCCCTGCAGTGTCAGTCCTTGGTCATGCCCAGGTCCCTCTGGATGCCATCTCATCCCTCAGGCATTTCAACTGCCCCATATCTTCCCATCATCTCTCCTTTTATAAGCTCTACCTGACTCATCACATCCATGTTTGTTGTCCTTTCTATCATAGCAGCCTGTCATACTCTCAACTCCCATCTCATTCTTTGCTTCAGACTTCTGGATGCCTTTGGCTGTTTCTCTCACCTTTCCAGGTTCTCTGAGATCCTCCAGCCTTTTAGCTTTCCGGGACTAGCTGAGAGAAGCAAAGATGGTGGGCAAGACTATCTACAGTATTCCAGACCCATTATAGATTTATATAATGGTTTTTCAAAATAATTGGAATAAACTGACAAACTAAAATGAGCTTTGAAAAAAGTAATTACTACCTATTTACACCTATTGCACTAAATACTTTGTATCTGAGAGGGAATGTTTTATTTGTCATTTAACAGAAGCTTGACAAAACCAAAAATTAAAAGTTGATTCCTCCCTCAGACAAAAGGCACCAAAGTGGGCACAGATTCAAAGTCTATTGAATTTATGTTTTTAAAGCCTTTATCCATGCACACCACATTGTCTAGCACCCCTTGTTCACAGTCAGCGGCTATATCCCTGTACAGATCCACCTTTGCCCAGCCTCACTCCCGTTTCCCAAGGCAAAGTCAAAGCTCTGTGACAAGCAGGGGCTCGAGGGGCAGAGCAGAGCATGCGGGGCAGGGAGCCAGGGCAGCTCCAAACAGCCCAGCCTCAGCCCCCAACCAGCCACTCCCCAGAGCCCAAGGCACCAGCAGGCAAAAAGCAATGATGGAAAGAATTTTCCCCCTAGAAGAACTTACTTTTCCTCTTTTCACATCTATTTAGAACAGAAAGCCAATGCAGTTGAAGAGAGTTTCCTAGGACAGAGTAAATGAGTTTATCTGCTCAAGGAAATCACTCCCAGCTATCCACAGCACCCACTAATACCACCTGGGAAGCACTTTTTGTGACCTGAACTTTTCTGTCCCCATGATACAATCCAATGGTGTGCTCCAAGAACAGAACAGACCCCCAGCAATCCTTTGTACTACAGATTTGGGGGTATGTGCACCAAAACCAGCAGATGAACAAGCTACCTACATCAGGATCACACTGAAAACTGCACAACAGCCCTTTCTGCGCAACAAATCTTATGGTGGACAAAAAAGATGTCCTTCATTTTACCAACACACCATAAAAATCACTGGAACCTGATCCCATGCTTTGGTTAAGCAACTCCAGCACACCTGCTGATATACATTTCAAGAAATATTTCCTTATGAGAAAGCCAAATTTCCCCCACTGCTCATTCACTTTTCAATGACAAGGGATTAAACAGCAAAATTAATTCCCTTTTCATCTCTCTGGAAGAGGTGCTTTGTATCATTCTCAACATTTGAGACTTCTGAAGTTTATCTCTCCCAAAAGACCATCTCCCACAAAACCAAAGAACAAAAAGCCTAACAAACTTCTTGTTTGGTTCATAATATTCCCTTGTAATGGACACTGTAGGACAGTACATCTCCACCACAGGAAAACAAACATTTGAAAATAATTTGGGTGAGGCAAACTGCAGCTCAGGGACAAGAAAAAAATTGCTTTGTTCTGGTTTTTCTTCAGCACTTATCACTGATATTACAGGGCAAAATAAGTGGAAGGCCAGACAAAAATTCCCCTCAATAATCTTTCCTAATAAAAGGACTATCCTTGACAATTCTTTGTGTTCTCAAAGAAATCTCAAATTTGGGATTTGTTTGACCAGAACACAAGTACCTCCATAACAATGCTTGCATCCCAGATATTCCCTATTTCCATCTTTTTCTGGTGATTCATGTGTAAATAACTAAAGAGGATGTTATGCCCCCTACACAAATTTAAAACACTCTAAGGAAACTTAATCACAGAGTTGTCTGGGTTGGATGGGACCTTAAAGGTCATCTAGTCCAAGCCCCTGCCATGGGCAGGGACACCTTCCACCACACCAGGTTGCTCCAAGTCCCATCCAACCTGGCCTTGAACGTTTCCAGGGAGAAGGCATTTTAATTTCTTTCAGGGAAAACCATGAAGAGAACACAACACAGTGGGAACTATCAGATGCCTGAAAGGTTGAACCTCAGAAACAGTGAATAAATTAACCTGCTCCCAGCATCATATGGAATAAACAGAAGCACATCAGAATTTACATCTGCCACGAAAAAGAAACCAATAGGCAGAATCAGAATGATAAAAGATTATGTAAAACTTCCTTTAAATTATGATCCAGAATCTCTGAGCAACTCAACTCTGGCCAAGCTTAGCATGTTTCACAACACACTGCTTTTATTTCCTTTCATAAGGTTTCAAAACATTTTGCAACCATCCCTACTCCAAAACAAATAAACACTCCTACTCATCTCAGCTGCCCAGTGACACCCAGGGAAAGGCAAACCTCTGCTTTGGACCAAAATAACATCTATTTCCTGTAAGCTGGATTGCTGAAGTCAATGGCAGAAAGTAAAAGAGTATCAGAGAATCAATGAAACACAGACTGGCCTGAGCTTGAAGAAACTTTAAAGATCATCCAGTTCCACCTCCTGCTATGGGTAGGAACACCTTCCACTATCCCAGGGTGCTCCAAGCCCCAATGTCCAACCTGGCCTTGAGCACCTCCCAGGGAACAATTCCTGCCCAATATCCCATCTAGACCTACTCTCTGATAGCAGGAAGCCATTCCTCCTTGTCCTGTCACTCCATCCTCTTGTTCAAAGTCTCTCTCCAACTCATCATGGAGGCTCAGTTCAAGTATGGAAGTTCACAATTACATCCAGGAGACCCAACTTCTCCACTGCCCGGCACACACTGCCCTGTTCCTTCCTCTAGAGCATTGAAAAATCAGAATAATTTAAAACACAGGGCACCTCCTCTATTATTTGTCTTGGATTTGCTATGTGAGTATCACAGTACTGGCATACTCCTCATTTCCTCCAGAGACACAACCTGTAAGAGATCAAAGCATGAGAAGCTCTACTAAGCAGAAAAAGGGCATAATTGAGAGTCACAAAAGGAAAGGGTGAAAATACAGAGTTGAGCTCATGAAGGAGTAAAAGGATAAAGATGATACTAAAAAATCAGCTTTGCAATCCATCAAAATCCAATGCAAACAAATTATCCTAATTTTTAAATACTTTGATCCATCTGGACACACACATACACAAAATGGCAACATTTCTCTGTTACCAAAAACAAGTCTATGCACCTCATTCATACTCAGAACTACAAGAGTAAAACTAAACAAAATAAAAATAGAAGTTACAGAAGACTAAAAATAAAACAATAGCAAAAAATAAAAAAGGAGGGAGGAGAATATAAGGAGACAGCTAAAATTTATTGTCTTAAATGAAGCAAGATGACTCTCAAACATGGACTTCTAAGGAAACAAACCCATTGCAACAACACGTACTAAAAAAGACTATAGATTCATTATAGAGCTGGCAGCCCCTCAAATTACAATCTTCCTTGAAATCTTCTCCTCTTGCTGCAGTAGAGGCAGATGCAGTTGCAGCAGCAGCACAGGGAAGCTTGTCTGTCCGCAGAAGCCTCYAAGATCAGGGACTTGGCCCAAAAACCTCCTCAGCTCTTACATGACTATAGTTATCCAAGAATCATGGAACAGTTTAAGGTGGAAAGGACCTTCAGGATCATCCCACCCCTGCCATGGCAGGGACACCTCCCACTGTCCCAGGCTGCTCCAAGCCCCAGTGTCCAACCTGGCCTTGGGCACTGCCAGGGATCCAGGGGCAGCCACAGCTGCTCTGGGCACCCTGTGCCAGGGCCTGCCCACCCTTCCAGGAAGCAATTCCCAATTCCCAAGATCCCATCCAGCCCTGCCCTCTGGCAGTGGAAGCCATTCCCTCATTCCCTATGCCCTGTCCCTGCAGGCCTTGTCCCCAGTCCCTCTCCAGCTCTCCTGGAGCCCCTCCAGGCCCTGCCAGGGGCTCTGAGCTCTGCCTGGTAGCCTCCCTTCACTCCCGAGGGAACATTCCCAGCTCTCCAGCCTGGCTTATGGGTAGGGAAGCTCCAGCCCTGCAGCAGCTCTGTGGCCTCCTCTGGACTTGCTTCTGGCAGCTCCAGGTCCTTCTGCTGTTGGGAAGCCCCTGAGCTGAATACACATTCCCATGCAGCAAGGTCAGTTCAATTCTGGCAAATAATTGAGGGGGAATAGACGGAAAAAATAGAGAGTCAACCATAATGATCTATGTACAAGAGAGAGGTAGAAGGAGTGAGGATTTTTTTAACTTCAAGGGAAGACAGCTGAAAGAAGGGTGAAACCTAATTTTTGACCTCAACTACCTCAAGGAGAGATTAGAGAGAGGGAATACAGAGGTTCACAGAAAGAAGGCCAGGAGCAACACACACAGGTTGCAAGCAAGGGATTGTGGGCGTAGACAATTATGATTTAGAATTCATTTTTTTATCATCATTATTTTAACACCAATCTCTGGACCACAGACCCGAGGATCAATGAGAATCTCCATCTAAAGATAAATTCACACCTTGACTGGACAAAGGGCTCTGATGGGTCTACCTGTTTGATGAGAGGACCAGACCCTTCCAACCAACTCAGCCCTACAACCAATTTGGGTGCTCAATGCCACATTCATCATCAAGCACTAAACGGCTGGTGAAGCTGCTCCTCGCTCCGAGGGACTGGGGCTCACATGATCCTCAAGCTGGCACCTGAGAGCACCACAGCAGGTGCCGGCCACTGCCAAATGTCCTGCAGACAACAAAACTGGGTCTGAACCAGGAAAACATCCCCCACCAACCCCAGCAAAATGAAATAAAGGTGCAAAACCAGCTCTGGTAAATGTTTAATGCAGAGTAAAGTTAACAAAACCAACTAAGTTCACAGGTTGCTGAGTTGCAGGTTTATCTACTTCAGATTGCTATCATTCAGTGCTGACAAACGTTACTGCCATTTGTTTCCATGCTTCTTTTACTGCAGTTTTTGAAGCAGCATATATTTACACAGTCTCAACTGTGCCTTGGTCACAAATATAAGCCAGCAAAGAATATTTTTAACACTGTTTAATAAAAACGCTTAATATGCAGGACCAGACAGCTCTGGGGCTCTCAGAATGCAAGTTTAGTCTATGCACACACTTGAACTGTAGTAAATGTTGCATTAAGAAATATATTATTACTAGTTAAAAATTGATAAAACAATTTAAGCTCCCCATACAGTCCAGTGCAGAGGATTCCCAAGATCATCTATATATATATAGAAGATTATATATATATGTTCTAAGGGTAAATATCATCTGTGAACAAACATAAATGAGCATCACAAGAAAACAAAAATGAGAGCAGTGAAGAAATGAGAGAACATTCAGGACGTGACTAATAGAGAAGGCATACGTAGGGAGGGAACAAAAATTGAGTTGAGAGAAAAGGAATTTCTAGTGTTTATCAACAAATTCTCAAAGCATTACAGGGCCCAACTGTATAAAGCCGTCTTTGCAAATCTTCTGGTTGGGTTGCAAATAATGACAAGGAAATAATGGTCTATGTGTTAGGAAGTCGAACCAATATACTCTCAGTGAGCTATAAGATGTTCTACGCGCCCACCCTGGAAGTGTGTTCGCGAGAAACTGTCCGTTGAAAACACTGTCCTCTAAAAAACCTCGCGTAAATGGGCGCTTCTCATGTTGTACTTGACAGACGACAGCACAATGTGGGTTATGTCATAGGGACAGAGTCGACTTTCACGAGTAGTCTTCACAAAATACAGCATCGCAAAGTGTGAGTACTGCAGCATGTATCACTGAAACCTCCTTGTTGAGGGAACATCTGAGACCAGAACCACAGCTTCTTCTCGACCGTAGAGTGAGAGGTCTTAACATATACTAGAAGTGAGCTGATGCCATTATCGCATCAGCACGCATTAAAAGATACAAAATAAAAAGTTCTTATATTCCCTACTCATCGAAAAACTGATTGTTGTGTACTCTAGCGTGAGAGCTCGAGTGTTATCGGCCTTCTTCAGAAGACGTCATGGTTTACGTTTCTTCTCAATGTTACAGATTTTCTCGTGTGCTGTACATCTGATAACTGTTTAATAATGCCTTGTGTAGAATGACTACATTGTAAGATCTCACTCTATGTCAACAATCAAGTGTGCCCCATTAATTTTTGGAAAACCCAACTCAACGAAATGGGCGCAAAATCATCAATTCTCATCATGTCTATTTCACAGCATTTGCCTTTGTATACCAAAGTGATGCTGTTTATTACTCCGCAAACTCCAAACTCTACAACAATAGGGCGCGCGAGAGATACACAATACCATGGATACTGCCTCTTCCTCACATCATACCTACAAGTCACTTATACGCGACAGCGGAGCAACGTGTCACACGCTTGCATTTCGTTTTTGTGCAAAGGATATGTGCTTTGAGACATATCAGTATAACTCTGTTACCGTGCGAACATACACCTGACATTGGTGAAGATGCTCCTGAGTTGTTTGAACAATGCACCGTGACAGCTTCCTAGTGTACTTGAGGCCGCTCATTCTTATCTCCAAACACCTCACTCTGGCTAGATTACTGACTCCTTTGTGCGCTGGTACTGCATAGAGAGCCCAGGTCTCTAAATGACCAAATATGTCGCGTAGGTTTATCACAGTACTATGTTCTAGTTATCTATCCATGACCTTCATGTTCGTCGCTCTTTGTCTCTCTTCTCTCCAATCCTTAACGAGACCTCATCTGCTATATAGATTCTCTCTCCAAAAGAACCATCATTAGTCTCTCTCTTGTACCTGGTACGAGTTTCCGTACGAACACGTTGAGTGAGCGCCAACGGTCTCTTCCACAAGTAGAAGGTTAATTTGGAAATAGCCACTTGGAACAAGCAGAGTCCCAGGAGAACCTTTAGTTTTTTCCATAGATAACTTGGAGTATTTTCCTAATTTCAGTTTAAAGAATAAAAAGCATAAGGTTGTGGTGTCACGGCAAGACTGAAACACAGAAAAACAAAGTTATGTTTAGGTCTCAGGATGAAATGTGGATTGCTCACCAGCAGCCACACTGATGTCTCATCACATGGACGAGCCAAATACCTGTAACTGTTGTAGAACGAGAACTTTACACATCAGGAGCTGGAGAGGGACATTTGCCATGGGATGGAGAACAGGACACAGGGAATGCTTCCCACTGCCAGAGGGCAGGAGAGATGGGACATTGGGAAGGAATCCTTCCTTCTGATAGCAGTGAGGCCCTGGTACAGCTGCCCAGAGCAGCTGGGCTGCCCCTGGATCCCTGGCAGTGTCCCAGGCCAGGCTGGACACTGGGGCTGGGAGCACCTAGGACAGTGGGAGGTGTCCCTGCCATGGCAGGGGTGCACTGGTGGGGCTTTAAGATCCCTCCCAAGCCTAACCATCCTGTGATTCTATGTTTTTACAAGGTTGATCCATCATTGCTGTTCCTGAACATGTTTCCAAGTAACTAAAGAACTTGAAGTTTAGGTACATAAAACATAGACATAATTCTATGAGACCTCCATGTCTACAACACTAGCTGCCTTTTGCCCTTCTCTCTGTATTGACACACTACAAGTTTAAGTCATAAATCATGCTCAAACCCATAAATGGGGTAGATTTCTCCTCTCAAAGGAGCCTGCACATCAAATCATCTCCAGCCCAGACAGACAACAATACTTTTTGTCTCTACAAGAATCAGGATTTGGAAATGAAACATAATACTTAAATACTAGAGTGCAGTGACATGACTTGTTCATTGTAAAAGCTAAAAACAACACTTTAATTGTTTATGCTGACAAAGAGTGCACAAAAGGACACTGGCTATATGTGCTGCACTTGCAGTGTTATACATTCAAATTACTGGATCATATTTACAGTGTCAGAAGCCACATGTAAGTCAGGCTCTAAGGTAAAAAAATACCACTGGCTACAGTTAAGAGTCTCACCAAGGGGAACTCACCTAAAAGCTGCCAGTAAGGGAGCATAAATTGAGTCTCCATCATACACATACAAGTGGTCCAGCTGCACTCTGTGGCAAAGTGATTGAATCGAAGCCTGAGGATTGTGTTTGGCCTGTAAAGGAAAAATAAATAAAAGAAATATTTGTAATTAGCCACTCAACACACAGGGCAAAATCCCTTCAACACACTTCTCCGGTGTGAAGCTCTGGTCTAGACGAGCTAAAACTGAGTCATTTGGTGCCACTGTAGGTGCATTAAACATGCTGTGGTTCAGGAGGTTTTTTGTATGCAGCTCTCCTGGTATTAAGCAAAATTTCTTTACGGTCAGAAAACTGCATCCTGTTGTGCAGAACAGATCACGGAACCACACAGTATCTTGAGTTGAAAGGGACTGACAAGGATCACTGAGTCCAACTCCTGGCTCTGCACAGGACATCCCAACAACCCCACCCTAAGCCCGAGGCATTGCCCCAACGCTCCTGGAACTCTGCAGCCCTGGCACCCCGAGCATTCCCTGGGGAGCCTGGGCACTGCCTGACCACCTCTGTGGGGAAGAGCTTTTCCGAGACATAAACTAAGCCTCCCCTGACAACAACTTCAACGCCTTCCCTTGGTTCCTGTCCCGGGTCACATAGAGATCAGTGTCTGCCTCTCCTCTGCCTCAGAAGGAAGTTGCAGGCTGAGGTTTCCCCTCAGTCTCCTGTTCTCCAGGTTGAACAAACCAAGTGACCTCAGCCACTGCTCAAACAAGCCTAATGTCCCTCTCCAGCTCTCCTGGAGCCCCTCCAGGCCCTGCCAGGGGCTCTGAGCTCTGCCTGGAGCCTTTCCTTCTCCAGGGGAACATTCCCAGCTCTGCCAGCCTGGCTCCAGAGCAGAGGGGCTCCAGCCCTGCAGCAGCTCTGGGGCCTCCTCTGGGCTCTCTCCAGCAAGCTCCAGGTCCTCTGCTGTTGGCCCCAGGGCTGGGGCAGCTCTGCAGGTGGGCTCTCACCTGAGCGAGGGGCACAGGGACACAATTCCCACCTTGCCTTTGGCATCAGCCCAGGGCTGGGGGGTCTGGGGGCCAGCACACATGGCTGGGGCAGGTCCAGGTTTCCAGCATGGTAAAATACCATTTGTTTCATGCCAATATAAAAACAATACATCTAAAGACAATTACAGAGAAAGCACAGCAGATATTTAATTTTGGCTCAGCTCCAGGAGGGTGCAAACACCACTAACATTGTGCCTAGATCTGAAACAAATAGAAAATGAATGTCGATCAGCAGTGCTTGTTCCCACCCACAGCTGGAGCTGTTGAAAGAAGACACAAGTGTCTAGGATCTCCCCAACAGTATTGCCCTTGAATTCAGATGAACTCCCTGTTAATCCTAATCAAATAAATTTTAAAATGTCAGCTTGCTATATAGTCCTTCCCACAGAACGGGGAGTCTTTAGGGAGTGAATCTGCAATTGACTGTTTTTTGATAGGTACAACAATCTACTCTAGGTCTTTGGAAAAGAGCAGCAGGTGGAACTCAAGGATAATGCCCTGCTTAAAGAAAAGGTACAAAGAGAACCTATGACTTCAGAACTGAGCAGCCTGTGRAAGCATAGGGGATTGCTTCTACTTGAATAGCCTGACAGCTGTAGAGCAGAAAGAAATTGTCAATCAATAAAGGTTCAGACCACAAACAAAAAGGAAGAGTCTCTTTGCAACAGCCAACAACTGTTAGGAGACAGCCCTCATCTGCACAATCACATGGTCCCTCAGGATCCATGGAGCTCATCTGCCTGGTTCACACTCCTGGGAAAAATAAAAAGGACTCCCCTGGGATAAGAACAGAGCACAGACACCAGCCAAGAAAACTCAGGAACAGTGCAGAAAGGAAGTGAGAACGCTAAGGAACACAGGGCTGCATATTTCATCTGGTTTAATCAGCATGATTATCTCTTTTCTGTTTACCACCATGCCCTGACAGCAGGGTATAAACACTCACAGGCAGGAAAAGGACTCCAACCTATGCCTGGCTATGGAACAGGGAAGAACATTTCTGTCTTTCCAGCAAGAAAGATCTCACTTCAAAAATCCATAAAGTGGTGGTTCCCTAGGAAGCCTCTCAGTAGTAGTAATTATAGGCTGGAGAAGCAGCTTTGGTGACATTATTGAGGACTCATGAGAAGTACTTCCATTCTGATAAAAATATGAGTCACAATATATTTTAAAAACAGAATTTATGAGGGTTAAAGCTGACTATGCTGGCATTGCTGAGGCTGGTTTATCTGCAATAACGCTCTTGTGAAACATTTTTTAATTATTTGTAATTGCAAACTGTCAGCAGCTGTATTCCTATTACCTACAMAAATTAAAAGGAGTAGCCACTTGGAGCATCCAACTTTTGCTCTTAACCACCTCAAACAACTGGGCTCCTTATAAAGTTAATAGTGAGTGGTTGCTTCTCAATTTTACCGTTCTGGATGGTTCTATGGAGCAGCTTAGCCCTCAGTTTTGAGTACCTTAGGAGCTTAGGAATTAAACCTCCTCAACTGAAATAAACGTCTAAAGCAGATACAATGAATAATTCCTCCAAACTCATCAGACCTCCTAAACAAAGAACCATAGAGTGGTTTGGGTTGGAAGGGACCTTCACAACCATCTTGTTCCACTCACTGCCATGACAGGTTGGTCCGAGCCCCATCTAGTCTGTCCTTGGGCACTGCCAGGGATCCAGGGACAGCCACAGCTGCTCTGGGCACCCTGTGCCAGGGCCTGCCCACCCTCCCAGCCAGGGAACAATTCCCAATTCCCAATCTCCCATCCATCCCTGCCCTCTGGCAGTGGGAGCCATTCCCTGGCTCCTGTCCCTGCAGGCCTTGTCCCCAGTCCCTCTCCAGCTCTCCTGGAGCCCCTCCAGGCCCTGCCAGGGGCTCTGAGCTCTGCCTGGAGCCTTCCCTTCTCCAGGGGAACATTCCCAGCTCTGCCAGCCTGGCTCMAGAGCAGAGGGGCTCCAGCCCTGCAGCAGCTCTGGGGCCTCCTCTGGGCTCTCTCCAGCAGCTCCAGGTCCTCCTGCTGTTGGCCCCAGGGCTGGGGCAGCTCTGCAGGTGGGCTCTCACCTGAGCGAGGGGCACAGGGACACAATTCCCACCTTGCCTTTGGGATCAGCCAGGGCTGGGGCAGCTCTGCAGGTGGGCTCTCACCTGAGCGAGAGGCAGGTGAGACAGAGTCCCCCCTCCCCAGCTGCCTACACTGGGATCAGCCCAGGCACGGGGGGCTCTGGGTTGGGTCATGTCCAGCTCTCACCCAGCAGCAACCCCAGGTCCTTCTCCCCGGGGCTGCTCTCCAGCCATTCCCCAGCCATCCTGTGCTTGTGCTCTCCCTTGCCCCAGCCCCATGCAGGACCTTGCACTTGGCCTTGTGTAACTTCATGAGGTACACACAGTCCCATGTCTCTGGTCTGTCCAGGCCCCCTTTTATGCCGTTTCTTCCCTTCAGCACCTTGCCCACACCACATGGCCTGGTATCCACTGGCAGATTTGCTAAGGGTGCCTTATCCCACTGTGCATGTCAGCAACAGGTATGTTTAACACAGGGAGAAGACTAAGGAAAAGTGCCCTCTGGGACTGTAGTAAATTCTGATCCCCCAAGATGCKAAGAGGCCTCAGTTTGTAGAGTTCACGCTCTCACACGACTCCTGCCAATTCACAGCCCTCTCTACCTGCACATTCAGGGAACAGCATGGAATGTGACTGAACATACAGATGCTATCACACAGCATCGTATCTGACCATGGAAAAGCTTTAGAGACTAAACAAATGGATCTTACAGTCCTGGCACCAGCTTGGTTCTATCAAAAATATATTTCAACAAGTGAGATGCTCTGAACTGCTGCACCATCAATCAGGTGCCAGAGGATGGACATTAAATATCCTACTCCTAAAAACCCGTAAAAGAAATTGCTGTAAGAAATATAAGGATCAAATACAAGAAGGGCAGCAAAGTGAGGGGATATTAATAAAATGCCTCGGGGGCCTTTGCTATCATCAGGGGTCCTGTCCCCAGAAGGACAGAACGCCCCAATGTCCCGGCTAGCTCAGACCTGGCCTCAGGGCTACTGATAGCAAGCATATATAGTTAGCAGCTCTTTAGTGGTTTTCAGCTCAGGATTTCAGCTGCCTGCCAGGGCGGTCAGCCCAGGGCCTGGAGGGGCTCAGCGGACATTAGAGAGAGGGAAGAGGCGGTCGGCAATTCTGCGAAGATGTCTTTATTGATGCAAAAGGTCCGATCCGTGCTCGTTCCAAGAAATGGGCTAAAATGTGCCCCTTATATAGGGTATAGAAGGATTCAGTTTTGACCAATAGAAAAGGGTTAAAGTCCTAGCCTATAGGGTTACAGAGGTAGGCTATAGGGTGGGAGGTCAAAAAGTCAGGAAGTAAAAATGCTATCTCATTCTCTCTYCAAATCCTCCAAGGAGCTTTGCTTATGTCCATAGGGACTGCTACAAGGGGAGAGATCTGAGAGACTTCTCCCAGCTTAGAAAACCTTTGCATAAAAGGTCAGTGATTCCTCTGAAGTCCTCATGGCTCAGTGAGTAAAGAAACATCTGAAGTTCATCACTACAGAAACTGACTCTTCATGAATAAAAGCTTTCAGAGCTTTCTCCTGTTTCTCATACTACTGAAAAATCCCATGTGCAGTGAATCCCATCATCTGAATGGCCCACTATGATGTCAGTTAAGTAATTCATAATCCTTCATTATTTACAGAAGTGCGCTGATTTTTGTTCACCACATGCTGTTTCAACACAAACCTCTTAAACAGAGGTCAGTTTGGAGGGCTCAGTTGCACAAAAATTTACTTACCAAGACCAATTAAGTGTTGCCCAATTTAGCTTTTAGAATAGCCAGAACGAATCGTGAGACCTAACAATACTCAGTGCAGATAAAACTCACCTCAAAGAGCCAATAAGCAATACAAAATTCCAAGCTGCTTCTAACACTCACCTTCCTTCAATGAGCCAGGTGCATTTTGTCTTGTATTTGTAATTTCCAGGCCCATCTGTGACATACCCTGAAGGTTCAGTGAGTCTGCAAATAAAAACACAAACATTAGTGTCCAGTGGTTTCAAACATTTAGAAAGGATTCTCTAAATTCTGAAGATCCATCGTTAGATTATTATTTACTTAAGAGCCACTATAAACAAACCAACTGCAGCACAACAAAACCCAGCTGGGAGTCTCATGTTGAACTCTCTGTGCAGGCCTTCTGATGATTGTTCTTCAAGAATGACATCATTTCAAGAGTGATGGTTTCTCTATCATATTGATGCCATGGTTCCAAACCTGTATGTATGGATATMCCACCTAAACAGCACAACCAACAGAAGCTAAAATTATTCCTACACTATTTATTTACACAAACTGTACCATTGCATGCAGTTGAGATGAAGGCCATGCAGGCCTTCACTCATTCTGTATTTGACTCTCCACAAAACTCCTTGACAAGCTCCTGGATGGAKGGTTGGACAACCCCCAAGCCCCTAGATCCCTGGTAGTGCCCCAGGCCAGGCTGGACTGGGCTTGGAGCACCCTGGGATAGTGGAAGGTGTCCCTGCCCATGGATGGGGTGGAATGAGATGGGATTTAAGGCCCCTTCCACCCCAACCGTTCTGTGATTCTGTATTGTTATCAACATCTGCAAATGCTGCACAGTGCAAATTCTACTCCAGCAAAAGAAAACCATTGGGATATGCATTCCTGTCTCATATGAATTAGTCAAAATATTCYAGATGAGTATTGCAGAAACTGCTGAAAATAAATGACAGGGAAGGATGGCAGCAGAAGGCAGCAGCACCTGAAGGTGCCCAAACACCATGTTCTGGTAGAGCACACACTGGCACCCAAACCAGGATTCCTTCCTAGGCCAGTTATAAACTCCACAGTCGGCACACTGCCAGAGCAAATCACAGCCCTCTGGCAAAATTCAACTGTCCTACTTACAACGCAGCTCTAAAACAAAAACACTCTAAATTTAAACTTGGCAAAAAGAGAGGAAAGCAAGACCAGAAATTCCTCAAACCGGTATCTTGGAACCTTTTCTGTGCCTTTCCCCAGTGATCTGTTAATGCTAACGTCTCACTTTTTAACACATTTTACCTGAGTCAAAAATTATTTTCCAAACTCTTTTCCATCAAGCATTTTTAAGGTTGATCTTTGATTCAAATTAAAAAGGCAAAACTCACAGGTTTTTGAAAACCACCTTCCTCTGTCTCTAAATGAATTTATTACAGTACTTTTCAACCTGAGAAATTGAGCTGAAGATTTTTTAAAGCTAATTACTGAAGTTCTGCAGGAAATGGACATTCAAGCAAGTGAAGAAAAAACTCAGATTTTTGGAAGCACAAAAAGCATCTGGGCCCTCTATGGAGGCACAGATGTCAGTGTAAAAAGAGATTAGATTTAAAAAAAATACACATACAGAAGGTATAGATTTAGGCTGGATATTGGGAAGGAATTGTTCCCTGGCAGGGTAGGCAGGCCCTGGTACAGGGTGCCCAGAGCAGCTGTGGCTGCCCCTGGATCCCTGGCAGTGCCCAAGGCCAGGCTGGACAGGGCTTGGAGCATCTGGGACAGTGGGAGGTGTCCCTGCCATGGCAGGGGTGGCACTGGGTGGGATTTATGGTCCCTTCCAACCCAAACCATTCCATGATTCTGTGCTCTATATTCTTTTAAAATTTCAACATCTTTGAAAATTCAAACTACTTATCCACCAACAAGGAATTCACAAAACCAAATGAAACTTCCAAGTTGGAGGCAGTAACATCTAGTCTTTTTGTCTAAAAAATCATCCTTTTGAATATATTATCCATGGAAAAGCCATGAATCAAACAGTATCAACACTGATAGAACTTTGCCTGCAACCAAGAGCAGAGATTCTGAAAACCTGAGGAAGTCTCTCAAGCTAAAAACAATCTCATGGCATGTGACAAGCTCTCAGGGAACCTCTGCTCATAGAATTCCTGCAACAATTTTATCTGGAAGCAATTACTAATTCATTCACCACAGAAATGCTAGCAGGAGTGATATAAAAAATAAAATAAAATAATCCTGTTAGTACTGAAGCCCCAAGCATGTCGCATCTTAGGAGGGAAAAAAAGAAAGCATTTCAACACCCATGTAATTCAATGAAGTTTCYGCAAAATATTGGACTTAGTTTTAAAAATATAAGTCAAACTTGTTCAATCCCCTATTAGTAAAAACTTRTATCTATGAGTTTCTCAGACTGCTTACTAAACTTCCTGCCATTATGGACAAATGAGGGATATTAAAAATCTATAATCTATTATTAAAATTCATAAATAAAAATCTATTAAATATCTATAATCAATCAGAGTTGACATCTCTGAAAGGAAAATAAATAGCCTGCACTGCCTGGCTAGAACAGGCAGTAGCATCCATGTTCTTCTATAAGCACTCTCCCAGAGAGAAATAAATCTTCAGCACAAAAGCAAACTGAAATTAGAATTTCATCTTTCCATTCAACACAGAAAGATGAACTGATCTCCAGGCTGCAGAAAAAGCAAACAGGCCCTGTTCCCCATGCCCTGTGCTGCCTGTGCCACTAGGCTGGGGTTGGGATGGCTGCCACATGTCCCACACAGCCTCTGGCTCGGACTGTGAGCAGAGCCTTGGGAAGGGAGCATGGGAGTAACTCCAGAAGGAAGAATACCCCAGGAATGAGGGACTTGGATGTGGGAAGCTCTCCTGACATGCATCAAGCCACTCTCACAGAAGGCTCCTACCCCACATTGCCTGTGTCACCATCACCACCAGGCTCAGAGGCCTCTGGGCCCAGAAAGTTTTGGCCATGTTTGTACTGTGGGGTGAGGGTTAGGCCCTGCCGCTGGCTCACAGCAAGCCCTGCAGCTCCGGGCTGGGCCAGAGGGCTGGGAAAGGCCCTGGGGCTGCTGTGACAGCAGCTGGACACAAGCCCAGCTGGGCAAGAGGCCACTGGGGGCCCCTGGGCTGTGCCAGCTCTGGGGCAGCAGGGCCAGGGCAGTGCCAGTGTCCCTGTGCTGGCACTGCCGGGACACCTCCAGGGCTGGGGCAGCTCTGGAGAGCCCTGGAGGGGCTGGAGCGTGGCCAGGGCAGGGAATAGAGCTGGGAAGGGACTGGAGAATTCCTGAGGGAGCTGGGAAGGGGCTGGAGAATCCCCGAGGGAGCTGGGAAGGGGCTCAGCCTGGAGCAAAGGAGGTTCAGGGGGGCCCTTGTGGCTCTGCACAGCTCCTGCCAGGAGGGCACATTGGGGGGGGGGTGGGGGGGGGGGGTGGGTCGGGCTCTGCTCCAGGGAACAGGGACAGGAAGAGAGGGAGCAGCCTCAGGGGAGGGTCTGGGKGGACAGTGGGGAAATTCCTCATGGAAAGGGCTGCCCAGGGCAGGGGTGGAGTCCCCACATCTGGGGGGTTTTCACAGCCCTGTGGATGTAGCACCTGGGGACATGGGGCAGTGGTGGCCTTGGCCGTGCTGGGGAACAACCGGACTTAGAGGGCTTTTCCTACCCCAACAATCCTGTGATTCTACGGTAATTTTATGACTCAGATGCAGAAATCAGGCACCACAAAATATGGAAAGACATCAAATACCACTTGTCTTTGATAACTTGGTGAAATGCGTGGCTGCCACACAGGAAATGCTTCCCTACTACCTGAACATTACATCTCCTGCTCTGCAAGGAGCAGCTGCTACACCCTAGGAAAACAGTCAGTCAGGTCCGGTACTACAATACTTACAAGGCTCTAAACTACAACATCAACTTTAAAACCTCCAGGGTAGAAAAAACAACTGCAAAGATGCAAGGATCTATTCACGAAACTCAGATTAAAACCATACATAAGTGTACTGCATAAATACATATGTGTACATGCATATACACACAATACTTAAGGCTTGTTTCACACTTCACTGTTCACCACAATGTTGTGTACACTAAATCTTCAATTGATTTCCAAGTGGACTGCCAAATACACGAACCAAAGTGAAAAAAGAGAGTAAGGGAGAAGAACCTTCAGCGCACACATTCAAAGAGCTCCAGCCTTGAGTGCTGCCTATTCCAGCTTTTTTTAAGGCAAAAGCAAAAGGGAAGCAATGACAAGGATTAAGATTTGACAAGAAAGAACTTCAAAAAGAAATATTTTATGCAAAAATATTCTGTACATTTAATTGCTCCCCACTCATTCTGGGAGCCCCTGAAAAGCAGAAAACCAACACAAGAAAATCAGGCAGCTATCAATGGTATCTCCTCGGTAAACAGCCAGATCTGATATTGGAAATCACCAGACAAATCTGAAGTTTCTTTAATAATAACGTGAGTAATACTAGCGGCATATATTTTTCAAATACAAATTAGTATGCACTGAGAAAATTCCTCTGTGGGCAGGAACTGCACAACAAAGCAAAGCCTCAAAGCTGTTGACTAATTAGTATCTAATAAATCTAAAGCAAGCCTGTTGCTAGTGAGTATAAAAACTCACAAGAAGTACCTCAGAATTTAGTATTAAACAACTTTGCAGCACTTACTTCAAAGCATTGTGACATTAAAGGTACATTATATGCTGGCAACAGGGTTTTGAATATATTTATTTTCATCAGAACATTAATCAGTATTCATCAGTATTAATAAAGAAAAAATGCAGCCTGCCCTTCCTTCATTACTCTCCAGAAAAGGTAAGCAGGCTGGTTTGGTTTATAAAACACATTAAAATTTAACTCTAAGTGTCATCACTGGATCTCAAAATGGGTTTGTATTACTTTCAATTAGACTGTAGTGACACTGACATTGAAGACTCATCAGCATCTTGTGTCTGGAGAAGTTTCACAGCCTTTTCACTAATAAAAACCCCAATCAAAAACCAAACAAAAAACCAAAACAAACCAACCAAACAGAACCAGCAAAATCTAAATAACCAACCAAAACCACCAAACCAACCCAAAAGCCCCTTGTCCATCCTAATAATGCTAAATCTAGAGACAGATGCAAGCAATGAGTTTTCCTCCTTTCTTCCTCCTCCTTCCCAAGTGCTCAAGCACTTCACAATTAAAAGTCACTGGTTTGGGTATATTTGGAACTGAAGGCATAAAGAAAGGGCTGCTACAGCCTCTTACACGAACAAACACTTTCTGTCCTAAATTGATTAATAATTTGACTTTGTCCATGTTCTCACTAAAAGCACTGAGGTTAAAGGACATTTATTATAAGCAAATGCTTTAATTTATAGGCATGGAATAGTGATCAGGCACACTGGGAGTGAGAGAAGCAGATAAACAAGCCACACAACTATTTCATTCATTTCTAATGAAGAACAACTAAATCCCTTCTTCTGCCACCTGGGTTCCACAGGTAAAGCTAGGAAGATGTAATTAATTACAGGCCAGGTCTCACAGATGAAGGTAATGACATAACAGCAAAATCCACTTTGATAAGTGGATCCACTTTCCCTATGYAGCAACAGGTACCTCAAACAAAGACAATCAACTACTCCAGGTGCCCAGAGAATTCTCTCCTCCTCTCTCTTCCACATACATAGGCTCCTGAGATTACAGTCCTAAAGATGAGCAAACTCATGTAAAAGTCACTGCTGTAGCATAATCATGGAAAACCAAATGTTTTAGGTTGGGACAGACCTTAAAGTTCATGTCATTCCACCCCTCTTCCACTGTCCCAGGGTGCTCCAAGCCCCAACGTCCAACCTGGCCTTGGACACTGCCAGGTATGGGGCAGCCACAGCTGCTCTGGGAGACCTGTGCCAGGGCCTCCCCACCCTCACAGGGAAGAACTTTTTCCTTACAGTGAAGATTTTTATCCTAAATACATTTATTTTAAAACAATTTGAATTGTAACAATCATTCAAATTACCTCACCTCAAGACTAAGACAACAGAAATTATGAAGGAAAAGCTGATTTCCCTCCTCCAACTCCATTTCCCCACACAGAAGCATTGAAAAAAAAAAAAACCAAACCACAGAACTGTGCTGGATCCCAAACAACACCAGCACTTCCCCACTGCTTCAAAACCATCATTTTATAGAGGCTGCCTTGTGCTCCTACTGCATTTGCCACATCAGAAACACAATGGAGCTCCACTCTTGTTTGTGCCTCTAAGTTTTACATTCAAACTGAAAATATCCCAAATTCAGGTCCTTTCATATTCTCCTATTTCTTTATTCCCAGCCTCATCTCAGAGACTACAGAGCAGCATTTATTCACTGTATAACCACAGCTTCATCTCTGCTGAACCAACCAGCCACGCTGCACTGTAAATGTCAACATTACTGTGTACCTTTACCACAGATTTTTCCCTCATTCAAACTCACAAGATAAAAAACAAAGAAGATATTATTATTATTATTATTATTACACTGAAGGAATGCATTCTTCACACAAGCAGCACATTTTGTGCTGTTTGCCAGCACATTTTTCTGTGCCACTGTTCTGTTATCTCTGTATTATCTTTGATCTCTGCTTTCACACTGCAAGAACTCTAGCCTTGGCACTCTTATTTCTTTGAACACCTTCCCCAGTGCTTGTATTTTATGCAGAAACATTACCATGACAAAAGGCCAATTCATGAGGTCCCCTTGAAAGCCTCCCATACCCACCACTTGTACCTGAGACACCAGCCATGCAGATGGTGGACACTACAACAGCTGTCTACTAATCTAACCCAACAGTTGCATTCTGCTTTCCCCATCTGTTCCCAAATCCACTTACTGGATCTTGGCCTAGTTCTTAGAAATAAGGATAATTTAGCTGAAAGTGTCTGTAATGCCCAGAAAAATGGGAGTCTCATCCTTCCCTGGAGGTCCTAAAATACTCCTGGGGTTTGTGGTAGGGAGTTGTCTTACACCAGGCAGGAGGAGACAACTGAGCACAGTGGAAGCAAATGCATCTTACATATCATAAACCATCTCACTATGGCAGGAAAAGAATATATCAATGTCACAGCATAGTGCACAGTCGAGACAGCCACAATACACAGAGTATCACCATACCATAGCAGAAAGCTTCATCCCACACACAGTAATGCCATGTCACTTCAGAAGGCTGCAAGTATCTGCCCTTTTTGTTCTCTAGCCCAGCCTTTATCCCCTCATGTTCACACATCACACCTGTGTGCCCTCTGCTCCCTCTGTGGCTGCTCAGCACACCTGGGCACTCCATGGCTCGTTGCTGTCAGTGCTGATCACCTGTCCTGCACAGCTGCACCCACTGGGGATGAGGCTCATCCCACTGCCAATCACCACAAACTGTGTACCTAAATATCAATCCCTCTCTTTCCCTAGCACACAATTCCCTAAAACCTTGAGGCAAGAACCCTTGCAAGTGTCTTCCCGCAAAAGTTGACCGCCTGCCAGACAAAAGGACAAAGAAACCACATTATTGCAATGGTCAAAGAGAATCATCAAAGGCTCATGCACACAAGGTCTGTAAGATGAATTTTCATCCCTTTCCCAAACTTAGAAATATTCAATTATTCAATGGATCTCAAGCACCTGTGCAGGGCCACACACCTGTGGCCCTTGTAAATAAAGCCTCATAATTCAAATTCTTTAAAGYCCACATGCTCAGAATTGACAGACATCAATCTTCTCCTCCAGCTGGAGAGCCCTTCACTTTGATAAGCTTTCAAGTTGTCAGGCCTACATTTAAGACCAGGAAAAGCATTAATTGGCAGAACACATGCTGTACTGTGCACAAAAAGAGGTTAAGCAGCTGACTTAACCCTCAGGCCAGTAGGAACCAGAGCAAGTGCAGTTTCAGGCCATCCCTGTGGAGCAGAGGACCATCGTCCTGCTGCACTTCCTCAGACAAATGCAAACCCACCAAGTTTCTATGAGAAATGTAACAGCAGTAGCAGCAATCCCTTCTGTTTTTCAATACTGTATATGAAACTGCTGCCTTATTCTTCCTAAACACTAAACCCCAAAATAATCCACTGAACTCTCAATAAGCCCATTTAGACCCTGATTTAGCTCTGAACTTGCCACCCTCCATCACTGCTGATTTTTAGGCCAAACGTAGAGCTCAGAACTTGGTAGTCGCACTTMCAGAAAAGCACAAGCCAAAGATCAGTCAGTCTTGCAACAGAAGTGAAAATATTGAGACAATCTATAAATAAACACCACAGCCTGACCCACCTTCCTAACAGGGACAGAAATAATTCCTTTTATTTCCTTCCTGACATTCAAAAATTTTAAGCTACTACACAGCAGTGTTACCTGCTGGGAGAACTGAGCCCTAAAAAAATAAAAGCAGTTAGGAAAAAGATTGCTGTTAACTTCTGTTTGGTTCAGGCCTCAAAACCAGGTTTTGACACAGATCCTCAGATATAGATCCCTAAAACAGTCATAGTACATCCTGAAACCCAGAGGGCATTTGTGAACCTACAGAATGACAAATCCTCTTGACTTTTTAAAGAAGGGCATTGGCTGAAAAAACAGCATAAGAACATGCAAAGATCATGAAATTGATAATGAAAATACTGTATTTATTAATGAAACAATAAAAATAATACAACAGAAAAGGAGCCTTTTAAGCATAAAATATTAAACCTGAGAGAACAAGGGAAGTCTGGTCCCCCAGAAAAAAAAATCTGTATGTTTATATGATACAAGGATATTCTACCTGTCCCACAAATGTCCTTCTCCTCACATGTATTACTGCAAAGAATGAAAGGTATGTAAATATTTGTCTCGAAGGAGGGGGCAGAGAAGAATTCATTGAGGGGAGGAGAAGTTCACAGAGCACCAATAATAAAATAATTTATCACTCCAATCTCCTAAAATCTATTTAGATTATTCCGTTTTCTACCTCATTTCAGTGAAACTGCTCCCAAACAAAATCCCTTGATCCACATGCCCTCTCTATTATACCAGTCCCTCAGCACACCCACCTGGAGGGTTTAGGACAGGCCCTCAAGCAGGGCTGTGATCACTGGAGAGCAGAGGCCAGGTCAGAGCCAGCGCTGGCCCAAGAGCCCAGCCGAGATTCCAGCTCTGTTCCCTCCCACCAACAGCTGCTGACACCACGCTGAGTGCTGAGGGTGACACACTGAGAGATGGAATGRCAACTACTGGGACCTGGACAGGCTGGAGAGCTGTGACAGTGCAAAACTCATGAGGTCCAACACAGCCAGGTGCAAGGTCCTGCATGGGGATGGAGCAAGGGAGAGCACAACCACAGGATGGGCGGGGAATGGCTGGAGAGCAGCCCCGGGGAGAAGGACCTGGGGTTGCTGCTGGGTGAGAGCTGGACATGACCCAGCCCAGAGCCCCCCGTGCCTGGGCTGACCCCAGCATGGGCAGCAGGGGAGGGGGGATTCTGTCCCTGTGCCMCTCGCTCAGGTGAGAGCCCACCTGCAGAGCTGCCCCAGCCCTGGGGCCAACAGCAGGAGGACCTGGAGCTGCTGGAGAGAGCCCAGAGGAGGCCCCAGAGCTGCTGCAGGGCTGGAGCCCCTCTGCTCTGGAGCCAGGCTGGCAGAGCTGGGAATGTTCCCCTGGAGAAGGGAAGGCTCCAGGCAGAGCTCAGAGCCCCTGGCAGGGCCTGGAGGGGCTCCAGGAGAGCTGGAGAGGGACTGGGGACAAGGCCTGCAGGGACAGGAGCCAGGGAATGGCTYCCACTGCCAGAGGGCAGGGATGGATGGGATCTTGGGAAYTGGGAATTGTTCCCTGGCAGGGTGGGCAGACCCTGGCACAGGGTGCCCAAAGCAGCTGTGGCTGCCCCTGAATCCCTGGCAGTGCCCAAGGACAGACTGGATGGGGCTCAGAGCACCCTGGGATAGTGGATGGGGTTTGAAACTAGATGACTTTTAGGTCCCTTCAACCCAAATCATTCCAGGATTCTATCTTTTAGGACCTGCAGAAGCAATTGGATATAAGCTCCCAACTTCACAACAAAAAAAAGCAACACTCATGTTTGCCAATATCCAGGAGAAAGAAAGACAGGAACAAAAAAGCTGTCTCCTAATTCTTGGTTTTACAGGAACTTCTCATTTCCACATACATATTGGTACAGAATTGTAAACGCTTCCACAAACACTTCGTAATTTCTTCTCCCTTCCCTTTTCCAGTTCAAGCCAGCTGTTTCTCACTCCCACAGATTGTTGTGCTAAATTCATTATCACWGCAAGAAAAAGAATGATGTTTGCAACCCCTTGCAGAAAAGCATGAGTGGCATTTTCCCCAAACTACTCATATTAATGAAAGCAATTTCACACAACATAGAAAAAAAAGGAGCATATACCAAACACTTGGAGTATCTAATGAAGAACAGGTGTACACAGTTGGCTTCCTTGAGAAGTTCCCCTTCGTTACTAGAACAACACTCAAAAATAAAGAATAATCCAGATGACTGGAATTTAAGCAGGACTATATGGACATAAGAAAAACGTGAATACCAAGCACTTGTCCAGCTGCATGTTCTCACTCACCTATGGGATGGGAAGTCACCTGCAGCACTTTATACTCAAACACGCAGCCAAAATCCTGGCTTAGTACATGGAGAAATGGCCAGACTTCATGTAGCTTTGATTAAATCATCTTAATTCCTTCAATGAAAACTTCCTACTGCTGGCACAGGTCACTTTAACCACACAAATGACTCCACCAGACAGCCTAAGCTTTTCCACCAGCTCCTGGAAAGAATTAAATAAACCCATGGTGCTCAAACCATCCCAGTGTTTACTTAAGAGCCTGAGCAAATAAACCAAATGTGAAAGTCATCCAGTAACTCAACAGCTCCAGACCCAGGAGGTGAGGAGCTGGAGGGACTTTCATATGCCAGTGTGTTTGTCAGCCTCACTGGGACAAGCCTAAATCCCTTGGAGAATGGGGTGGGTTTAGGCACTACAGACTGCTATGCCTTTATTAAATGCAGATGCACAATAAATTTTAGAATCCAGATCAGGTATTTCCTAACCCACCAACAGATATTCTTGGCTATTAAAACACCAAGCCTTGATTCCTTAGCAGGGCAAAAGCAGCAAGAAAAGTTAGGTTTGGAAAAAAAATAAATCCTTCCACAAAATAAAACAGGCTGGGAGAGCTGGGAATGTTCCCCTGGAGAAGGGAAGGCTCCAGGCAGAGCTCAGAGCCCCTGGCAGGGCCTGGAGGGGCTCCAGGGGAGTTGGAGAGGGACGGGGGACAAGGCCTGCAGGGACAGGAGCCAGGGAATGGCTCCCACTGYCAGAGGGCAGGGATGGATGGGATCTTGGGAATTAGGAATTGTTCCCTGGCAGGGTGGGCAGACCCTGGCACAGGGTGCCCAGAGCAGCTGTGGCTGCCCCTGGATCCCTGGCAGTGCCCAAGGACAGACTGGATGGGGCTTGGAGCAACCTGGGAYAGCAGAAGGTGTCCCTGCCCATGGCAGGGGTGGAATGGGATGAGTTTTTTTAAGGACCCTTCCAACCTAAAACATCCTGTGATTTCTATGGCTTTTTAAACACACTTTAATCTAGCAAAGATGACATGCAACCATTTTATTTTTGGAACAAACTTTGAAAATATAGAAGCAATGCACTCATTGACACATTACACAGAATTTGTGGTTTGTGCCAATGCTGCCTTAGCAACAGTCTCACTACAATATCTTCATAATCCAAGCCCTGTTAGCATTTCTTTCTAGGATTAGTAGCTCTGGAGTGTTTTTCTGTGAGTCACTCTTGGTTCAGGGAAGGTCACACCGCAGCCTCCCGACTCCTCAGCTGCAGAGACAGATGTTCCTGCCTGGTGGGGGGAAAGATGGGGGTGTTATCTTTTCTTCTAGTAAGGCAGCGCCTGACATGCAGATCTCGATAATCACTACAAAGAAACTCTTACTTCAAAAAAATCAAGAACATAAAACAACAAATGCAATAGACAAATAGGCCAATAAAAAATACCGCAATTGTGGACATCCGACCAAGCCAGCAGAGAACTAAACTCCCTGAGGGAAGGTGTAGCTGTAAAAATCATTGCTTGCATCCCTAGCCCAGCCATATGCACCTCTCCTATTGCCTCCAAAATGACTTTGAAAGGAGTTATTCTGGGATGGTAGTGGGGAAAAAATGAAATTCCATCTGMTCGCAACAGATTTGCGACAACAAAAACAAAGACAGTGGCTCAACACTAGTTATGCAAAGTTTTGAAATAACCCCTCACTTCACCAAGCTGAACATGACTGACAGGCCACCTCTCTACTAAACAACTCTAAAGAAAGGCCCAACTTCTTATTTAGGATTCAGTCAACACCAATCTTTCCTCACTCTGGCAATGTCCATAGGAAATGGTACTAAGATGAAGAAGGGTTTAGATTAGATATTATGAAGAAATTATTTTCTACAGGAGAGATGCGGCCCTGGCACAGGTTGCCCAGAGAAGCAGTGGCTGCCCCTGGATCCCTGGCAGTGTCCAAGGCCAGGCTGGATGGGGCTTGGAGCAGCCTGGGACAGTGGAAGGTGTTCCCACTAATGGCAGTGAAATGGAATAATATGCAAGGGAGTTTCATGTGCCTTCTAACCCAAGCTATTCCATGATTCTAAAAGTCTGTTTGCACTAACAAGGAATTGTGCACAAAATACTGCTGTGCTTGCCTTAGTTTATTAAGAAAAACAGGAAAGGAAAAGGTTTTGCCTCATTCCACTTTCCCATTTAACTTCCTACATTTTCACTTGATTATCTCTATTTACAACCAAGATGTCTTAAAACATTATTTATAAGAGAAACATTGACCACCCCCAGTCCACACCCTTATATCTGTAAGGAAAAATTCATTCTTGCCTCAAAATTGCTCAAACAAAGAAATGCCACTTCACTGCACCCTATGACGGAGCACTAGGAGAAGCACTTGAGTGGAGCCCTGCAGAGCAGGAACACCTGAGCCACGTCACACAGAGTGTTGCCCTGCAGCACGCTCCAACACCACTGCATGTCCATGCTCAGAAGCATTTCATGGTGCTGAGATGACTTGGGTATCCACCAGGCTCTTTTCCTCTTGGATATATCTTTGTTTCAGGCCCAAAGCAACTCTTTGCCCTGCTGTGGGGCTGAGGAACACACACAGGTGTAGCAGAGGTACAACACCAAGGGCAATCTTGGTGTCAGCCCTCATTTCAGATACTTAACACAATAAATACCAAACTTCAGGTCAAACGAAGAAATCCAAGCTGAATGTTTCTTAGACCTAACCACAGATCCATCAATGCATCATAAGGTCAGTACTTCCTCTCATCTCCTGTGCTTCAAATTAATCTGTCAGACGTAATTTGTAGCACAAGGAGCAAGAAGTGAAGCAATCAAAGAGATAAAATCCTCTTAGACATATGAAAAATCCAAAGGTACCAGGCACTGGACAACAGCTTTCAGGAACCATTTTGTTCTTATGCTAAAATTATCTATGCAAATGTACAAATAAAAATTCATGGTTTCATGACAAAAATAATTTAAAATATGTCTGCACAAGGTTTCCTAGGAAATTTTAAAACTCCCACATCCAATTACAGAACCCCTCCGAGTATCCCAAGCACCTGGATCAGGAGTGCTTGACCAGGTGAGGTTCCCATAGCCCAGGTAATATAAACCCCTGTTACACCTGAACACACACAGCTGAAACCTCAAAAAAGAAACATGATTGCCAAAGCAGAGGGAAAAGTGGTGCCCAGCTCTCAGGAGAGAGATGAGGTCTGGGAAGAAGTTGAGCTGTCACAGTAGTGTGTGACAGGGACAAGCAAGGGCAGGTTGGGGACCCAACTTGTTTTTCCCCTTCATCCCACCCGCGGCAACAGCTGCCTTCCTGCCTGCCAAGAGCTCTGCAGTACTATTCTGAGCTTTTTACATCTCATAATTTAATTTATTCATTAAAGGCTGATAGGGGAAAAGGGAGGCAAAACTTGCTCAAAGCATTTGAGTTTTATTTAGATTAAGACAGGCTGTTCAAACTGGCTCAGAGTCAAACGGTTCCACTAATTACAATCCGTAGTGTAGAAAGAGTGGAAGCAGTTCTTGGTTAGCTGCTACAGCTGCAGAGCTCTTCACTCAGGGGTGAGTTTCTCATCTCAGCAAGGTTAACAAGCACAGTTTAAAGCCCATGGCAATTCCCAAACCATGAAATGGCATTTCCCAGGAAATTAGTCGATTTAAAACTGAGCTGTAAAATTAAAGCCCCTTTACTGCTCCCCATTAGTTAAATATTACAGGTGAGAAAGCAGCAGCTGGCACAGATACAACACCAGCAATGCCCCAGTGAAAGGAGTAATAGAATAGGAGTAACAGAATCAGAATCATTGGGGTAGGAAAAGCCCTCCAGGATCACCCAGTCCAACCTGTGACACCCCCACCTTGTCCAACAGCCCAGAGCACCGAGTGCCGCATCCAGGCCTTCCTTGGGCACCTCCAGGGATCATGGAGGCTCCATCACCTCCCTGGGCAGCCCCCGCCAAGGCCTGACCACCCTTTCCAGGAAGGAATTCCTGCTGGTGTCCAAGCTGAACCTCCCCTGACCCAGCCTGAGGCCGCTCCCTCTGCTCCTGGTCGCTGTTCCCTGGAGCAGAGCCCGACCCCCCGGCTGTCCCCTCCTGGCAGGAGCTGTGCAGAGCCACAAGGGCCCCCTGAGCCTCCTTTGCTCCAGGCTGAGCCCCTTCCCAGCTCCCTCAGGGATTCTCCAGCCCCTTCCCAGCTCTGTTCCTGCCCTGGCCATGCTCCAGCCCCTCCAAGGCTCTCCAGAGCTGCCCTGGCAGTGCCGGCACAGGGACGGGCACTGCCCTGGCCCTGCTGCCACAGCCCTGGTGCCATCAGCCCCCTGTGCACCTGGGCACACCAGCGCTCATGTCCAGCTGCTGTCACAGCACCCCTAGGGCCTTTCCCAGCCCCTCTGTCACCTGGAGTGCTCCCTGAGTTTGCTGCACTCCAAAGCAGGACTCAGCACTCTCCCTTACTGACCCTCAGCTCGGTGGTCTCAGCCCATCAGTCCAGCTGCCCTGACCCCTCTGTAGAGCTTCCTGCCCTCCAGCAGATTGACACTTCCACAGAGTTTGTCATCTGCAAATGTGCTAAGGGTGCACTCGATCCCCTCATCCATAAATAAAATAAAATAAAACTGGGCCAAGACTGAGCTAATACCTGTTGGTATTAGCTCAGCTAACCCTGACCCAAACCCTCCAAAGCAAGGAGGACAAGCAACATTTAGACCTTTGCCATCAACTCCACCATAAATCACATGATTTTTTTTGTTTGTTTTGTTGGGGGGGTTTTTGGGTTTTTGTTTGTTTGTTTTTCTTTTTTTGTTTCCCCCTCTCCCTAAATAACTGGCCGGTATTTCAGAGACAGAAAAGGCAAGAACTGATATGCTCATTTTTAAGATTTGGACYATTAATTTCAACGTTTAACTAAAGTCATCATTTTCCATGTGGGGGCAACAGCTTTAAGGCTGAATCCAAAAGTGTTTCATGATAGCAAACACAGAAAACCCTTGAAAGCCAACAGGGCTTTACAGGCAAAGACAATTATTAAACTCACCCACAGGACCTTCCACACCAACCCCTTAAACATCAGAGGGAAACAGGAGTCTTGCACAGTTCATACTAAATTTGCTGCTGCTTTGGAACTCAAATAAATGTAGTTACTATTTGCATGACACATTTGGTATCTCAGTGAGACACAGGATTTCATGGTGTCAATGTTGGTTCCATAATGATCAATATGTAATTCCCTCATGGACAAAAGCCGTGGCTGATGCATTTATTACGAGTTTGGTCCAAGCATTCTCTTGCCTGTGATCCTCACTGCCACACACTGCACCCAAAAGCAGATATTTTCCCAGGATCCTCCATCCTCTTTTCTCTGGAGACAAAATTATTTCTACATGAGCAGTGCTGTGACTTGTCAATAAGCACAGGCTGCTCTGCCAGACAAACGACCTCACCCAGCCACTAATTTGCTGCAGAGCACTTTGCATCCTGCCTATCCCAGTCACACTCCCACAATTCCCTAACACAGAGGCACTGGCAAGAGGAGGATTTTATGAAAGACTCAGTGTAGTGAAACATTACATAAAAATTAAATGTTAATGCAAAACTTTTGCAAGGTTACTAACAGTATCATTTCAAGACTGCATTAAAAACAACCACTTTTTAACCCTAAAAACAAGTCAAAAATCATTTATCCAAATAAATGTAGGGGAGGAAAAAGCAGTAATTTGCAAACATGCCTTACTGACATTCACAAAACTTTAACAGGTTCCACCATTCTACAGCAAAAATACAATGTTCTATATGCAGTTTTATCTGAATCTAGTGGTTGAAATTAGTGTTTCAATCCTCTAAGCACAAACTTCATCACATGAACAGTGACTACACATCACACAAGGCAACTAAGCTGGGAGAACAGAATTTACAGCAGAAAGCTGGAAACATAAAACCTTGTGCTTAAAAAAAAAAAAATCAAAACACACCAAACAAAAACAAACACTACAACATTGTAAGGAATGGGAAAAAAATTACTTCCTGCAAGTTAATTTTATATACAGAAGAACACCTTAGAAGCCTTGTGAGGCTCACAAAGAGTCATGGTTGTCAGGATTCCTCAACCAGTTTTGGGGTGAACTTCAGCTCCAGACAGAAAGCAGAGGGGGAGACACCCCCAGCCTGCTCTGCTGTCAGCAGCTCTCCGTGAGAAGTGGTAACACACGCACATTGTTTTGCTTTAATTTATTCCATCTGAGGCTGCTGTTCTATATTAAGAGTGTGACAGGCCTTTATATGTCTAGTTAAATTTTAATATAAAAGTAKTTTTGCCATTCGAGAAAAAGCTGACAGGGTGACAATTAAAAAATAAAGTACCCACCTGCTCCCAGTGAACTGGAGAGCAACATGTAACAAAAAATAATAAAAAATATTTTTAAAACAACTTAATAGGTTTTTAAAGGGAAGATGGCATGACAAAATGTTCTACAATTACTGACTTCCAGTTTCTAATCTGAGTAGATGTCACTGGGCTGTGGAGGGAGAGATGAAGAGGATCATGGAATGACTGGTGCTGGAGTGAATCATCAACATCTCTGGATTAAACAGGAGGACTTGTTCCATTTAAACATTACCTTCAGTAATTGAAAAAGTAATTTCAGTGTAGCACCCATGAAGCACTGTGGAATGAACACCACCCAGTTCCTAGACTGGTAAGAAACACCTGCAGGCCAAGAGCACTTGCTGACCAACAGACATAAAAAACTTAAAGAGAAATGACAGCCAGAGCGCCTAAAAACAAAAACCAGAAAAACCCTCTCCACAAACATGTGATTATAAAGAAACCAACTGATCAGAGAGTGATGATATTACGCAGGAGATACTCCTACCAGGGCTTTGAACCATAGTATCATTTTTCCTCCTTCTCCTCTCTGCCTTTTTCCTTTGTCTTCCCAAATGCATCATGCTGACAAGTAACAACCATTCAAAGAACTAATTACTGTTTCTTGGTCTTTTTTTTAATGTAATTCCATCTTGAGAGGCTTTTTCTGTAAATCCCCGTGAGTGAGAAGCCACGTCAGCCCTGTTCTGTCACTCCATTCCCCCTGCTCTGCCCAGATTATGGTGTGATCTCTGCACCCAGGCTGCACAGCAGCATCATCAGTGATGTGAGAAGTGCACATCTCTTCACTTTTCCATGAATGAAAATACTACATCAGGTTCCAGTTCCAACTTCCTACCCTCTCCCTTTCTTTCACAGTGTGAGAAACACTCACCAATAAAGCTGAAAGAGAACAAAGTCATTGAAGCAAAACTACTTATTAATATAAACCCAGCAGCTATGACAGGTGCATCTCACTGAGGAGGCACACCTCCCCCTAAAATGTACAAACCTTTACGCCCTTCCCCGCTTGGAAGTGTCCCTGTCCCCTCTCCCACTGCCTGGGTACTCAGGAACTTACATTCTTTCTGACCTAACTGCACTCCAACCCTCCCCCTGGAACAAACATCACTTGACTCCCCTTTTCCTCCCTGCCACGCTCCCTCCTGAGCCCTAGCCTTGTGCCAGCTACATCTTTGCCTACGTGACATTACGTATACATTCTTATAGCTGAAGCAAAACATTATTTTACCCCCCACAATCCACCCCCTTTTTATTTATCACCTTTTTACTGAGGCCCTTGGTTTGGTTATCTGTCTGGCCAGTGTGGGCTGGGCCCTGTTTGCAAAAAGGTTCTATTCACACGTAACAGTTACACTCCAGACCTGTTATTTTGCAAACTCGTGTTGTGCTGAGCTAGGCTTATTCCAAAATTTCAGGCCTTTGTTTCCTGCTGAGGTGCATAGCTTTACTCTAGCTTGTGTAAAATAAGATGTAGATCGTCTTCTGGTTTCGCTCTTTTCTGATCTCGCCTCCTTGGGACCATGATCTTCTGGGCTCCTATTCTTTGACTAGCAGCTGCTAGGTTTGGAATCACTGGCATTCTATCACCTGCATTTCTTCTACTACACTAGCAATTAACCTGATAAAACAGGGAATAAGACAAGGTATAAGCAATAATCCAGCAAAGGCACATAATAGAAAGAAGCCCATCTTTCTCCATCAGGTTTTCCCAAATAGGTTATCCCAGCACTGAGAATCCCACAGTGTGTTCCATTTCTGTACTGGCACATAGGCAAGCTTTCTGATGTTTGGGCCTAAGTTCCTAAATTTTGGACAATCCAGTAGGGTTGTGTTCCACCAGGGATCCTTTCCTGACATTTTGTAGGTTTATCAGAACAGTATGCCATACTGAGCCAGAGATGATGGGTGAAACCCCATTAATTTTTTCCAGCAACTTTCCAGGCTCTATGGCATTTAATGCAACAGTCAGCTAAAACAGAGTTTACTAGGACTCAAATTATAATCCAGGCAATAAAATTTAAATTATTCATTTCTGGGACAGATCATCTTTTAAAGGTTAATTTTAGAGGGTTACTTCTTTGTACTACAGTCCAGTCCCTGGGAGGTGACTCCACTGGTCCTTTAATTCAGATTGCATGTGCCCACCGTCCCTCTGTAGTGTGCACTGCTGTCTCAATTACCATGTGTATTGGAAAGGGACCTTCCCATGTCAGTGTCAAGTTTTCAATATTTTACCAACATCCAATCTCCCAGTTTTACCTGGTGTATGTAATGTCCAGGGCTGATGTTTGGGGCAACAATCCCTTTCTTCTAAGATCTGCAAAAGAGCATTATCGCCTGCAAATAATTTTTGAGTGACAGGCCATTTGTTCCAGGAACTGGCAGCCTTTCCTCCCTTCCCAGATAAGGGAATCCAAACAACATTTCATAAGAAGATACTCCATGTCTATGTCAGCAGGGTGTGCCTTCCGCTCTTCCCGTTGTCACGCCCCGCAGAGTCAGAGGTCAAGTTTCCTAGACAATTCCCCAAATTGTGAGAAACACCCCCTCACCAATAAAGTTGAAAGAGAACAAAGTCATTGAAACTAAACTATTTATTAATATAAACATGGCAGCTGAGTCAGGTGCTAGCTACATCTTTGTCTACATGACATAAAGTATACATTCCTATGGCTGAAGCAAAACATTATTTTATCTCTCACAACAGAATCATGAAATGGTTTGGGTTGGAAAGAACCTTAAAGCCCATGCAATTCCTAACCCCCACCATGCGCAGGGACACCTTCCACTAGCCCAGGGTGCTCCAAGCTCCATCAGATGAACCGGAAGTAGAAAGCAGCTGTATGGAGCCCCACACGACAAGTTGCACAAGCTACCGAAGGAGAAGGTAGATCAAGTCAACTTGCAGAACTCAAAGCTGTTCAGCTGGCCCTGGACATTGCAGAAAGAGAGAAATGGCCAAAGCTTTACCTTTATACTGATTCA